>JAHLJT010009355.1:90537109-90573304 GCA_031308135.1 Acheta domesticus
CTCCGCCACCGCCATCGCCGCCACCGCCATCGCCACCACCGCCATCGCCGCCACCGCCATCGCCACCACCGCCATCGCCCACCACCGCCATCGCCGCCGCCACCGCCATCGCCGCCGCCACCGCCATCGCCGCCGCCACCGCCATCGCCGCCGCCACCGCCATCGCCGCCGCCACCGCCATCGCCGCCGCCACCGCCATCGCCGCCGCCACCGCCATCGCCGCCGCCACCGCCATCGCCGCCGCCACCGCCATCGCCGCCGCCACCGCCACCGCCATCGCCGCCGCCACCGCCACCGCCATCGCCGCCGCCACCGCCGCCGCCACCGCCATCGCCGCCGCCACCGCCGCCGCCACCGCCATCGCCGCCGCCACCGCCATCGCCGCCGCCACCGCCATCGCCTGCACCGGCACGGTCACCTCCGTTTCGGCCACCGCCACCGCCGGCTCAGACTCCGCCCCGTCCCGCCCTTATGTCCCGTCAGTTCCCAGAAGCAGTGCCGTTCGTGCAACGTCTTGCGCCGGAGTTTTCGAAGGCGCAAGCTCTGTATTCGGCAGTGATCAAGAGATTGGAAGGTGTTCAAGTTCCGGACATTGAAGGCGCCCCATGGTGTAGCGGTTAAAGCGCTCGCCTTTCAGTACTGAGAAGGAGATTCACATCCCTGCGATGCATGTCAGATTTGTGGTGGACAAATAGTTCTTGACGAGCTTTTTCTTGTGTTTTCTCGCTTCGACTTCTCACTGATACATTATACACTATTACTCCATTATTCGCATCATATTTTCGTAATCACCTTTCCATGAAAATCATTCATTTCCAGATTTACGGCTATATGATTTAGGCACCGAATTTAGAAGTATATGAGAGGCTAATGTACGCCTGATCGACGTAGAAACTAGATTCACTTTACTAAAATAGCGGATAAAGACGAATAGTTTCGGTGAAATTCGGCGAGTGGAGCTGTTTAGAACTCTCACCCACAAGAATCAATGAATACCCGCGGGAATCTATATTTGACCATAATTTGTTTGGCTGCACTTTAGAGATACATGCAATGTTATGCTTTTCTCGCTTTATTCGAACGCTCCGCAATAAAAAAAAAACTTAAATTCCCGCAAATTAAGGCAATAAGGCTGGCGTGTTGTAGTGCGCTTACAAGTTGTGTCTATTTCTTTTTGAAATATGTTTAAAGTGCGAATGTTAATTATTTTTATTTAACACATGGCAATCCGCCCGTTAATCAAAAACATTTTCAGAACCTTCCAGGGACCCAGATTGAGAGGAAACAAAGACAAGAAATGTGTAGAATTGTGTGATAAGAGGTGGCAGGAACGCTTTCGAAACGGTTGATTATTTCGTGTGTTGAGGTGCGTCAACTTCTATCATCGTTTGTCAGGTGGATGGTGAATCCGTTACAGATCTTCACGTTGGCTTGCAGGATTTCCTCATCCAGGTATCTCCTACCAGCAGGGCTCAACTCGGAATGAGCTCTAGGTCTCCCTGACTGATCTCCCAGCATGTGTGGATTCTCTATGGCTCGCGAGACAAATCCCATCGTATACATCGTTTTCTAGGTGGTATATTAGGTTGTTTTTTCCACGGTATATTGTATAGCAATCGACTGCGATCTCAATCTTCTGCGTACGCGAAGATGCACAAAAGTGATACGAAACTCGTACTGCGCAAGTCCAGAAGATCGATAGCGCTACAGATTGCTTTAACGTTCGAGGAGCAAAAAACTCCCTAATCAATCATCGAACGACTAGAAAGTAGGGCTCCTCGCCGATGGATGGAAGTGGATGACGTTGAACGTAGATAATATTTCAAAGCAAGCACTTCATTGCATCGTGTAAAACCTCCCCATCTATAACATTAGGGAGATTTCGCACAGTATGTCTTCAATGATAAGACAAGAGGTGCCCACGAAATCTGTCGTCTGAAGTGTCAAACACGTTTGCATTTTCGCGGCTACACACATTCGGTAATTAACTAATAGCGAGCGACTGCTTTCCGAATCCCCAGTTGGATGGGTTGCTTGCCAAGCGACGATGCTCGCCCTACCCACAGCGTGTCTGTCTTTGGCACACATCGAAGAAAGCGAACATTCTCCAAGCACGGTTACGGCACGGGCTATGGTAATGGAAGTAGTTCCAAACTGTGAATGGAGAGTGCTGCTAAAGCTAAATTCCCAGAATACTGTTTTCTAAAGTTGCCTTTGTTCAACGAGAGCTGGCCTCCAACATGATGTTGCATCATGAAATATAATTAACAGAACACTCGATCACCACAGTTGGATGTATGTTTTATCATGATCACGTGATTACACACCATAATCCTGCTGGAATATTGTTTTCTGATGCTGTACCTCTAACATAAAATTTGTGATAGTGCATTGACGTTACGCAAAAATCCTGTACTTTCTGTCTCGCAGCTCTCAAGCTAATGGATGATCCTGAGTTACTTGAATCCTTTTTTACGGAGCCATTGCCGCACAGCTCTACATGGCGCGATAGAGCGTGCGGGTGCGAGGGGAAGGAGAGGGGAGGACAGGAAATGGTGGGCGGCGGGTGACGTGCGGCGGCCAGGGTGAAGGGTGAACTGCATCGGGGGCACTGGAGCAGCGTTCGCGAACGATGGCGTAGCTCTTGGGTGGCGGCGCGGCGGCCTGACGCCGGGAACACGATGGCTGCACATGCCGTTGTGTGGAACTGCGAAATCGACCCACTCGAATGTTGAGGCAGGTGTTCATGAGCAGAGCATCTGCAACGGTGGTTACACTCTTCTCGAATAAAACGCGATCTTTAATTATGTGACGAGTGCTTGTTTGTGCCGCTTTGACAGTTGTATTAACTTATTACTTTACATTACATTTTCTAATGAAATGAATTCGAAAATAGATCTTGGTTATTCAAGTATCTTACAAGGGAGTGTCCTTCCGTGGGGACACGTTAGCTTTACAAGCCCTCATGTTGTGGCCTTAATATGACAAGGGTCTACCTGACTTAGAACAATAGGCAGAAGAGAGTTTTGAAGGTTTTCGGGTGATTAGGAAAGTTATGGAAAATGCACGTGGAACTATATCATTTTGTTCACAGAAAATTTTGTACTGGTCAAATTTGGAACCAGTTTTAATATGTTGTTAAAATGCCAATTTGATCAACTAATTTGCTCAAACTTTTGCCGTTTTGAAACTTTCGATTGTACATTCCTGCTTTGCCACAGTTGAGCACAGTTCGTCGCACAGCTGTAATTTGTGGGTAACTTTGAGAGCTCTCGAAATAATTGCAAAATTAGTGTTTATTTTTAGAATAACTTCAGTTTTTGCGGCGGCTAGACTTGTGCATATCAACCATATGTAATATTCACTTCATGGAAAAAATAAAGTTTTCGAAATAATCCTAATGTTCATTTCCTTGCTAGAGCAAAAATGATATTTTCTAAATTGTGTGAATTGATTCATAGAAAGAAGTCTCCAAGTTCTGAATGCTCCTTTTGTGGAGCTCCTCTCCAAAAGAATATTCTGGCTTCGACCCAGATCTGTGAAACAACACATTGATTACTCATCACTGTCAAACGCCCCACTTTTTTCTGAGCCAAGTGTCCAAGCGGATGAAATGGAGACGCGATAGTAGCGGGTCGCGCATGCGCAGTGCGTGGAAACGCTGTTTTTCTGCTTCGCCGGCTCATGTCGCAGCTCTGTGGGGGGCTTCTGTACGCTGAGCATGAGCGAGTTCGTCAGATACGGCGACGTGATGGTAGGTTGAGTGAGTCACGGCAACGCACTCAGGGGCGCATTACACATTTTGATTACGAAGAGGAGGAGTTACGATCATCAAATTATAATTTAATGTCGTTATATAATATAATTAGATATTTTCAATGTACGTACCGTGGGTAGTTCAGAACAACTTTTGCCAATGCACCCTCTCTACAGAAGGACCGAGGAATTAAGTCTCTTTGGTGGCATATTTTCAACACGAACTAAAAAGCTAGGTCAAATGCACCCGCTGTTTGGAGGAGAATTCTAGCGGCCGGCTTTCCGTGGTTTCGGGCGATCTATACCAGGCAATCACCGAATACCTTAAATAACGGACCCCGTGTCGCGCGTGATCTTTCCTTCCTCATCCTTGTCACTTCTTTCCCAGTACTTTCCACTCACATATTTACATGAACTAGACTACCTCACATGACAGAAGACGAGACGGGAGCATAGAGCTTGTCGTGGTTGGGGTGTGTGTCCCGCTAGTCGAGATACCTGGAGTGATGCAACATGTATTATTCTTTCATGAAGAACATGAGGGTTCAGGGCAGAAATTTATAGCTAATTTACCTTTGAAAATATATTTTATTATATAGGAGCGAATATTTTGTCAACAAAACTCGAAAAAAACTCTCTTTTCTGTATTCAAAATTCGACTAGAATATGGTTTAGGATAGAGACCACAGAATTATGAAAACGTGCACAAAATTCACTTCTCCCCATAGCTCGTCATACGCAGTTTTTAACTGTTTTTGACGTAAATAAATAAATAATAAATAAATAAATAAATAAATAAATGTAGGTCAGCGTTAGATCTCACTTTCTTGCAGAGAAGGAAAACCGCCACATCCCGTAATATAAAATTCACTAAACTTATGGGACTTATTACCATAGCCGCTATCACGTCTTGAGCATAATCGACCAATGAATTCAATCTTTTACGGTATAAATTGCTTTATGTATGGAGATAATTTTTCTGTAACAAAAAAGTTGGTGTTCCACTCGTGTAATTGACGTTCTTGTGTACGTATATTCGAAGTAATATTTTGTTTAATTAATGTGTAATGATGATGAAGGAATTGCTAGGAGGGGGCACAACTTCCAAGACACCCTCTTTGCCTCTGAATGCACTTGTCCTGCGAACGGAGCAGTGTTTTGGAGGTTGTACGTTCTGAGCGAGTTCGTATTCGAGACACTGCTAGGTGACGGGTTGAGTGAGTCACAGAGATGCAGCACACAGCCCGGCGCGGCGGAGCGAGGGCGTGGGCGTCGCGTCGAGGGTCTTCATGGCTGGTTTGGTGACGCGCACGCGGAAGTGGGGCCCGTCGGGTCCCCTCCCCCGCCCAAAGGAGTGGTGCAGCGTGAGGCGCGCATCTTTTCATGACATTCCCATTCATTATCTCTCCCCCTAGATCTCTCTCCCCCTAGATCTCTCTCCCCCTAGATCTCTCTCCCCCTAGATCTCTCTCCCCGCTAGATCTCTCTCCCGCTAGATCTCTCTCCCGCTAGATCTCTCTCCCGCTAGATCTCTCTCCCGCTAGATCTCTCTCCCGCTAGATCTCTCTCCCGCTAGATCTCTCTCCCGCTAGATCTCTCTCCCGCTAGATCTCTCTCCCGCTAGATCTCTCTCCCGCTAGATCTCTCTCCCGCTAGATCTCTCTCCCCGCTAGATCTCTCTCCCGCTAGATTCTCTCCATCCCGCTAGATCTCCTCTCCCGCTAGATCTCTCTCCCGCTAGATCTCTCTCCCGCTAGATCTCTCTCCCGCTAGATCTCTCTCCCGCTAGATCTCTCTCCCGCTAGATCTCTCTCCCGCTAGATCTCTCTCTCCCGCTAGATCTCTCTCCCGCTAGATCTCTCTCCCGCTAGATCTCTCTCCCGCTAGATCTCTCTCCCGCTAGATCTCTCTCCCGCTAGATCTCTCTCCCGCTGCTAGATCTCTCTCCCGCTAGATCTCTCTCCCGCTAGATCTCTCTCCCGCTAGATCTCTCTCCCGCTAGATCTCTCTCCCGCTAGATCTCTCTCCCGCTAGATCTCTCATCCCGCTAGATCTCTCTCCCGCTAGATCTCTCTCCGCAGATCTCTCTCCGCTAGATCTCTCTCCCGCTAGATCTCTCTCCCGCTAGATCTCTCTCCCGCTAGATCTCTCTCCCGCTAGATCTCTCTCCCCGCTAGATCTCTCTCCCGCTAGATCTCTCTCCCGCTAGATCTCTCTCCGCGATCTCTCTCCGCTAGATCTCTCTCCCGCTAGAATCTCTCTCCCGCTAGATCTCTCTTCCCGCTAGATCTCTCTCCCGCTAGATCTCTCTCCCGCTAGATCTCTCTCCCCGCCTAGATCTCTCTCCCGCTAGATCTCTCTCCCGCTAGATCTCTCTCCCGCTAGATCTCTCTCCCGCTAGATCTCTCTCCCGCTAGATCTCTCTCCCGCTAGATCTCTCTCCCGCTAGATCTCTCTCCCGCTAGATCTCTCTCCCGCTAGATCTCTCTCGGCCGCTAGATCTCTCTCCCGCTAGATCTCTCTCCGCTAGATCTCTCTCCCGCTAGATCTCTCTCCCGCTAGATCTCTCTCCCGCTAGATCTCTCTCCCGCTAGATCTCTCTCCCGCTAGATCTCTCCTCCCGCTAGATCTCTCCTCCCGCTAGATCTCTCCTCCCTCTCTCTCCCCCTCCCTCTCTCGTCCCCCTCCCTCTCTCTTCCCCCTCCCATCCTCTCCCCCTCCCTCTCTCTCCCCCCTCCCTCTCTCTCCCCCTCCCTCTCTCTCCCCCTCCCTCTCTCTCCCCCCTCCCCTCTCTCTCCCCACTCCCTCTCTCTCCCCCTCCCTCCTCTCCCCCCTCCCTCTCTCTCCCCCTCCCTCTCTCTCCCCCTCCCTCTCTCTCCCCCTCCCTCTCTCTCCCCCGCCCCCCACATGCTTGTTGACATCAAGCATTTCTTCTTTCCCATCCCCTTTTTTATTTCATATTATTTCTCGTCAGGAGCTTACATTGGTCAGATTGCTCGTGATGACGCCACATGAGGTACACGGAGCAGTTTGTATACTCTTCGACGGTACGTCGCCCCCTGTCTGGTCACGGGGTCACGCACTTTCGTTTGGGCAGAAGGAAAGTTAATTTAATTATATATCGGGCAGGAATAAATATTTGGGCAGAATAAAAAATTAATTTAATAATATATCGATAAATTAATAATATATCGATTAATAAACAAGGAAACCGTCAAATTATAACCTTCTCTGCACGAGGGAGGAGGTGGCAGCAGCGGCAGCTGCGGCGCGGTCGCCCTGTCGTTTCGCGGCGTGGCGTCGTCGCCGGCGGCGAAGGCCGTCAAGAGCGCCGCTCTTGCAGCGCCCATTACGCGTCGCTGGTAATTTATTGCCCCGCGCAGCCCCTTGGGATGCGCCAATTAGGCCCTTGCGCTCGGCGGCGACTCCTTCCACTCAGCCCTGATAATGGACATTGCCGTGGGAATTCTCGCGCCTCTTCTTAATTAGTGTGTTTAACTAGAGTTTACGCTCTACTTACAACACGATTTTATTTACGAGTTACAACTACACATGGGAAGAAATGGATGAAAAAATGAAGAGTTATGATTTTAAGAAATACAATCATGTGTTGATGGTGTTAGCATTATAGTGTTCTTCCATGTTGGGTGGTCGAGATGAAAATACGAAAGGAAAACTGAGTGCGCTCTTACATGATATGGAGAATCTTACCCACGAGAGAAGTAAAAAGGACCGTGAATGAAAGTACAGATGAATGTGATTTGTTAAAACTCTCCGGAGTTTCGTTAAGACAGGAAATCATCTTTCCGAATTCACGTCAAAAGAGTAACTTGTATTGCTTTAATTATAAGCCCCGGGTATTTTACTTCTTAACCATTGTATTCTTTTAAGGCTTCTCATCAAGTAACTCAACTTTTAAATTACTTTTACATAATTCCCAATGCAATAACTTTTTAAATGGTCTAAATAGTTGCAAAGTTTTGGTAAACATGTGTTATGTCCCTTACTGTATTTATGCGTCTTGCTTGCTTGCTGATGCTTCGAATTCAGGCTAAACAGTTGTACGGATATTTTGTTTCTGTGTCTGAGAATCGTTGACTGCCTGTAGTTGCAAAGGACTATGTTGTGGTGTTAAGTTGTGTAAAGATGAGAAAAATCAGCAGAAGAACTAATATGCAATTAATAGGAAAGTATATTTTTCTTTGTTACATTTATTAATTGAAAGTTGTTCACAATACATACACATTTTATTCTCCCTGTTTTTTGCACTCCATAGCTTAAAAAATAATGATCGTCGGCTCGGATAAAGACAAATGTTTGTTTCGTATCTAGTTATCTTACTATAACCGTACATCATTCATAATGCAATACTATTCACCTTGTTTCTATTCGATTATTCATCTGTGTTTGAGTATGTATTTTCATTTCAAATGTTCCACTGGGTGATGCAACGGGCTATTTCTTTGTCTCTGGGTAAGCTGTAAGATCAACGAGCAGTGCGGATGTTTTTGAACAACAAACATTTTTCGTGTGATATATTGTTCAGTTAAATTTTGAAGTTAATTGGGAAGTGGGTGGTTTATTGCAAATTAGCAACGTTGTACGTGGGTGGGTAAGCGTACGTTGCTGATATACGATCTTCGTAGTTCTTTTCTGTAGTAAATCCGACAAGGAAGAATGGAAGATAGCGATACTCTCTGAAGATAAAATTGATAAACGGTTCAGAGGAAAGGGTCTAATTTTCTACTACAATACCCGTAGCAAAGTGCTTGCCGGTACACGTGCAATATTAACGTATTTGTAATTGCAATTGCACTTTTTTCTATTTCATCGAATATATTTTTCGAAAAAATATTGATTCATCGTGTTTAATGTCTACAATGTGTCTCAAATAGTCAGCGGAACCAATGCATTGACATAAAACTACTATAACTTCAAGGTCCCTAGTACTACATTCTCGGAATTTTCTTGTTTGGCTTTCCCGAAGTTTTTCTTGTTTGGCTTTTACTCTACTGAATTACAAGAGGTTGGTGAATTGACTTGGTGAATTACAAGATTTTTAAGTTAATGGGATTCAGTGAATTCTGGACATGTATTCGAGTACGCTGTGAAAAGTTCGTTTTCCTAGTGAGTACGTTTGAATCATGAAGGGTTATTAATTTGATTTATATGAACCATTATTTTACGCATTTTTTTCATGTTTCTTGCTCTTCTTAATCTTCTCTGATTAATACCAATCATTACGCCAGTGAATCTGCAGAAAAATAAGCTCGTTAGCCTGGTGAAAAAGAAAAAAGAAATTGCTTTAACGATGAGAACGCAGAAAATTCGATGCACTACAACCTAAAATATGATTGTTGAAATGAATTCATTTGTTACCTTTTATGCCCCGTTGATTTAAGTTCTTTAGAATATAAAATTTGTATGATACTTTTAGAAAATTAACATCTTGTTTTAATAGGCGCTGAATTATTTCATCGAGAAAAATAATTATTTCTGCCTTGCTGATGGGGGCACCCATAACATAACAGCTAGGGTGGATACTTTTTACCAAATCGCAGTCACGGATGCGACATTTGTGATGAATAAAGCCGTTTACTGCATGTTTTGGAAGGTTGTCCCATTTCCTCCTACCTCTCATCCGCCAGCACTTATCCATCTTCATTGCAGTACCTCCATTTATTATTCAGATTACCTGTCATTAAGTCATCATCATCATCATCATCATCACATCTCAACTCGCACGCCATAACCGGAGTGTCTCGACAATTGCCACTGAGATTGACCTGACTTCGAAACTACGTCTATTGTGCTGCTTCCCGCATTTCACGACATAGATAAATATAAATATACGGGTACGCCGCATTAGGCTGGGAGTTCGTTTGACCTCTGTGACCGGGACCGCAGCGTGCGCGCCGCGCCGAGAAGGGGGCGGAGCGCATCGTAGGAGCTACGGGGCGCCGGGCCGAGACGCCCGCACGCGCCCGCGCCCGCACCCACGCCCATCTGGAACTACGGGACTCCTCCCTACGCCTGTGGTGAAGCGACGCCGCCTTGGCGACGCTTCCGCTTTCACTTCGCCCGGGTCGAGCCGGCATGGCTACCAGATGTGCGGGCTGACCGCCCGTCCCCCGCCTCCCTGTGAGTGACCCGAACGAGGGCAATGCCACCCCCGCTGCCGCAGGGATGGACTGACCCGGCAGTATATAAAGACGGCGTACGGCCGCCGAGAGGTCGCTTGTTTACCGCTCTTCGTGAGTATGGTACTGATCGCCGGCGTCCCGACTCCACGGTTGCCTTCGGGTTGACCAAGTCGGGAATCGACGCCAGGCTGAGCCAAGCGACCCACCGCCAGCCTATCTGCCTTTGTTACCGCCATTGCCGCCGCCGCCGCCGCTGCCTACCACCTCTCCCCCACCCTCATGGCAACGACCGACTGAGTGCTGGACTGCGTAGCCTCTGTTAGGATGCAACATTGTACTTGAAACCAGGGCTTATAATAAACCGATGTTAATAGCCAACCAAGAGTTCGTCTTTCTCCCGCCACATACTCCCTCCCATCCATGTCATCACGACATATTGGCATCAGGTGTGGGGTCCTGACGACATATATGTCATCACGACATATTGTCGTCAGGTGCGGGGTTGTGAGCTCGAACCGAAAGGGAGGGAGCGTGGGATGGTAATCTGGGCCCCGAAAGGGAGCACGGGTTCGAACCCCACCATGAGTAGGCCTTCAGTAGCAAGGCGAGAGAAAGCGAACTAGGGTAAAGTAACGGCCATCCAAATTTTTTTTCTTCACTTTGTATTCAAAATTTTTCGCGCAGGATTGATTAAACAGCAGCATGTCGCAACGAGGCAATCAGCAGTTCCCCTTGCCCTGGGAAACTGGGCTTGGCACGAATCTCATAGATTTTGTATCTCCCGTATTTACAATTGAAGGCGACAGAACCCCCACATCACAAAATCTTTCGGTACAAGCCAACGTATCAGCCGGTCAAATCGGTCTTGTTCCAATTGTTCACTGGTGAGGACGGTACCCGCATTGAAACCTTTTTAGAGCGGCTTCGAATAGTTAGTAATTTTAGCAACTGGAATGAGGCCCAAACACTAGGCGTAGCCCGCTTACGTCTAGCTGGGGTTGCAATCGGAATTTGCGGAGAACAATGCGTACGTAGTGGCGTCCTATTCAGATTTTTGCAAGTATATGAAAGATAGATTTTCCCCGAAATTATCACGGTCTACTTTAGAGAAAATGTTTAACGACTGTAATCAAAAAGCACTTGGAATCGATAAGTGAATTCGCCAGCAGGCTCGCGACACTAGAACGACAGCTACGAAGCTGCTACAGTAATCCCGAAGCAGCTGCAACCAAGATGATGTTCGAGGAAAGATTATTAGCGCAGTTTCTAGCTGGTCTGAGAGAGGAAATAGGTCGGTTCGTTTCGGTGCGAAATCCAAAAACATGCTAGAAGCAGTAGCGTTTGCAAAACAAGAAGAAGCGATTGCTAGGAATTATGCCGTCTGCGACACGAACAGTCAACTCGCTGAACTCTCTTGGCAGCGACCCCCTGCAAGGGTACGCACAGTGGGCAACAATGCCGCAGTCGGCGGTACAAAATTCTTTCTATGGCGCCCAACTCGCCGTACGGGTATTCGGACAGGCAATACCGCCACAACCGTCTGTGCCGGTGCAGAGTTCCGCCTTTCCCTCTTATGGTAATATAAGAGAGGGCAACCGAGATTACTCATCGGGCATTGCCGTTCGGTGCAGGTTCAGAGTTCTTTGCCATTCAGCATCCACCCCGAGGTCGGAGCCCGGGATTCGCACAGCAACCACCGCCACCTCCTCGACAGCAACTCGCGGTGAGAGTGTGCTATCACTGCGGAAAACCAGGCCATTTTTCGCGAGATTGTCCGGACAAGAAACGAAAGTGTTTAAATTGCGGGCAGACAGGCCACAACATACGGAAATGCCCATCGATAATATGTAGTAAATGTAAAGAATCCGGCCACTGTACGGTAGACTGCCAAAAACGGGACGTGAATACGGGAAACTGATAAATCCCGACCACGAGGTCGGGGATGAAGTATTAGCCGTTACCCCGGCAGACGGCATGACAATTAGTGTAGGTATTTTAGGACGTCAGCACCAATTTCTGGTCGACACAGGAGCTGCGGGTTACTTTATTGCGATTCTAAAATTTTTCCTTTCGGCCAACTTCCACTTTCAAATTATCGTTCGGCAATTAAAAGCGCTTTCTGGGCACAATCTTCAGATATTAGGTCAGTGCAATGTGCCATTTGTGATCGATCAAGCAACATACGAGCATGACACGCTCATCGTAGAATTAGGAACTACCAACTATGCAGGATACTTGGCTTAGATTTCATGGTGAAGTATGGAAGTAGTATTTCGTTACGAAACAAGACAATGCAGGTTTGCGAGGGGCACGTGACGACTCTCGCTCCTCGGATGGAACCAAATGAAATTAGGAAACCGCCGTGTGGCGATTTGATTTCTTTTGCAGACGAGCCGAGCGAACATCAATATGTGGGAAAGGAAGTAGACATAGATGCAGGACATCGGGACACGGGTTATTGGATCTGCTAGGGGCGTTGACAGAGAGCGAAATAGGCGAGGTGAACGCGAGTGAGATGTGTGCGGGCGGGACAGCGGAGATACGCGCTTGTAAGCCCGAAGAGGAAACTCACGTTTTTTCGCGCTAGTAAGATGAACGCGGGCGGGACAGCGGAGACACGCGCTTGTACGCCCGAAGAGGAAACTCACGTTTTCGAGCGAGTAAGATGAACGCGGGCGGGACAGCGGAGACACGCGCTTGTACGCCCGAAGGGGAAACTCACGTTTTTCGCGCTAGTAAGATGAACGCGGGCGGGACAGCGGAGGACACGCGCTTGTACGCCCGAAGGGGAAACTCACGTTTTTCGAGCTAGTAAGACAAATGCGGGCGGGACAGCGGAGACACGCGCTTGTACGCCCAAAGAGGAAACTCACGTTTTTCGCGCTAGTAAGAAGAACGCGGGCGGGACAGCGGAGATACGCGCTTGTACGCCCGAAGGGGAAACTCACGTTTTTCGAACTAGTAAATTGAACGCGGGCGGGACAGCGGAGACACGCGCTTGTACGCCCGAAGGGGAAGCTCATGTGTTTCAGGTTAGAAGAATGAATGTGGGCGGGACAGAGGGTAAATGTGCCTGTACGCCGAATGAGGAGGTTTCCAATATTTTAATAAATTTAGTAGAGGTGTCTAATGCAGTTGACGATTCCCCCGTAGTTGCCCCTTGTAGAACAGTTAAGACCAATTATACAAAAACTGATCCTCGCGTTGCACTGCTTACCAATTCCAAAATTCCGGGATTCAAAGAGAAAGAAATTGATATATTAGAACGTGTTGACGAATCCAGTATTTTGCATAGTGTAACTTCTGATTCAAAAGAAGGATTTGCTTCAATTGTGCCTTATGCAGCGGCATCTCAGTCCAGTGTCTCGGATCCTAGTTGGTACCCAAACCTTCCTACTACTTTCCAAAGTGGCGAATTGGCGCGATTGTCGTCGCTGCTGGAGCCGGAGGCCGGCGTTGCGGCGGAGGAGCAGCGAGGCATGACTGAGTGGCTGGGCCAACATACTGTGAGGCCAGCGCTCATCACGAGCCTCCTGGCCTACTCGCCTCCGCAGAATCTGCGGCCGGTGGGCACTGAATTGGATCCTGTCCACTTGCTGGTGTGTGGAAGGCGCGAGAAAGCGCCGCGGGTGGCGCCCTGACCGCGCCGTGGACACTTCTCGGTTCGAGCGCAAATGCCTACGTGACCTGCGGCCATTGGTGACGGGCGACGCGAACGTGCTGGCGGGCGAGATGCTGGCCGCCACATGCGAGATGAACTTTCCGTTGCTAGCGCCGGGCACTCCTGGGTTCGAGCGCAGGCCCTGCCTGTGGGGCACGCAGTCACTAGTGTCGGGCAACATGAACGCGCCTGCAGATGAGATGGCCGACGCGTGCGAGATGGACCTGCCTTCATACGCCCTTTGCAACGGCGTATGCGCACTGTCTGCGTCCGCAGCCGGAGGCGCGCGTGTACGACTGGCGGATGATGGCTGACCGACCGCCAAACACCGCCGAAGCCGCAAACGACAACGCAATGGACAGAACCACCCGCAGGTTACAGAACCTTCGCCTAATCCATACGGCTTTACCAAGGCAATAATCGAGGACCTGGCGCTAAGAGAAAGTAAAGGTCTCCTTGTGGAAGTGTTGAAGCCGTATATTGGTTATTAGTTTTGTGTTGCGAACGAACAAGAAAATATTTTAGTGCTGAAAACATAAGTGCAACAGTGATTATGTATGAAAAGTGACAGTGAATTATAAGTACAAGAAGATAGTGGCGCAAAATGTGAATAAAATAGTAGGTAAAGCCAAAAAAGACTAATAAACTCATGAAACTGATGCAAAATCTGCAAAAAAGCCAAAGAATATTGTTTTATGTCATGTGTAGATTCGTTTCTTTTATTCAGTCAAGTGATATGCCTCTTTATGTGTCCTGTTTCGTCTTCTATCTCTTGATGCTACTTATTTTTGTCCTTCTTTAAGTGCTTGTTGTACATATCTGTGAACTATGCCTTCTTGTCAAGTGTTTTTTAATGAGTCATGCCTTTTCATTATTGTGTGTTTTATGTCTTTTGTGGTACCGGTTTGATCATGTTTTGTTATCTCGGTGTTTAAGAGCCTAACATATGCCATATTTGTTCATGTGTATTGCATGTAATTTTTATTGAATAGTACAGTACTCAGTTGGGTCTCCGAAGTTACTCCTCCCCCCCCCTCCCGCGGCTGTTAACGGGCGGGGTGATGTGGTGAAGCGACGCCGCCTTGGCGACGCTTCCGCTTTCACTTCGCCCGGGTCGAGCCGGCATGGCTACCAGATGTGCGGGCTGACCGCCCGTCCCCCGCCTCCCTGTGAGTGACCCGAACGAGGGCAATGCCACCCCCGCTGCCGCAGGGATGGACTGACCCGGCAGTATATAAAGACGGCGTACGGCCGCCGAGAGGTCGCTTGTTTACCGCTCTTCGTGAGTATGGTACTGATCGCCGGCGTCCCGACTCCACGGTTGCCTCGGGTTGACCAAGTCGGGAATCGACGCCAGGCTGAGCCAAGCGACCCACCGCCAGCCTATCTGCCTTTGTTACCGCCATTGCCGCCGCCGCCGCTGCCTACCACCTCTCCCCCACCCTCATGGCAACGACCGACTGAGTGCTGGACTGCGTAGCCTCTGTTAGGATGTAACATTGTACTTGAAACCAGGGCTTATAATAAACCGATGTTAATAGCCAACCAAGAGTTCGTCTTTCTCCCGCCACATACTCCCTCCCATCCATGTCATCACGACACGCCGTCGACCACGTATGCCCACGCTCATATCACATCTAGGCCGGTCGCCCCGCCCTCGGGCCCTGCCCCGCCCCCTCTCTCCACCCCAACCCGCTCCCTCGCGACGCCTCACTCTACCCGCCCCCTTCCCCACCCATGGCCTACTCCTTCATCTCGCCCACCCGCCTTCCGAACGCCCTGCCCTTACCCGCCACCCCAATGACCCACCCCCTTTTCCCCGCTCCTTGCGCGGTCTCGTGTCTGTGGATCATGGCCCTCATACCGTCTCTCGCCCCTCCCTGACCGTGCCTACTCATGGCATTCACTTTCCTGGTCAGTGCGCTCATTCGCTCATTAACCCATCCACACTACATCCGTGCGAATGCATCTCATGTTCATTATGTAAATTCTATTTTATACATGAAGTAGGCCAGGGCTTCTCAATGTGTGGCCGTTGTGGCCTGCTGGCCACAACGGTTCCGCAGTTCTGTTGACTCTCTGTAAAACAAATACAAGTGAATGATACAGTAAATATTGCAAGAAATGGCAAAAATGCAATTATTTTCCGTGAGGTTTTTTTCAGGCTAGTCTTACACTTCAGGAATCGCGTCCGAAATTCAACTTAGTTATCGGAATGATGAAGATATTCTGCTACTGTATTGTGAGCCGTCCATGTACTGAAATCTGTTGATTGTGATAATTTTTCGTGTTTATACTGACTTACGCAACCTTACTCACTTATGACAACCCGCCGCCCTCTCAAGTATTAAACGTAATCAAATTTCAGTTATCAAAAATTAGTAAATCAAATTTCTCTAAGTCAGTGTTATAGCGAATGCATGCCCGAACTTTAGGGAGAACGTTTTAATAATGGGATACGTGACCATCAGGACGTAGAACAAATCCATATTCGCAAGAAAATTTTTCATCCAATAAACTTTTTGCAGCTTTAGCGTAAATATTAACGTTACATTAATCACGTAAGCAGTAGCCTGTGAAGTGTAATACATTGCAATAGGGAAGCACTGTCGAGTCCACTATTGTTCTACAATGCCTTTATGGTTATCTTACATTAAGTCTTAGTACGGAGGATATTTCTAAAAATTGCGAAAGAAAAAAATTTACTTTCCATAAACAAACGAAGAAAAATGTAAATTTGTGAGATGGCGGAATTGGAGCGCAAATCACAACGCAGTATATTTTGTATCATGCGCGGCCAACGATCGCGCACAATTTTAGGGTCGCCGGGTCCTTAGCCTACCAGAATTGTAGAGTACTCGCTGTTCCGAGTGACCATAATGATCCCCAGTCAACAACATCAATTTGAGGGTTGAAAATGCACATAAAATTCCCCGTAAAATTACAAAAAAACACTTTTTATTGTTCGTGAGCGTTCGTGCGCGAAACACGGTTTCTTGTTCTTGTTTTCCGTGAGAGATGCGGCTATTTTTTTCATTATACCGAATAATGTGCAAAACTTCTTTCGCACACAGCGTATCGACCTTCACATGCGGGTGACTCATTCAATTCGTGCGCAAATTAGGTTTCGGACATTTATAGGAATGTAAGTTTCTGAGATCAAAATGATTCAGAAATATATTATTGCTAATAATATAAGGCATAAGTAGGAGTATTTTGCCGCATAAAATGACTTCTATATGTGAGGATATAAGTACCAATATTTAAGTGTGTTTTTTAAAAATATTTCTGTACAATAACAAGAGTAATTCTAATTTTTGTAAATAATTGGTTCTCATGATCTGTAATAATTTTGTGAAAAGTCTCCTGCGAGATTTTATGCCAAAGCAGAAATAAAACGAATACAGCAAGTTACGTACAAAATAATGGTCAGAAGGTGTTTCAGAATCGTGGGGCCATTCAGTAAAATTTCTAACATATGAATAAAAGTAACTCTCACTATGTAATAATCATAAAACATCTCTAGGTGTCGTAATTTGGTGCACAGCGCAAATTTGTCTTATAATATCAAGGAATTGAGAGTTGGATCCTGAAATATTTTTTTTTCACGTAGATGCTGAGTTGGGAAGAAAGTTAAAAATATTGTAGTATGTGAAGCTAACTAGCTAGACTGCAGAGATCATCAGGTTTCTGATCGTGGTTGGGAAGAAGCAATATTTCCCATTTAGAATTGACATACAGGCTGTCTGGTATATGCTCCTAACTTCTTGGATATTTCTTGGTAATTTATGAATTGATTTGGAATGCGATTCCTAACGTTTACTCCCTGTATTAATGAGTATGTTATGTAGATTGTTGGCAGTAATTATGGTCTCAATTAGTTCGCATAATAGGTTTCTACTGTTGTCTTTAGTGTTTGCCCCCCAAAATGTCTATAATTGTAATATAAATATTGGTATGTCTTAAAGTAAATTGAGAAATGATGGCCTAAGTGACTCGCCATCACGTTCAGTTGTTAGTTTGGAAACTCTGATGTCTTGACTGCCGGCCCTGTCGTGTAAGAATTCATCATCAGCGCTGGGTTCCAATTCGTTTAACCTCACTGTGACCTCTCTCTAATTTCTCTGCCTCTCTCGCACGTGCTTCCTCTGCCGTAGAGCTTCTTCCCTTTCTTACTGTTTGGCCTTTCCTCGAAGTGCAACCCTCTTCTGCCATTCCGAGCTTTCTTTGTGTTTTAGTTTATTTCTTTCACATCTCCTATTCCGTATTTCATCCTCAAAGAGCTACTTGTGATGAGAAAGGGAGTCCACTCCTGCTATTGACATTTCCTTACTTGTTACATGTCCATTATGTTACTTTGATGTACCAGTAAGTACAAGCTGGTCAGTGTTTTCTTTTGTCTCTCGTAATTTCAGCTGTATATGTATTACCATATAGTAATTTTACAATGTGACCAAAAATTGTAACTTTGAAAACTTGTAACACATTTGTAATTTTCTGTAGGTAAGAACCTGACCCTTACAATTTTTGCCTCTCGGCTAAATAACTTCTTCATTTCTCTCTCAAAATTTTCGAAGTCTTTTCAAAATTTCATTTTTTTTCTCTAAATGCCATCCCGTAAATCTAAACGTCCTCTTAATGAAGAGGATCCACCAGCACATCTCTCTCCAAGGAAAACTCGTTCTTTATGACTCACTTAGACTGATGCAAATCTGTTTTCCTCAGTATTCGCTCGTTGATTCGTTGTGTCGTCATCAGCAGTAACAAATCTGATTGTAGCTCTCATGCAACAGGAGTAGCATTATTCGGCACTGGGAATGTAACCCGAATAGAACAAAGTGTGCACTTTTATGGACGACTTGTTAAGTAAAATCATTTGGATCATAGTTTTCGGTCAGTGTTATAACAACAATATGCCAGAAGGTCGTCCTCACATAAACTCCCACGTTCTGCCAATGTACAGACACTTGTATAAAAAAAGGCACGTGATCGTAAATATTACCTGTTCAATTCAATTAAGATCTTCTTATTACTTTCGAAAAAAAAATCACTCTTTGCAAGGAAAGAAAGTGAAGATGGGAACAAAATTCGGATTCTGTAATAGAAAGAGGAGGCGAAGACGAAAGAATAGAAAGAGGAGGCGAAGACGAAAGAATAGAAAGAGGAGGCGAAGACGAAAGAATAGAAAGAGGAGGCGAAGACGAAAGAATAGAAAGAGGAGGCGAAGACGAAAGAATAGAAAGAGGAGGCGAAGACGAAAGAATAGAAAGAGGAGGCGAAGACGAAAGAATAGAAAGAGGAGGCGAAGACGAAAGAATAGAAAGAGGAGGCGAAGACGAAAGAATAGAAAGAGGAGGCGAAGACGAAAGAATAGAAAGAGGAGGCGAAGACGAAAGAATAGAAAGAGGAGGCGAAGACGAAAGAATAGAAAGAGGAGGCGAAGACGAAAGAATAGAAAGAGGAGGCGAAGACGAAAGAATAGAAAGAGGAGGCGAAGACGAAAGAATAGAAAGAGGAGGCGAAGACGAAAGAATAGAAAGAGGAGGCGAAGACGAAAGAATAGAAAGAGGAGGCGAAGACGAAAGAATATGTGGATAAAAAAAGATAATAAGACGAGGGAAAGAAGAATAGAAGGAAGAGCGCGTCCTTTGTCCTGGCCCGCTCGATATGGCGACCTTGGCCCTTGCGTTGTGCCGCTGTCCTCGCGCCGCTTGCGCCCTCCCACGCCCACGCAAGGCAGGAATCCGCCTTCGACCGCGTTTTTACATGCGCGCTCACACGCGTTTTTACGAGGCTTAATGCCCTTAACCTTTCTGCTTCACTGGCTTTCGTTACAATATAAAACATTTACATCATGAACCAACTGAAGTATTCCTCGTTACCTGGATATTTATTTATCGTAATCACCTATTAGAAAAAGAAATGAATATATCTGTATTGTAAAGTGTCATTAATTTTATTTTCACCTTAGCCACGGCACGTCATGCTTCATTCCACTCCGCCTCGCCAGCTCCGTCATGCCCCACCCCTCGCACCCTTGTCATCTATTCCCGCCTAGTCCTTCTCCGTCCCATCCCACTACACCTCGCCTCGCTCCGTCAAGACCATACCGCCTGTCCATCGAGCCCGCACCGCTACTGCCTTGCAAATTACACTAAATTAGATTTTCAAAAAAAAAATCTTTGATAGAATTTCAAGATATATCATATTGAACTAGTTGTATTCCAAGTCAAGGTATATTCGCATTGCAAAATTTCATGATAATTGAATTTTAAGCTCAACGTTTTGCAGCACGTACTGAAAAAACATCAATTTTTATGGTAGATATATTTGATAACTTGTATTAAGAATAGGTATATTTTGGATTGCTCTCGTGCACCAGCAAGTATGGCCTAGGAGTATTAGAGTGGGTACCGACTCAGGGCCACCTTAGAAGATGATGGAAATACTAAATCAATCAGTCAACTCTGTTCAAACTGTTGGTCTCGTTTAGCGTAAATTTCAAAATGTATTGAGTCTGATGTGTTATTTGGTAGGTTCATTGTTACTTCATTTATCTTCATAGACATTTTATTCCAATTTTTGTGACTGTAATGTGATTAAATGGTGCTAAAATGAGTGTATTGATACTCATTGCATAATTTATCATCTCCATTGGTTCTTTGAATATAAACAGGCGTTAAGACTCGAATCTCTCTTAACCGTAGATGAATTCAACGGGAGGCGAACTTAAACCTACGCCCAGAAAGCGGACTTAGATTTATGTGTGACCTTTATACAAGCTCAACTGTGCGAAACCGGGTCTCGTTTGCAGTCGGTGACGCAGAAGTCTTAACAATGTCTCACGTACCCAGACGAGTTATGTAAAACTTTTTGAGTGACTTGCCACTTTATAAGGAAAGCAATTTCTTGTGTACCTAGGTATTGTAATTATCTATTTTTGATCTAGACTTTATTAACTAGTTGAGTCTCATCAATAAGTGAACCTTTCGCACTGCATTTTGCGTGTGATTGCATACATAATCCTCTCCTGTATTATTTCGGTAGTATAGATGAGTTCTGCGACTTGCGAATGGCCATAACTTTATAAAATTGTATTCCGTTTTTTTCTAGTTTTCTCTTTAACAAAAAACCCACATTTTCTTTTCATTCTCTTGTTTTTTTGGAAGTATATTTGTCTTCATCAAATGTAATACCACATCCCTATTACTATATGAACTGTGATACTTATTCGAGATTTGTATGGTCAAACACGATTTTGTTCTGATTGGATCTTTCCTAGGAACACCATGGCCTCGGTCTTTGATGTGGTGTTTTCGTGTACGGAAGTAAACTGAGGCACACCCAAGAGGCAGGAGCTCATGGGGCTGCAGCCTCTCTGCAAAAAGCCAATGTTAAATGTTTATATATACATTTTACTAATTTCTATACTAGCGAGCTATTCAACATATCAGCTGTTTTCGTTTAAATATGAAATGTAAATCAAAAAATAAAAGTTCAATTTATATTCAGCCTAAATGAAACATTCTTTACAAGAAAACATCAACTCGGCTGGACACAACATTTGTAGCCCTTCCCCTCTCCTGAAAAAATGGCGCGTGCGTCTCTGCAATTAATTCGTAGGATTTATGAACATCTTTAATAGAAACTCATACTAACACGTTGTTTTGAGAGAAACGTGTTGGGATGAAAAAAGTTGATATTGAAAAAGAAGCGGCCACATAAAAATGAGCTGCGTCAATCTGCTACGTTTTCCATTCAAAACAGTCTATTAGGAACGGGTGCGGTATTTATTTTTCATCTGTTGGACAAGATGTAGTCCCAAAGTAATAGGTATTTGTTTTCATTGGGAGCTTTCTTGATCACTTTGCACCATCCTCATTGCACGCCGTTCGATCTGGGTATTATGTGTAAGAATTCCCCGGTTCTGGAACACTTAGTAATAAAAACCATTAAAATTTAAATGCCACTTCCAAATAAACGTAAAAATTGGAAATAATTGTATAATTAAAAACCGTAGACAATAATAACTTTGAAAAATAATCATCATTTAATGCTGAATAAAATCTTTCAACACAGCTCTGGTGAACTGATTATTTTCAATGCTAATTTCGTATTGAGCGCAATATCTCACCAAATGTTATGGCATCCTGTCAATAATCCTTCGAATAACATCAGGATCGAGTTTCTGGTGGCACCTCTCATGGCTCTATCCAGTCGAGGGCAGTTTTCCTTGAACTTTGAAGAAACAGAAGATGCCACCGTTCGGCCTTTTTGTCACATTCAGGCATCCTTGAGGACAGTATTAAGTTACAGGGCCCATACTTTTTGTGGTACTTCTAAAAAGTCTACTCCGCGTCTTGCCAAAGCTGTATATGGAAGCCTCTGGATGAAACAGAGTAATGATTCATTGCATCCGTCGTTGTTTCGGTGTAATTAAATATGAGTAATATTGCATACCAGTGTATTCAGAGTTATGAATGAGATTTTTTTTTGTTGGACTTACTATTACGTTAGGGGACGTCCTTACATTATGTAACGCAAATTTCGAGTATTTTCAATACCCTCCTCTCCCCTTGTAACGCACTTCCTATCTCTATGTAACGCAGAGTAACGCTGCCTCAGACCCTCTCTCCCCCTTGAGCGTTACGTAATTTATGAATGACCCCTTATGTCCTGAAGGAAAGGATAGTTTTGATTTTGAATTATGCGTATATTGAAGTAATAGCAGAGTAAAATTCATGAAAGCTTAAAGTTCAATTAGAAGACAAAAGTGATAATTCAAGTAAGTATTGGAACCCATTTCATTTCATTGTTATATTCATTGAATATTCCAAGTTTACGTACTTCGGCTCTTTTTCGTGAAAAATAACACGAAATTCGGTGATTACAGCTGAAAGATGAAGAATGTCATTCCACGATTCGAATGTCTCTTTCCTGGTCGAGTCTTTTGAATACGGAATGTGTACATTGTAACGAATAAAGGGAAACAACACTTTATCATTATGTTAGTTTTTAAAATTGTCTGATGTATCTAACAGTCGCCGCCTACGTAATTACGTGAAAGTAAAGAATTTTGCAGGTTTTTAATTTTTTTCATTTAAAAAGGGACACATATATATTTCTCCACCTACTCCTCCCAAGCCAATCAAAGGACCAGATCTCATGTAGAACTACCGATAGGGGACCGGCATAACGATCGATCCCACTGTCCTCAATTCGTAGATGTGGTAAAACTGAATAATTTTATGGGTTTTGGCACTTTTAATTTAAAACGTAGATCTCATCGTTTGTATTTTCAACCGTGCATTCTAACACGAACATCCCAGTTCCATTTACCACATCAGGTAGATCCCATATAAAACGTTCTTATTTCAACACAAATTGTCCGATGTAATCTTATGAACCAAGGGATGTGTATGATATGAATCGATGATACGAGGGAGCGACATACGCGTGACGCACGCGCGCGCTCACGCAGTCATAAAACATTCACGTCTATCGGCGCATTCATCATCGGCGCATTCATCATCGACGCATTCATCATCGGCGCATTCATCATCGGCGCATTCATCATCGGCGCATTCATCATCGGCGCATTCATCATCGGCGCATTCATCATCGGCGCATTCATCATCGGCGCATTCATCATCGGCGCATTCATCATCGGCGCATTCATCATACGGCGCATTCATCATCGGCGCATTCATCATCCCTTTCATTTTGGGGACAGATGAAAATTATTTTCCTCTGCACGTAAGTCGAGGAAAATTAAAAAGGATGAATGGCGCAAGTAAGAAGAAACGCAAAACACAGGAGAATGGGCGTGGGCGTGGGCGTAGGCGAGGAGTTTGCCCTGTTTGCCCAAACAAATCACTCGAGCTGCTTGCGGGAAGCACGGACGGGCGACCGAGCGCAGACAGGAGAGGCGCGTTGACAGCACCGCGCAGCGCAAGACAGATGGGGCGGCCATTCGCCTAAGTACATCTAATAATAGAGCCAATGAGAAATGGACTGACACGGCCGCCGACCGCCGCCACGTCGTCGTCCGACTGTCTGTGGCCCGCCGCAGACGACGTTCGTCTCCAAGGCGGACGATTATGACAGTCGAGTCGAGTCGCGATTGGCCACGGGGCGGAGCCGCGGAACGCTCTCCAACTGCACGGGCGTGCGCTGAAAAGAGGAACCGGCGTACGCTTATTTACGAATCTTCTTCTTTCCTAAGGATTTACCATCCCTTACTTTGGCTTCCTCATGTTTTTTTTTTTCGCCATCATCGTCTTCGCCTCCTTGTTCCTCTCATTTGTATCTGTCCTTCGTTCCTCCTCCTTTTGTTCTCCTCCTTCGTTCCCTTTATGTCTATTTTCTCCTTTGTTCCTCCTTCGTTTATTCTTCTTCGTCTCCTCCGCATCTTTCGTGTCTTTCTTCTCCTTCGTTTCCTTCATGTCTTTCTTCTCTTTTCCTTCCGTCTTCGTGTTCTTCTTAGACCTCTTCTTTCTAGTGGGGCGTACCTCTGGTTCGTGGCACTTCATAATGTAAAATACTTGGTTTTACCTTCGTGATTATAAACTAGTAATTGATGTTTCAGATGCTTATAGTGGGAAGATTTTGTCTACCCAGATACTATGTTTTTCCGCTGGCATTACATCACTAACGAAATTTTAGCAGATCCTGTTTAACTTTTCTGTTGTCATTACGAAAGAATAAATGGTGATTTAATGTATGGTACTATTGTATGAAAAATAGCGATTGCCGTCACATCCTCTGCGTTTTAACCCTGCATTTTGTACTACAATAGAAAATAAATTGTTTTTCAGACTTTCTTCGATTTCGGCCAAGTTGCAATAATGTCACCTCTTATGACCCACCCGTCAATGTGACCCTGGCGTATTTTTCCTAAGTAAACAGGGCGGTATAACGTGCGATAGGTCCCCGCTGTGAGCCGATTCCGATTACTACACGCAAAACTAAATAGTTCAGGCTGAATTTTGGAATGAATCTAAAAGTATGATTTTGCAAGATGAACCTCGAGCGCAAATACAGGCTCAAGGTCTGAATTGAACCTGCCACTTATCGAACCGACGTCTAGAGAACGCTGCCGCCTTAGGGGCCTTGGTTAGCCGGGTTGGCTTTTCATCATTCATATATTCCTTCACTTATGTTTCATGTATGAATTTATTTTTATTGTCTCGCGTTGTGGTCCTGTCAATGCCTCTCTTCCTCTCTAACGGGTGCGTGACTGGATCTGAATATTATTTTAGTCGTTCCGGATCGGATTTCTGTCATCTATCCGCGTCGATTGGTCTTGCCAACATTCGAAGATTTTTTCTGAAAGACTTCTCCATGCAGTGGAATCGTGGGAATCCTCCTGCTTCGTGTTCTTTTCGTCGGGTTGGGAATAGAGAACTCTCTTCAGAGCAGGGCATTTAAATCTCCAGTTAAGAGTCGAATCAACGAAGATTTATCTGATTATATGAATTTTTTTCATCAGAGCACGTCAAATTCTCTAGTTGGAGACGCTTCCTGACATGACACCCGGGAATTCGATTCCTCCCACTGACTACTACACCAGTAATCTGGTCAAAATTGGAAGACGTTTCCAAGGAGACCTCTACGCAATGAATGTTGAGGTTTCCCTCCATGTCACATACCGATGCAAATCTTCTGCACTCACCGAAACAGCGTAGTCGCACACTATAGGGTTTCTCTATTAAATTGACCGCATTGTCTCCACCGCTGTCATCTTTTCCACGAAGTCCCACATCACTGCATTTGACCAAAATTCAGCTTTTTTGCAATGACCCTACTGCGCAACGGAATCTTTGCGGCGGTTCCCTCCAATAGTCGCGCCGTGTCATTGATGCAAATCTCGTGACGAAAAGCGGCGCCCGACCCCGCGCTATGCAACCCGGCGTCTTAAGACCTAGCGGGCCCCGCCGCCGCCGCCGTCGCTCGCGCCGTTATGGCAACAGAGCACCGCGAGGGGGGGGGCGGAAGGCAGCTGCTCATCCACCACGCGTTTAATGCAGCCGTCAGCGCGCGCGCCGAGGCGTGGCTGGCGCCGTCGCCGCGGGCAAGATTAAAAGCGCCATAAAGCGATTGCGGGACAAATAGATAAGCCCCCGAGACAAACTGCCCGCGCCACCGTGGTGTTTACAGTTCGCGCTTTTATTCGAGTGTTTATCTTGTCTTGTCAGGGCTGCCTCTCCATCTTGTAAATTTAGAGACGTGCTCTGAATGAAGTGGGGTGAGCGGAGTGCGGTGGGGGGAATTATTCTATTCAATTGCATAAAAGGAGAGTCGTAAATTGAGTATCGGTTCTCTGAAATGTCTGCGTGGTACGGGACTTCAGCTTGGAATGGATGACTAGGGGGCCCCCAGCAAGATACGATTTGGATGGTTTTTGGATATAATTGCGTCCGAAGAAATACGGTAATTCCATATCTCGCACTTATCTTACTCACGGCAGTGAACGAAACTTGACCTCATTATTTGTCTCAAGGAGTTTGGGATGGGACGTTTGGCCTATAACTTGTTTTCCATCGTCCAGAAAAATTATATCACAGACTTTGGAAGCACATGGTCGTTGGTAGTTGGCACTGCGCAATATTAGGAATCAAAGGGAATTCTATTAGTTTCGGTGTTGGCAACCTCATCATCGTTAATCTTCACTTTGTAATTTCGCATGTGTCCTCTCCAACAAAAAGAACTGTTTCATTTGATGACCTGTAATTCACTCAGTTTGCCCACACAAGCAGAAATAAAACCTGTTAACGTAACCAAATAAATGTAACGGCAAGTGATACGTACATTTTATTGGAGGCGACTTCTGAGATTTTTTTCCAAAACGGACATTGGTTTGTGTTACGCTAACATAAGAAAGCAAGTTTCTCATCCACGTCATTTCCTCCAAACCTGTTGACCTGCCTGAGCTAGAATCAGGTCTGAGGAAATGATGAAATCAGTAATGGATGTTGTTAGCGACTATGTTAGAAGAGTGACGGAATCAGATGACGGTTTATATTTTTGCTTCTTACCCACGCAGTAAACTGTTTATGGTCTTGGACGAGACATTAGCAATATTCACACCACTCTGACAATTTGTAAATTGAACATGTTTTTGGATTGCCGCAATTCATGTTGCTTTTTCATCATCTTTAAATATATCTGAAATTTCGCTCATTTCGCATCAGAGCGTGGTGATATCTTGCAGAGAAAATACAAGACACGTTTTCAACATATTTATTTACTTCACCAATAAATTATCTAATTCCACTAAGTAAATTATCTAATTCCATCGCTCGCTTTTGGAAGTGGCTTTCGATTCCATTTCATATTGTTATGAGATCACATATGCTTTTCGTTAATTCTGTGCTTTCGTTTTTTCAGAGTGAGTGGTGACTAAATTGGACAACGTAAATTTTGGAAGGTAAGTCTGTCCAAGAAGTGAAATTTTCAAATGATAATGGTAAGATTTTTTCGTTCAACACCATGTCATTATGTCTTCTTTCGCGTGAAATGTATATAATATAGCATGTTGGATTAAGTTTATCCATGATTACAGTACATACTTGGCAAAACAATGAAGTGGTACATGCTCTTCTGTGGGGAACATGAAGGAGTGAAACTCCCAAAGCAGATTACAGGTCCGGTGCCGGATCTAACCGTCTAGCGGAGGAGGAGCACGCCACCTTCGGATTATAACATTACTACACTCATGGGACTAATGAGAAAAAGTAGTTGATGCACACGGAAATTCTAATACTCACAAAAGTTGGAGTACTGCGCATTCGCATTCGGTTAATTGATTAATGATTCCGGCGCGTCAACTGCCAACATAAGGTCATTTATCTTGAAATATTGAGCGTGTTTTATCGTGATAGGTGGCGATGATGTTCTTCCGCTGGATGGTGAGATCCGCCCCAGCTGGGACAAGCTCTAAGCGTAAGCTTCCGACTGGTCTCCCACGTTTGTAGTAGTGTACTTCATGTAAGTGTAAAGGGTGACGATAGGTCAAGGAAGGAAAGAGTCGCGTGCGGTCCGTGGCTCATTTGCTATGTACTGCTCCACCATTCGCCTCATATTGATCGGAGAAACCGCGGAAAACTACGAATCAGAGCAAATCCGATCATTCGACCGCAAGCCGATCATTCGGCCGCTTCTCCTCCAGTCGGGCTGAATTCGACCAAGCTGTGTAGTTAATGACGAAATTCCTGCCACCGTCGGGACTTGACCCTAGGATCTCCCGGTCAGAAGCACTGTGGTGTCATCAATTGCCCCCCTAAGCCCCCTAAGCCGGTCGTTCGCATTCGTCCCTTTGAGAGATGCGCTCGTGAGGCCGCATGCGGCCTGCTGTTCGTGCGAGCGCGCCCGCGGCTGCAGCGCGCGCACCCAACGGCACCGAGAGGGCGGATAGGGCAGCGGCGTTGCACTAAACGCCCACGCGCGCCGGGGGAATGCGCCACGTTCGCGCTGCGGGAGGCGTTTAACGGCGCCGCCCCGCGCCGCCCCGCGCGCCGCCCCGCGCCGCCCCGCGCCGCCCCGCGCCGCCCCCGCGCCGCCCCGCGCCGCCCCGCGCCGCCCCGCGCCGCCCCCGCGCCGCCCCGCGCCGCCCCGCGCCGCCCCGCCCGCCCCGCGCCGCCCCGCGCCGCCCCGCGCCGCCCCGCGCCGCCCCGCGCCGCCCCGCGCCGCCCCGCGCCGCCCCGCGCCGCCCCAGCGCCGCCCCGCGCCGCCCCGCGCCCGCCCCGCGCCCGGCCCCGCGCCGCCCCGCGCGCCGCCCCGCGCCGCCCCCGCGCCGCCCCGCGCCGCCCCGCGCCGCCCCGCCGCCGCCCCGCGCCGCCCCGCGCCCGCCCCGCGCCGCCCCGCGCCGCCCCGCGCCGCCCCGCGCCCCCCGCGCCGCCCCGCGCCGCCACCGCGCCGCCCCGCGCCGCCCCGCGCCGCCCCGCGCCGCCCCGCCCGCCGCCCCGCGCCGCCCCGCGCCGCCCCGCGCCGCGCCCCGCGCCGCCCCGCGCCGCCCCGCGCCGCCCCGCGCCGCCCCGCGCCGCCCCGCGCCGCCCCGCGCCGCCCCGCGCCGCCCCGCGCACCGCCCCGCGCCGCCCCGCGCCGCCCCGCGCCGCCCCGCGCCGCCCCGCGCCGCCCCCGCGCCGCCCCGCGCCGCCCCGCGCCGCCCCGCGCCGCCCCGCGCCGCCCCGCGCCGCCCCGCGCCGCCCCCCGCGCCGCCCCGCGCCGCCCCCGCGCCGCCACCGCGCCGCCCCGCGACGCAAGGCGGTTCGCTTCCCCCGGCGCGGTGCGCGGACAATGCGCGCGGCCGCGGGACGTCGTAAAGACTCGAGCCGGGCCCCACCCACGCTCTGCTCACCCCCACGGACCGACCTGTGATGTAGCGCAGGCCTGCTCGAGCGGGCGGCCCCGGTGCTATCTGCAGGTCACCAGTGTGGCCCGTTGCTTGTTCAGTCAGCCCGACGCGGCAGGGGAAATGAAGAGAGGTTCGGGCGCGATCGGCTTGAGTCTAGTGAAAGAGAGTGGAATGTGAGGCACTGCACTGGGCTACCGCGGGCTAGTCTGGTGCCGAGTTATTGGATTTGAACAGCCCCGGTCAGAGCGCCTTTCGGCCGCCGAGACCGTGGTTCCAATACCCGGTCAATCGATGTGGAATTTGTGATGGACAAAGAAAGTTCGCGGCATGATGGCTCCGATTTTGCAGTTTCGCTCATACCCACCGAAAGCTTCATCATCATTCATATCATATCTTCGTTTTCATCTGTTCATCCATTTCAGGTTCGGCTATAAGGTTTGTGCACTGACATCGTAATAAAGCTGCCCTCTGCCACGCCTCCGGCGCCGGGCATCCAGCAGCATCCAGAAAGTGCTCAAAAGGAAG
This sequence comes from Acheta domesticus, assembly GCA_031308135.1. NCBI lineage: Eukaryota > Metazoa > Arthropoda > Insecta > Orthoptera > Gryllidae > Acheta > Acheta domesticus. The sequence goes on from JAHLJT010009355.1 coordinate 90,566,550, forward strand.
GGCATGTGGGTTGAAGTGTGTGCAAATGAGAAGACGGGGAGACAGGAATGAAAAAGAAAAGACTGCTCTAGCGACCCAAGGCCCGTTTGTAAGAGTAACTGCTCAGACATTCACTTGGCATTGGTAGGAGAAACCCACGGGAAAACCAATGAAAGCATCCTCCAGTTTCAATCCTCTGAGAGGTAGCAGTGCAGAAAATTCTCCACAGTCGGAACTCTTACTTATACTTCCGGTTTTTCTTTCTTGGCGCGTGGGGGGGGGGTGTCATCAAAATGGAATATCTCACGGGTATCGCGTCGTTCTCGGTTTGGCCGCTAGAAGTCTCGATGATCGCGAGTGTAATCGAGCAGTGGTGGCGATCATGCGACTTCTAGCGGCACAACCGAGTAACGACGCGAAATACCGAAGTATAGACCTCTCGTCAGTCATTGCAGGTAAAAAGGCAATATTGGTTTATGAGCTAACAATGCCGGGAAATAAATGTAGCATAGTACCACTTTACCTCCGAATATTAAAGAATCACAATCCGGCAGGAGTGGTGAAACGACGTAGCTGCGCCCGATCATTCATTAGAGTAAGGGCCGAAAGGGCGGCAGTTGGTTTCTTCGAAGGGGCCCGCCGGGCGAAGCGGACTCGCACGACCGAACCAGGCCGCGCCCCTCCTACTCATTGTTCCACGTTGCGCGCAGTGAGCAGCATTCAGTTGAGTAGCGTTACGTCCAATACACATATATGTACTATTCAGCCCTTCTTCCACAGTATCGAAAAGTGTGTCTTGTGCGATGCAAGTTCTAAAGAAAATGGAAGGACCTTATTTCCAAAGTAACGTATCTTTCATTTCTGATTGTTCTCTAGATTATTACTTTTTAATAAATTATCAAGACTCTTCTGTCATGTTAACAAATGTTGTGTTCAAAAATTACTTTCCTCGTTTATTAAACGGCCAAGTGCAATCTTGAACTGTAAGGTTGAATATGAATACTTTGCCTTCCCTGTAAAGAATGTTTCACGGTGGACACGTCATTTTCAAAATAAGCTCTTCAGTTTCAGCTATTAAGCAAAAAAGTTTTTTATAGAACAAAAAAAAAATATTGTTTTTCATTTTAATAATCAGTATCCCCTATGAACTTATGATTTAAAACTAGGGCTGCAATTTATATTGAATGTCGTTTTACTCAGCGCTGTGCTTGACAATCCTACGGAAATCTGACATCGAATGTATAATTCATTGAAACATGGGAAAATACATCGATTTCTCGTATTAATGGATACATTGTATGAATGTATATTCATCAGTGCATAAAATATACTGTTCGCGTGCATTTGGTTCGAGCAAAGTTTCCCATGATATGTTTGCCTCCAGAACCTTGTACGAACAAAAAATATCATTACCGTGAAAAGGTGTGTATATTAACCCACCATAGATCGAGAGGTGATTGCAGTCCGCTTTCAAAATTCTCTGGCCATTAGGCGGCAAATCATTAGTAGGTCTACGGTTGCTTCTGTTATTTGATGTTCTTTAATAATGAAAGGAGTTCGATTATATGATCGATGCAATCTCTCAGTGCGATATATCGTTGTTGGTGTGAGACTGCGCAAGATGTCACTCACCATTGACTTACGACGTACTTTTTGCTGCGAAATTCTTTAATTAATAGTTTATAAAAAATAGTTTGGTAAAGTGATTTTGAGCATTTATCGTGTCGTTTGAACTGACTTAGATTTTATCAAAATGAACTGTTCAGAAGCACAAATTTGTCAAACATTTTATAGAGGAAACTGATGAACAGATGGAATATTAGATTTTGGTTACAATGTATTTTTTCTTTGAAATGCTTAGGGGCGTTTTTTACTAAAAAATTGTTATAAGGGATGTTTTCACATATTATGACGGCAAAAGCTATTTCGAGAGTATGACCGTATTCCTTTCTTTAACGCCAGGAAACACCCAACCGACAGGAAATATCGGATATGGGGCGAGCACAAGATTCCGATGTAATCCTTGTAGTAATACTAATTTGTGTATTTATTACTAATTTTTTCCCTTTTGTGAATCTTTGAAAATGTTTGACTAAAAATATAAGTTCAGTAAAAATGTACAAATAAATAGTAATTACTATCTCATAATAATTAATAATATAATAAAATTAATAGAACATAAAAATGAATGTAACAAATACATGAACAAAACTATATATAGCAGAAATAAAGAAAAATATAATTATTCCTTTCTTTATCTCGCATTTAAAAAGTTCAAACGAGAGCCGTTCTCTCTCTCATCCTGTTTCTGGATGTGTATAATGTGTGACGTGAGTAGGCTCGAGAGATCTGTCACCCGTCCTACATCCGTCTGGATCACTTGGAGAAAGTGAACTTACTGTTCGTGAAATGAAATTTGGTGATATCACTTGCTTAATTCGATTCTAAAGAAGTTACCACAACGCAATTTCCAAAAAGAGTTATGAAACTCGTCTAGAACTGTTTGTGTCAAGAAATGAGGTACAATGAACTTCAAGTACAATTAAACGACGTTCTCTCGAATTAATCAGCCAGCAACAAGTTTCGTTGCAACCTGTTAATCACCTTTGCAAGTCTTTTTCGCTGTCTTGGTTGTCCGCTTTTTCTCACGAGTCATAATTTTCCCGCAATAAATACGTCATTTAATGAAAGCATTGCCTCGGAGAGGTTTCTCAAACCTGTCATGCAACAGAGCAATTAAAGTCCTTCAATGATTTTATAGTTTCTCATCTAATTACGCTGATGGGTGTTAAAAATAAAAATGCTTTAAGTGGGACAGTTGTCCGTTCAGGGTTAAAGCTTACGCTCGAAACCGTGTGCGTTTTGTTACGAATCCATGGTCAACAAGTCATCACACCAGTTAGGTTTTGTAACTGATTCCTTTAGTGCTCTTTATACAATCCATGTTATCGTCTTTTATGAGTTAAATTGAACAGCTTTACAGCTATTTCCATTTGAATTGTGGGGGTTGAAATACCAATCTCTCCGTTGCGATTTATAACGAACGAAAGGGGATTTGCGGCCGGTTTCCTCGCGGTTCTCATGCTTTCAGTACATTATTCCATAATCCATACTGGTAAATATTACTGGTTCAAGCTCAGGAATTCATCATTAATTAATTGTTTAAAATAAAATAAATAAATAGACAAACGAAGGTAATATCATTTCACGAGAACATTGATTGATTTACTCTTCCGGGGAGTTCAATTACTATGACCATTAGTCTCGTTAGTGTAGTGAATGTTTTATAGCGGGAGGTGGCGGTGTTCCTCGGTGGATGGTAAAATCCGTCGCCGAACTGCATGTTTCCTCTATCCAAGTATCTCCCAACAGTGGGGCAAGGCAATCGGGACTAGCTCTAAGCTCTTGCTTCCCGCCATGAGTGGTAGTGTAGTGCGTGTAACTGTAAGATAAAGGTGAATACAGGGAGAGGGAGAGAAAGGAAACTTCGCGCAACGACGGTGACCAGTTTGTTAGGATACTACTCCGAGATTCACCTGGTATTGATCGAATAAACACGGAAATTGCCGATCAGAGCAGCCGGCAGCCAGAATTGTTCTCCAGAAGCAGCTGAATTTGACATGAATGGCTATTTAGCTGGTGTCAAAAACTCCCATCGTCGGGACTCGAATCCTCTCTTTCTTGATTAGGAAAATTATGTACATTGCTTATCGCGAATGAATTGCATTTAATGTGGACACATACGACGCTTTGGTTGAAAGATCATGTATTTTATTCCATTAGCATTTTGTGAGGTGTACTTTACATCTACTCTGTTGTAGTCACTTTACTGATTAAATATTATCCAAGTTGCTGTTAACTTATAAATATACCGTCAATTTTAAATCCCGAGAAGTATTTTTCATTGACCATTTGTCATGTGATTACAGATGTGAGGGAATATTATCAATTTCCTTACTGGATAAAAGCTACTGTGGATGCCTCCCTTTAGTTCCTCATACATATCTCACACATATAATTGTAAAATATAAAATACATAACGCGGATATTTTATCTTCAGGGAAACAAGTTACGAGTGAAAGTTATGAGAAAGTAGCATTACACGATGATAGTTACGATTAAGATTAAAATTAACGATATTTCCTGCAGGACAGCCACTTGCAATTACTGTAATAACAAGTAACTGCACGTTAAAGAACAAGTTTAACTAAATGTGTTTGCTCAAGACGCACCCACGGGCGCAATACTCGCCGACTTAGTCACTTTCTGAGCCACGAAACTGACCTTTCAGTGATATGATATCCTCATTATGTATCAGGAAGTTCTTTTTGGAAAGCGATTTTAGCTGTCAGCAATTGCGTTTGACGTAATCCCGCAATATCTCTTAATACTAGAGCAATACGAAGGCAATTGAGAAATAAGAATGTAAAAAATTCTCTAAAATGTTTTGAACCAGTTCTATGTGCAATATATTTGGGACCAATAAAAACGAAGTTGCTCTAATTTTCAGACCTTCAACCTCTCTCCTCACTTTTTCTAAAAGTAATATTTTTAAATTTTTTCTGTGTACAGTAAAACGTAATGCCTAGAATGAATTAAAATTACTTTATAAATACGTAATAATAAAACAAAAATTTTAGACAAGAAATTTACATTTTTAACCCGCTGAAATGCAAAAAAAAAAACACATATTTATCACAAACTTCCGGGGGTTTACCGCAAAATTCTATTCTATGACGTCGGTGTTGGCCACAAAAATGAGCTGTGACAGTTAGCTGAAAGCGTCCCTAAAGCTAGTCTAACTAAGCAAAAAATTACATTGCCCAATGATTCGGCTTGAATGAATTCTTTGTTTTAGTGTCTAGTTTATTCTTAATTTTTAGTTTCGTGCTATTTAGATTTTGCCTTCAATTTAATGAAATTAATGCATTTATCTATGAAGTATTAACTTTGCGTGAAAAAATCGACGTATTTTATTCAGTCGTAAGAAAAATACAATTCAAAAAAGTTGGCACTTTAAATTGTATAATTGCAAAACTGCATTACTGTGTGCTTTGTCACGCAATGACGACGTTGGTAATAGAAGTAACAAGGCTGTATAAAAAACAACGTACTTTAAGTTCTCATACATTTTGAAGTAAGGATTTGGTTTCGGGTAACTACGACACATCGCCCAACCAATTTCTTTCGACTTAAGTATTCGCCGACAAGGGCCAACAAAGGTCTCTGGCAAATTCATTCATATCTTGCATCATTCCCAGAATGAGCGAATAAGCGATCTATTTAGAACGAGAAGTGTCACAGATTTCAATAGTATCGGCATTTCGCCAGGCCACACTTGCTACATGCATACAGAATTGTCTCGCTTGGAAATCCTCCGACTGCAGATGTACTTGAACGCACGAACTTAGGTTTGACAGTCTTGTGGTGCTAATCCCTATCGCATATTACAACCATGAAGCGTATTTGCGTGTTTTGTTTAATGTGCTTGGAGCGGGTGGCTCTGCCAGGCGCTCTTGGGCCGCTGCGGTCCAGCGGCGGCGCGCGTGGGGCGGCTGCTGGGGCAGGCGTGCGTGCGTTCCGGGGGCTGGCGGCGGCGCCTAGAGGGCGTCGCCGACCGCACCGCCTGTGAGCTCACTTTCCGGACGCAGCGCTCGCCAGCGGAGGCCCACATTCCTTTCCTCCAGTTACCGATATTATCAAGGTCGATGCCACAAGCGGGAGTCCGTGGCACGAGTGCCACGACGAAATCGTTCTCCACTCTCCACGCAGTTCATAACACTCCGCTACAAGAACAACCCATCACTATGTAAAACGGCGCGGTTACTAATCGTTTCCTCTCCCGACGCTAGTGGCGCAAGAAACTCGTGACATGGCACGGTGCTGCTGAAGTCGTGCCACTGCCACCACTAGGAGACCTTGACACCACTGCTCTGGACCGACTAATAGAGCCAGTGCCATTGACATGTCGATCTTCACAAACTGCAAACGTTTGGTCATCTATGATTTCTAAATGCTTTGCGCCGTGTACGGATGACGTATTTCTTTTTTTTTTCACACTTATTACGTTACGAAGTAAGGAGTAAAGTCTTGTAATCATGGCTCCCTGATGGCGATATTTTGACAAAAAAACTCGTATTGTCGGAAAAACGTGTCCGTCAGGCTCTGTGGTCAAGACGCTAGCCCAAACCTTTGGTAGACGATTTTCTCGAAAACCTAAAACTAATATTCTTCAAAGGATCTGAACAAAATCGAGACCCTGCGAGTTTGAAATGGATTTTTTTCGCGATACTTTACATGAAGTATCAACTATTTGCTCAAAATGGCTCACAATATTTTAAAACTAAACTGTGACTTTGGATAGCTTAGATAACGTTTTAAAAATTGCGTGCGCGAGTCTGCTTTCGGGGAACTCTGTTAATTTTCCAAAATTGAAAAAATTAATTTTTTTTCGTTGTCTTTCCTATGCAATTACATATGTAAGTTAAAGACTGTTCTTAATAAAGACAGATCTGAAATAAAATCTTGTAAAATTATGCAAAATCTACTCTCATATATTCAAAAAATCGAGTAGTTTTCGTTTAAGTTCGAAATAAGGCATTTTAAACATTATTTTCTCAAAAGGCTCAGCAATTTTTTCTTTAATTTTTTTCCCTTGTAAATAGCAAAGTACTGTAACAAATTGTGATGATGCCCATTTCCAGCGAACATCCTTTATTTTCGAAAATGCAATAGCGATGGAAAATCACAATATTGGTTAACAGAAATTTTCTTGT
>JAHLJT010009355.1:92044197-92125111 GCA_031308135.1 Acheta domesticus
GGTGATACTAAAATTGTGCTCTAATTGTAAAGCGAAGCATTAAGACAGTTGAACTTCTATTGGGCCAGACTTTAAAGATTGGATACCGGGTGACCGTTAAACTCTTTCTTCTTCTACGCCCTTAAATCGGTTCAGAAGTGGAAATTGAGCTATAGATAAGCTGTGCCAATATGAATAGTAAATATCTGTACCACTGAGGAAACAATGTCACTAAGACATCGCAGCCAGCACGCCGACCTCTGGTACTTTCGTTAGAACCAGAGGCAACCGGTGTTGTATGGGTTCGTCCCAGGAAACTGATTGCTACTTGATGGGTTCGATCATTTAATCTCTTCTCATCTGATAGCTCCGCTAGGCAGCATACCACGGGTAGAGAAGTGGTTACAATGGAAGGAATGATGGAGTTTTTCGAGTATATTAATTATTATTTTGGGTAGGCGAGTACTCACAATATCGCACAAATTGATTGATTGGTGATTGCCGACTCGTCAACTGCTAAGGTTATTATTCCCGTAGGTGAAGGATATTTTAACGCGTGAGCTGACGGTTTTTTCCCGCCCGATGGTGAGATTTGATGTCACCCTGCATGTCAGCTTGCGAGGTTTTACCCTACCAGGCATAGCCTATCAGCGTGACACTACTCCAGCCGGAACAACTCTTAAGTTCCCGACTGGTTTCCCGACATGTGTGGTAGTGTACTGCATTAAGTTTAAGTGTGTGTAAGTAAGGGGTGAGGATAGGACAAGGAAGAAAAATGAAAAATCACGCGCGGTCCGTGGTCCATCTGTTACGGTACTGCTCCGCCATTCACCTGGTTTTGACGGAAGAACCATGAAAAACTGTCAATCAGAGCAGTCAGCCCCTAAAATTATCCTCCAGACAGCGGCTGAATTCAATCCAGTTATGTAGCTAGTGTTGAAACTCCTGCTTGCCGTCGAGGCTCGAACCCTAGTACCTCCCAGTCAGAGAATTGCAGTGATATCAATTGACACAGCCGGTCGTACAATTCGAACACTCCAGACCACTGAATATAAAATGACACAATCGACGGCGCAAGAATGCGCTATCTCTGCATCCAAGGAATATAGATCTGCGCGGCGCGCCGTGCCGCGCCGCGCAGTGCTTTTCTGCGTAGCTTCCCACGCTGCGCGCCGGGGGCGTCTGGGGGGCGTGGCGACGCGGGGCGTCGCCTTGACAGGCGGTCGGCGGCCGCAGCTGGGCGAGGTCGCGCCGCCGCCGCCGCCGCAGCGCTGGGGTCGCGTGGACCCCTCCCTCTCTCCTCGCACACGCGGCCGTCGTACTCTCCCGCATGGAAGCGTCGACAGTTTTGCTTACGAACGCTGTTCAGACTACGGAAGCGCGAAAAACTGATGTCTCAAAAATTATATTTGAGTGAGGGCGGTTTAATACTGAAAGGAGAAAATTATTTGGCGACCAAGCACAATACGTTCCAATAAATGTACACCCACTATCTTGTCAACTATGCCGATGGAAAATTTTACTAGTAAAAATATGAAACACTTCAAACACATTTCTTTACATAATTTTATTTATTATTGCTGTTGTTGTGTATATTTGATTTAGTTAACTTTTGTGTAACGTAACAACCCCAACAGATATGCTCTTTTTTGCAACCTAGAGACCTACCGCAGAACCGATGCTAGCACAACTGTCTGTGCTATTAGATCGGCTTTAAGATGCTATAAATATATACTTTTTTGACGACACTGACAATTGCACCTGCCCTCCAATCTGATCCATTTCAAAAATGTATGCACATTTAGTACTCCATAATAAATTCACAAAAAACGGATTTTATTACTTTTTTTAGGTATTGGATCACCCCTTTGATGTAACGATTGATTAAAATTCTGGGAACCCCCGATCGTTATGGTGGTTTTAAAGCTGAAAACGCGTTCTCTGCTGAATGAAAATGTGCTTGTGGAGCAGTTAATGTCAATTACAAAAAGTGGTCACCATTTTCAAGCTTCATTCTCAATACAGACTACTCTATCAGATTGTATGATCGTAGTTCATAACAGGACGCTTTCTGAGTTTATTAGTTAACTTTTTTTACTTCTTAAAGAAAATAAATTATGATAAGAGTCCAACACACGCCCAGGCACATACATATGTCTGTGATTTAGTACATCCTGTAATGGAATCTTACGACCGAAAGCACTGTCGTCAGACCAAAGATCTAAGATACGAGCAACCTGCGTGAAATCTACTTGGACCAGAATCGCCTGCGAGAGTATGCAACTCTTTCGGCGATTATCCCTCCGTGCTTAGCGTGTTGCATTCTTCGCGCGTCGTCCTTTATCTTATCGACTGAAAAAGGCAAAACTTCTCAGTTGTGGCCTTGAGATATGAATCGATGGTCTGTCCCATATTACGTACAATTGAAAGCAGCTGTCAGCATACACCACTTACTCCGGAAAACGAGGTTTGCGTTACGTAGGAAAGCAGACGTGCTGACATCGCAGTTTCCAGCTTGCGAATCATGTTATAAGTTAAACCGAAAAAATGTGTAGCACAGAACGGCAACATATGTATGTATGTTGTACGTATGTTTTAATAAATGTGTTATGAAAACTATGAGAATGTGTAGCAAATGTTTACGAAGGAATATACAAGGTAATATCAAAATATGGTCTAATTTATAGAACATTTACAATCAAAATTAAATTACCCACTTTGAAATTACTTTCATAAAATATTTATTAAATCAATTTTAAACATAAATATTTCGGGTCTTACTGGATTTCGTTTCGAGAGGACTTTTCAAAGAGTATATTTTTACCTTTGAGATGACTTCCATCGTACTTAAGTGTCCAGCAAACAGTCACTTAAGCATCGTCCACTGTAGTGCTGCACGTCTGGGACAAACAATATATCACTCGTAAGTTGGGATTACAGATCAAGAAGCACGGTGTCACTTATACTTTCCCCGCCTTGAAATAATATTCTCAGCGCTCTCGCTCTGTTGTTGCAACACACACTAACATCCAGTGCAGACGGAGGTTAATCCAAACAGATCGCGTGCATCTAACCTCATTTTCACTTGGAGCACTTCGCGTCGTCAGGACGCAATTCTCAATATACGTAAAAAAATAAATATACCGATTTCTAAATAAAACTATTTTTAATATTAAATATTTTTTCAAAATAAATGTGAAGAAAATTGATAGAATGTTACAAAGATTTGCAAAATTTTAAAATCAGTTATATGGATCAAATATGTGAAAATATGTTCTAAGAATAATTTGGATTTTGTGTTAGGATTTTCCCCGATTCACCAAGATCACGATATTGAGATTTGATAAGATATATACTAAGTATCCGGATTAAATGATCACAGGTGTTGTCATTGCCAACAATGTTGTTTATTACAAGAGCAGCTTTCGATGGCTTAGCCATCATCATCAGTTTTCTGCTGTCTGGAAGCCACGAAACGACTACCCCGGGTTTAGGTAGTCGTTTCGTGGCTTCCAGACAGCAGAAAACTGATGATGATGGCTAAGCCATCGAAAGCTGCTCTTGTAATAAACAACATTGTTGGCAATGACAACACCTGTGATCATTTAATTTTAAATGCCAACGACATTTCACCATTAAACCAATAAGTATCCGGACTCGCGTAATAATTCACACTAAACATCTTCGCAGTCATACTTCCTAACGATGCAAAATTTTTCTACCGTGTAATGTTCTAAACATCAAAAACTAAATTTTTGAAGAATTTTGTTGCAGATTATTCGATTTCTCAACGCCTTCACATTCCGAAAAAGTAAAACAGGGAAGCGGGGTGGTAACGTAACAGATCCTAGGGGACGCCGGATCACTATACTATTTACGTTACGATTTAAATATTTTACAAATATAAACAAAAGAAACTTTTCTAGAATAGAATCTTCTAGATAACAAAATGCAATTTACTTCTTGGTGTTTTACTGTATTTCTAAGTTGTGACCACCCGGTTATCGCACCACTTTGTTCTTCCTCCCAATCTTCTGCTCAAAATTAAAAGGTAATATAAAACTCAAACGATACATTTTTTCTACATTTTCATGTAGGAATCTGAAATTAAAATTTTCTGGACTTGCACAAATTTTTCGTTCAATTAAAAAAAATTGTTGTTCACGAAGATAAATGAAGGCGATTATCTCGGGTTTCCTGTGAACCATTGTTATGCAAATTTGGTAAAATATGCCGTTTTCTAAAAAAAAACTTTTTTACTTATTCCAAAAATGACTAATTTTTAGTTATCGCTTTTGTGCACAAACGACATGAAAACCCTATGGATGTAGCAGTACCGGTGACAACCCCTAATACATTCAGTAACCTCCTCAATATCAGTCAATTGAGCGAATGTATCGCTTAACCTCCACATAACTTCTTGGAGCGTCGCATTGCTCAGATAAGAACGTGAGCAATATGGATATATTTTAAAATATTGGGAGGGGGAGTCCGCATCTCCCTTCTAGACGGGCATATCCTGTCCCGTGTACGACTCAGCAAACCTGGCAACACTCACACAAAACATACCGGAAGTCATGAGCGAGTGGCAGGCCGCGAGGAAATTACAAACCAACAAGTGAAGATTGCTCGCCAAAACCAATGTAAATATAACGTCAAGAAATCTCAGAATTAGAAAACTGAATGGCCAACACACAGTTACAAAACAGGAAATGTAGGAGTGTTTACGATCTGTTCGCTTGCACTGAATGGCAGAGGCAGCGGTCGCACTGACCGTGGCCCCATTTCTGGAGGCCGAAGGTCGTCGGAGGCGCTGGATTTTAGGAGTACGTCTACCTCCGGCTTCATATGTTAAATAAAGAAGGAAAATAACGCGCACTTGTTGAATCTTAATTTTTGTTCTCGCGAATTAAAGTGTTAGCAATGAGGAAACATATTTCTTGTACGAGCAACTGGTAGTTCACGACTCCTTACTTGGCGTGACGCGACTCATAAAGAAAAGTTTCAGGAAGTATTCTAGGACCCTGAAATGGACAGTCGTTAAAAACAATAAAAAAATTGCTAAACAAACGTAATTATACTTTTTATTGTACACCCCCGTCCCCGACGAGAAGCACGATTTCCAAAGGTTTTCAACGTTGTATAAATTGATCGATAACGGTTAACTTTGGTCGAACACAGCCTTTCACATTTTCATTATATTCAAACCTTAGTTTGCCAAGGAGATAAAAATAAATTCCAGGACATTCTATTTTCATTATTCAAGGAAAATTGGTACAAAAGCTACAATCTTTTTCTCAAAAAATATTACGGATTAATGCAACTGAGAAACGGATTAATGTAGCTAGCATGCAGTAGGCTTAAGATAAAATAATTTAAACCTTAAAGCTTCGTAAACTTCCTTACTACATACTACTAGTTGTTGTACGTTGGCGTTTATTCCACTTAATAACTGCATACTTTTCTTGAATATGCGATCTTTCTTATTTTTTAATTCTCTTGTTAAGTTGGGAACTTTCGGTCCAAATTTTTAATAGATGCAACTGAAAAGCTTTCTCTAAAGAGAAGTTGGTGACGTGTGGAGGCAACATCTCAATTACAAGCGTAGAGAGCAATGTTCTATCTCAGACGCCTTCTCGAATTACAACTGACCAGGTGGTAACAGCAAGGCGAATGCTTTTGTCTGCAAGCCTGCGTGTGCGTGTGTATGCAGAAGCACTCCCAAAGCTTTCTCAAAACGTATGTACGGCGGGTTGCCTATCGGGCATACATCTCCCAAATTTTTAGTGCTCTTATTTTGCCGACTTCCAGACCCCTTTAATAACATTCATTGAGGCACCCTCCGTCGCATTCCTAGGGTTTGAAGCTTCCTTCACAAACTCGTTGTTATTCGTGTTCTGAGCGAATCAATAACATTCAGTTTTAGGAGTATTTAAAAAAAATTACATTATATTGTGCAACATTATTTGAACTGTAAAACGGTACTAGATTTTCATCAAACCTACATTTTTCCTGCCTAGTATTAGTCTTGATCTATCGCTGACATCTGTTTTATATAAGAATATATCTTCCGCTTGACGATTAAAGTGAGACACCTCGTAAAATACGTTCCAAGCAAAGGAAAGTAAGAACGGGACATCGAGGTCGACGTTTCCAAAACATTGATGTTTTCATAGAAACATCGATGATGAAAACACCTATTGAAACCAACGTTTTCAACATCGGTGTTTTGTACTCGATATTTTATAGTTTTGATGAGCTTTCGTGTGATGAAAAACTCCCACAATCACAATTTTGTAAAAGTTAAGATATTAAATAACTGATAAATTTTCTACGCATTTCCTAGTATTTCGCGCACAGAGAGCCGCCATGGGCTTAGGGCCTCTTTCTTCCTTCCCGCACCTTCTTCAGCGAACTGTGGAATGACGCTATTGGGATGAATGTGGGCGCTCAAGTTCTGAGATGACCCTCGGCCCTCAGTTTTGTCCATTGTTATTATTTTTTTTACTTTTTTTCAAGTAAATATTTATTGTAAATTAATAAAAAATACTACTGAGAAGTTAAATTGTGTTGCGCATTAATTTAATTATATAGATTACTAAACGGTCACTACTTTCGACACAACCGACGTCATGCTACAGCAAAGCACGAAGGAAGATGCTGCACGCCATTAAATATTGGCCATTGACATGTCAGGTTTTGGAACAGCAACTTTTTTTTATATTTTCGGCATGTAAAGGCAGTTTTACTGGGTATCTACGTATTATACTATGTTGTTGAAGTTTGCGAGAAGACTTCTCTTTAATTTTTTCTCAAATATTTCATTGATTGGAATGCAACAAGAGAGTTTATTGTTTTTTAGAAGTGTGCGAGCTACTTTTTAGAAAAAACATTGTGTGATGTTTTGTTTAGCAGTTGTTTTGCTACTTATTGTTATTATTGTTATGTAGTTGTTATTCCAAAATGAAAGGCCGGTTTATGGCCCTACAGATGTTAATTATTTAGTATTAGATATGAAACTTACATTATGGATACATTACATTGAATTCATTACTTTTCTCGATATTTAATCGAATGAGACCTTTCTCAGCCTTGTAGCTGCTTATGGTGGTCTCCTAATTTTTCATTATTGAAATTATATGTACAGTAAACCCTCATTAGCACGAACTCTCTTAACACGAATTTCGTCGTAACATAAACAAAACTCCGGTTCGGCAAGGGATTACGGTAATACGGACATTTATAATACTCAGATAACACGAATTTTTATAACAAGAACTCAGATTATTTCGGTCCCTTGGAATTCGTGTTAATGAGGGCTTACTGCATATACAAATTTCACCGCCCATGGTCAGCAGAGAGCAAACATGTTTTTTGTGTATAACCCCATTACATTTCATGTGATTGCTGTTCCCTTACACTTACATGCACTACTCTACCACTCATGTCGGGAGACCAATCTGGAGCGTAGAGCTTGTCCCGGCTGGGGCGGTGCCTTGCTCGTGGGAGATACCTGGTTGGGGAAAACCCCGCAAGCTGATGTGTAGATCGGCATCACATCTCCCGACCTAGCAGGGAAAGATCACTGCCACCTCCCACGATAAAACTGCACTACACTTGTCGGACTAACAGCAGTTCAAGCATCTGGAAACTAATCAATCAATGCATTTTTTTGCCGCAGGAGGCGCGATGTGGTTTCGTCGTGCTGGTGATGTCTGCCTTCTGGATGACGGAAGCTGTGCCGCTGCCTGTCACCTCGCTGCTGCCCGTCGTGCTGTTCCCGTTGCTGGGGGTGCTGGGCACCGAGCAGGTGTGCATCAACTACCTCAAGGAGACCAACATGATGTTTATAGGTACGCCCTTACGTTGTTCGTTCTTCGTAAATAAGATCTTGCAAGAAACACGATATTAATATATAATTATTTAATTACATACATGCATTAGTTAACATTGTACTATAGAATTCTAAAAGACTACATAAGTCTGTATTGTACTTCAACTTCTGCGACAATGACTTCCATTTTTGTACGGTTGTTCATTCGGTACTCCTTGATCCTTTGAGCGAATGCTCATATGGCTCTGGTTTTCCTTCAGTGTATCATAAATGTAGCTTCACTGTGATTTTTAATTAAGGATCGAGGAGGTATCAACTACAAAGTATATTACAATAAAAATTTAATATAAAGAATAAACAGTTATACACGGGTTTCGGGATTAATTTATTCCATCTTGCGTGGTTCCACAAAGATGAAAATAAGTAAACAAATATAACTAGAGTATAAATTGATTTACATAAACACAGGAACACAAATAAACACTGCAAAATGTCTATAAATAGAATAAATACCAAAGAATCTTCACGTGTCGTCATGTAGCTTCACTATGTGCTCGTTTGGATGAGCTAGTTGAACTTTCGCTAGTTGCGGAAGGAGCAGGGCGCAGGATTGTTGTTTTGTTAGTAAATCAATAACAATAAAATCAAATAAATAATCAAATATGTATAAAATCAAATCTGTAATTCGTCTGCCATACAAATAAGTTTTCTATTTCTTGGGATCGAAAATTCTAGATTTAAAAACCTTGCCAGCCAACTAGACATGTTGTACCTTTATTCACATTATTACTAAGAGTGTGATGGGTATTGTGGAGCTCAAGAAAATGAGCGCAAATTTTACTTCTCCCCATACGTCACATAGTTTTTTACGGTTTTTATTTTATATAAATAAAATAAAACTCTTAAAAATCATTCGTTGTGATCAGCGAACCAATTTCAATCTTGCACACGCAATTGCATATAAACACGAACTATTTTTTACGCTTTAATTTTAGTCAAATAGTGGTAACAACATCACAAAATTAGTCACTCTACTGATTCAACTTTCAATCATCAGACCTGCTACACAAGTTTTCATTGATATTAATGATAATATTTAGAGTTTTGTCGCAATAGTTTGGAAATAGTTCTTTGTCCCATGAATTTTCTTTACATTAGAAAAATACAACCAAGTTGTTGGCTGTTGCCTTTAATCACTTTCGTTTATGAGTTTTCGAACGTTCTATGAGTTTTTGAAATAAATTTACTGCCAACTTTCCGTGTAACTTCAAGTGCATCTTCAAGTATCTTCCACTTCCTCAAAACTTTTTTCTTGTATGCATATATTAATGTAAAACATCCCAAAGTTTGTCTTGACAATTTTTTGCACGAATGTTGAATGTAAGTTGGTCAATACATTTTCTGAAATATCCATATTTTTGTAACATACTACAAGAAACTATTAATTTACCTTACTTATATAACAAGACTAACTCAAATAAATTAAATATCGTCCAAAACTCTTAAACATCCTAAGAAAAGGAAATCTCTGAGTGGCAATTTTCTAATTTTATGTACAGACTCTGCCAATATTCTTTATGATCTTAGTGAAATGTTCCTTCTTTCAACAAATCATATTTTTCAGGTGGCTTAATTGTTGCTATAGCAGTTGAAAACTGCAACTTGCATCAACGAATAGCGTTGCGGACGATTTTAACTGTGGGAACCAGCCCTAGAAGGTGAGGATCATTATATCAAGAGTTATGGTTTGCCCAGTTACTTATTTAGTTATCGGTTCATTCTACAGGTCACTTATGCAGAATGAAGTATCTTGACAATGTTCCACTCGAGATTTTCCAAGTATTTCTTGATTTCTAGGTTGATGCTGGGTTCATGTGCACCACTTGCATTCTTTCCATGTGGATATCAAATACAGCCACTACAGCAATGATGGTACCAATAGTGCAAGCTGTAATTGATGAACTGAAAGCAGTAAGTAATTCATACAAATTTAGATTGTTCATACAAATTTATAAATTCAACTAGAGTTGAATTTCACATGTCTAATTTCAAAAAATGTGAATGCGGTAGAAACGTTAGCAGGGGAGGCGAAACGAATATAAAATTCATAGTAGTTGAATTCTTGAAATGCATTATTTCGTGCATTATAGTAAAAACTATATTATCATTTTGTTGAATTGCTATTTTGTTTTAGAATCTGCCTCCCTCTGAACTAAGTTACCGTATTTATATCGTGTGTAAATTAGATCACTTATTGACATCGTGTTTAAATTATTTCATTCACAATTTATTTTAAAAAGTGCGTTTTACATTACTTGCGTGAAGGGTTATCAATAAAAAAATATATTGGTAACAATCTATTAACCTTCTGTCGTATTTATTGCCGTTTTGTAATGAAAAATATCGATGGCATTTCTGTTTCTCCGAATTGCCCTACTTGACCCGACGCGAGCGTTAGTTCCTGTGCATTTCCATATTGCGGGTATGCAAGCGTGGCGTCTTATCGATAACTGTCTTCACCACTCATTTTAGGTTAGTAGGGAATACTGCTTTTCAAGTCAAAACACAAGGCCATTTTTTAAATATTACTTAAGAACAAGCGGGACATACTTCTGAAATTCTTGCCAAGAAACAAAAAGAGGTAAACTTCTCTCTCTTTGGCTTTACAAAGGAGGTAACAGTGAGCTTATGTACCAGCCATATTATATTTCTACTGTTCACACGGCCAAGAAAATTGACGATCGCACCGACCCTCTGCAGAAGCTACAAATTGTAACTCTACGAAATTGTACGAAAGTTGGAGTATACACTAGTGATCAGCTGTGTAGTAATTACAATATAGACAGAAAAAAAGGTGTCGTTAACTGTAATTGTTAACGTAAATTGACGATTTTTATTATTACATGTGTTTATATATTAAATACCATAATATTAAACACCATAAACCTCCCAAAAACCAAACAAAGGACATTATTTTCTTGAATGATAATGGTCGGGTCCATATGGCCCGACACCAGTGAAAGAGTTAAAGATCTCACGCCAGTGGTTAAGGGTTAACTTTGCAACCCTTTGCACTCGGCATGCAAGAAAGACTGATTAGCCCTACAGGTCGGAAGGCATCTGAGAGATGACAGATCGATGGCTGCGCGTAGCTCGGAGTGTGGTGTCTTAGACATGTCTTACAGGTCGGAGGGCATCTCTGAGATTACACGTTAAATTTCCTGTTTAACTTGGAAGGTATCTGAGAGATGACATACCCTGTATTATAACATTTTCAGATAAGATCTCAATTAACTATGTTGAATTACCAAGTCCCCTAAGCGAAAAATAGTTGGCTGTAATAATACGAGCGATCAGAAAGAAAACGTTTCATTCTTGCCTTCATGAACTGTGTTGTTTCATCATGAACTGTGTCGTTGCATCTTGTAAAGGCGCGTGTTACTCGTGTTTGAAATTTTTTAGTGGACAATGGATGGACTAAGAGGTGAAGATACAGGGAAAATATTATTAGAAGATGCTTTTGAAAGTGACACAACTAATTCAGAGGAGGAATGGGTGTGTAATAAATCTGAAGGTGAAATTTCTTCATTTGGGTCCATTTCACCCTTGCTTTCTTTCGCAGCAAAAGGACCGCGAGCGGAAGCCCTCGCAACTGGTAGCGGTGGCGGACTCGGAGGAGGCGAGTGGGGGCTTTGATCACGAGACGCGGCGCAAGTCCATCATCGTGAAGAAAGAGAGCAAGGACCTCAAGGACCTCAAGGACTTCAAAGACTTAAAGGAAGTCCGGAGGCCGTGGACGTCGAGTAAGTGCGCGAAAAAACGCGACACCGTCGGGGGCAAGGAGATCGTTTAGAAGGGCAGGACATTCGTTAAAGCCATGATACAAAGATTAGAGGGTATTATAAATACGCTAAGAGTGGTCGTCTTGTCCGCAGACAAGCGAGGACTTCAGTCAAATGACTGAAATAGCGAAAGGCGACGCAAGGGACTGCTTCGTCGATCACAAATTTGACGGGCGGGACAGTTTTTTAAATTTATTTAACATCAAAAATATAAAAAAGATATTCGAGAAGAAAAGGCTTCATTTTAATGATGGAGTATCATGGTTTCTTAATGAAACGGTGCTTATATTGGAGCTCATTTAAAATAATCTTCTAAAATATCCTCAATGATAAAATTGTTTTAACTCTGACCACTTCAAACTGCCTCTCGCTTAGGATGAATTACGGGTCTGGGTGCCTCTTGGCTGCTTTGTTGGAGCATACGCAATGTAATACCTTTCCTCCGGTACATTGGGATATACTGCGAACGCATTTGTTCAATGGGAATTCAAAAAAAATACAGAAATGAAAAAATATGGAACGTTCGTATGAAAAGCTTCGGATGCAATAAATCTAGGTCACAGGCACCTCCAAAACCGCTTTATAACATTCTCTATTAGAACTCTAAAATCGCAGAAAAGTGTTCATTTAATTGGGACACCAAGATGCCAAGGGAAACGAGTGACATTTTTTCTAGTCCTCAGAAACTGAAGATTAAAGTTTACAGATTGCGTCTTTCCCCATATAATTTTTCCATGTTCAATTCATTTTATTGTTCACGTCCTCTCAAGCAGACACCAGAGTTTGCAGTTCCACAGCGACACTCATGTTATTCCGATTAAAAGTAGACCTTGGGTAGGTTTTGATGAATGCTCTGCACCTTGCGTAGCCACCTTACATAACACATCGTCCTTCTTCCAGGAACCTTCAACAGAGGCCTGATCAAGAAACTATTTGCTACTACCTCGGAGTCGCTTATGCCTCCAATTTGGGAGGTGCAGGAACTCTCACCGGTACAGGAACGAACCTAACTTTCAAAGGAATCTACGACAGGTATGGTATTCTGTGTCGCAGTCTAGACTTCTCAACGCGTGATCAATTCTGTAGACCACGTCATCACCTGTTCTTGCTCGAGATCTCAGTGATAGAAAAATATTGTTGAAAAAGATTTGCAAAGCTGGGAACAACTGGTAAATGTAAACTTTACGTATGTGATCGTCCGTAATTTAAAAGCACAATCAGGAATCTACTCTGGAGCTCATCAAAGGAAAAGAAAAAAAGATAGGAAAGGAAAGAAAAGGATGAAAATGTCAGGTCGGACTGTATTCGTTCCTCCTAAGACATATTTCAGCTAGTTCGCTTTTCCCTGCTTACTAACATTTGTTTCTGCTCTGGGATCAGTAATTTTAGACTTCTAGAAGCGAAGACCAGGCTCCTCGGGTAGAAATGCTGGACTACAACGGAAAGGGATATTTTTCCCCTCCACTACTTTTCAGATAATGTCCTGTATGTTACTGAGAAATAAGAGAATTCCAAGAATAAAATGAACTATTACAGCTTTCCTCCTGTTTTCCATTTCCTTTCAAAAGCTTTTGATATTCATTTAGTTTCTTTTCTTAACATAAGAGGCCATCCACAAATTATGTAAAGCAAATTCGGGGTATTTTGAATACCCCCTCTCCCCCTTGTAACACACCCGTAATGTGCGCCTGACCCTCCTCCTTAATAATTTATGGTAATTTAAGTTAGATGCAGTGAGCCTCGCCAAATAAATCCAACAATAACATGGGGGCAGGTTATGAGTGAAGAATGGATGCATAGGCGAGAAAATTTTTGATCACAAGCCATGATCACACGCCGCGCCGTCGGGATGACACATGGGCGAGAGCCTACTGTGCCAATTACAAAGAATTCTGGAATATACTACATATTAGTTTTGAATATTTTCTTCGTAATCATAGAGATCCAATAAAAAAGTGTTGAAAAAATATTTCCATTTATTGTAACAATAAATCTAATAACTAGGTTATTTATGTTTTAGAACAAATTAATTAGTTAATGTTTTAATGTTTTAGTTTAAGGGGTCGTCCATAAATTACGTAACGCAAATTTCGAGTATTTCCAATGCCCCCTCCCCCTTGTAACGCACTTCCCTATCTCTATGTAACGCAGTGTAACACTGCCTCAGACCCCCTCCCTCCCCCTAAAGTAATTCCCCCTAACGTAATTTATGGATGACCCCTAAGACTAAAAAAATGAATTATTTCAGCAAAAGTTGAAAATGTAAAAAAAATCAATGATATGTAACCATAAACAAATACCCCCAATTCGTATAAAATTCAGTGTAACACTGCCTCAAACCCCTCACCACCTCTTTGATGTTACGCAATTAATGGACGACTCCTAATTACAATTTGAAAAGTTCTTAATTCTTTTTTCTTCCCCTCATACTCATGTTTTATAAACTTTTCTCCTAATTGTTTCAGTGTTTTTCCTGACAGTGAAGGTATAAACTTTGCAAGTTGGATGATATTTTGCATTCCTCTCACTGTTATCAACATTTTGGCAGCTTGGCTCTGGTTACAGTTTCTGTTCATGGGACTATGCAGGTTTGTATTTAATGTAGAAATAAAATGTTAAAAGATAACTTTTTATTAATTTTTCTTTCCTAAACGTTTTTCACAGAGTTCAGTTCTTCTGAAAAACAACTTCATCAGCTTGTTGGTCCTAAATAATCTTTATGAGAAGTTAGAGATTATGGAGGAAGCTTCAAGATTGAAAGATCTAAATAATCTCTCTCTCTCCCTCTCTCTCTGTCTCTCCCTCTCATTTTTTGTCTTTTTTAATAATAATAATAATAATAATAATAATAATAATAATAATAATAATGAACTTGTAGAAACAGTGGAAGATGTTCGCCAATTCTCGGAAGAGGACCTCTTCCAAGCAATTAAGAACATGGGAAACTGGAAGTCCCCCGGGATTGATAAGATCCAGATTTATTGGATTAAGAAATTAACAGCAATACATTCTCATCTAGCAAAGGCTGTTAATAAAATTTTTGAAAACCCAAAGGAACTCCCGGAATGGCTCACACGCGGCATCACATATTTGCTACCCAAAGCGGGAGACAGCTCTTTGGCGAAGAACTACAGGCCAATTACTTATCTGCCAGTACTGTACAAAGTTATCACTGCAGTCATAGCTGACAAAATGCACAGACATCTAGATAAGAATCATCTAATGCCAGCTGAACAAAAAGGATGTCGTAAAGGCTCTTATGGCTGTAAGGAAATCTTGCTACTGAGTAAAGTCATTTTGAATGATGTAAAGAAACGCAAACGTAATTTGAGCATGGCTTGGATTGACTACCAAAAGGCCTTTGGTAGTGTACCACACGATTGGATTTTGAAGACCCTGGAAATATATCGGTTTCATCCTAGACTTATTGAATTTTGCAAGGCTAGTATGAAGTCGTGGAGTACCAGGTTACTAATACGAAAGGAAGGAGTAGAAACCAGAAGTATTCAGATTAACAGGGATATTTTTCAAGGAGATTCACTATCCCCTCTGCTGTTTTGCATCAGTTTCATCCCACTATCGAGACAGTTGTCGCAAGCTGACTTTGGTTTTAAGCTCCATGGTGATGAAAGGCCAGTATCACATTTGTTTTACATGGATGATCTGAAAGTGTTTGCTAAGAATGAAGCGATTCTCTCCCAAATGCTGTCTGTCGTGTATGACTTTAGCAATGACATCTGCATGAAGTTTGGTCTTGACAAGTGTGCAAAATTCAATTTAAAAAGAGGGAAACTCACAACGTCTGAGAACATTGAAATTGATACGCACACTGTGATTCAAGATCTTGAGCCAGGTAAAACTAAAAAATATCTGGGCATTGAAGAATGTGAAACCATCTCGAATGACAGAATGAAAGAGAGAATTCGTAGGGAGTATTATAGGAGAGTGAGACTGGTCCTGCAGTCCGCTCTGAATTCCAGGAATAAAATATCTGCAATAGGTAGTTTGGCTGTACCTGTAGCCGAATACAGTTTTGGGCTAGTGGACTGGACTGAGCAAGAAATTCGCACCATGGATCAAAAAAACAGAAAACTGCTAACAATGCATCATGTTTCCCACCCTCGAGCTGATATACATAGACTTTATATGTCACGTAAGGAAGGAGGAAGTGGCCTCAGACAAATTGAGGCCTCCTGGCACAACGCAATAGTCGGGTTGGGGAAGTATGTAGTCAGCCATCAAGATGACCGTCTAATGAGGCAGGTCATGAAATCTGACCGAAGAATGGGAAACAGAGGCATTGTTAGTGTAGCAAGAAGCATTGCGAAGAAAACTAGGCAAGACACGTCGAATAACACAGACACTGAACTTCTGATGCTGCTAAACATGAAATGTGAGACACAAAAAATGTTAAAGAAATCGTGGAGAGACAAACCACTCCACGGACAATACCTAAAAAGAATGGACAAGGTGCAGATCAATAAAGATCAATCATTTATGTGGCTTAAAAGGGGAAGAATGAAGCCAGAATCGGAAGCACATGTAATAGCTGCCCAAGATCAGGCGTTGAGAACACGACATTATTATAAAGCAGTTCTCACAATTTCCCAAGATGATAAATGCCGCATTTGCCAGGAGCAAGTGGAAACCATTGATCATAATGTCTCAGCTTGTCCAATCCTAGCAAAGACCGAATACCTGAAAAGACATGACAGGGTGTGTAGCTACCTCCACTGGCAGATCGTACCGCCCTCGAAGTTCCAAATACATGCCCCAAGTGGTACGTACGAACACTCACCAAAACCGGTGACGTCTGTTGGATTGTGTACGATATTGTACGACCAACAAATTCAAACTGATCGCACGATAGCAGCAAACAAACCGGATATAGTCATCCGGGATTTGGAGAACAAAGCGTGTTTACTTGTTGATGTTGCTGTACCTTCCGATCAAAACGTCGTTACCAAGGAGGCAGAGAAACGTCTTAAATACAAGAGTTTGGAAATTGAGATCAGCCGAATGTGGGGTGTAAAAGCACAGGTCGTCCCGATAGTTATCGGAGCTCTGGGATTTGTTCCGCAAAATTTGTGTAAGAACTTGTCTAAACTCCCAGGTGATTCCAAAGACTGGGAAGTGCAAGAAATCGCTTCATTTGGAACAGCGCACATCTTGCGCAAAGTATTGTAGAGGCACCGACAGTCCCTAGATCTACTCCTTAGGTAGCTGGTTGCAACCTGGAGTAGACTTTATATTCAGCCGACGCATAACATTTTTAGTCGTGATTTAGAGGAATAATAATAATAATAATAATAATAATAATAATAATAATAATAAAAATTAATGACTATTTTTGGTCTTAAAAATTTTCATTTAAAAAGTTAAAAATTTCATTTCCATAACAAGAGTATTGTTTGGCTAATTTAGTCTTGCATTTAAGATAATTCAGTTCTCTAGGATTTTTTTCTAAGATTATCATACAGTAAACCCTCATTAGCTTATACTTGCTTATCACAAATATTGCCGTAACACAAATATAAATTTTTATATTGCAAACGCTGATTATTATTATTTAGGACCCATGCAATTCATGTAAATGAGGGTTTACTATATGTTCTTCATATTCACTTTTTATCATCTCCTGCAAAGATAAAAACTCAGTTGTGTATTCCAGGAAACAGAAGAAGATGGTAATGACAAAAGAACAGGCTCAACAAGTCAGACAAGTTATCAGAAAAAAATATGATGAACTTGGTCCAATGACTTTTCATGAAGCTTCTACCTTGGTCCTTTTTATTGCCCTAGTGTTAATGTGGTTCTTTAGAGAGCCTGAATTTATTCCTGGTTGGGCAGAATTTATATCTGATGTGTGAGTAATTGCAAATAACTTGAAAAATCATTATTGATTATGGATTTTAAGAAATTACATTATCATTTACAACTTTTTTTTTTCTTCAATAGAGAGATTCAAGATGCTACCCCAGCTATGTTGATTGTGTTCCTTATGTTTGTTTTACCATCAAATTTAAGTTTTCTGAACCCAAATTCAACAGGCAAGTACCCGAGACTTTTCTTGAGTTTATATTATCCTTTTTTTTCACTTTTTAATTATTTTTATCTATACAGTTCTCACTTTGAACAATAACAATGTGAACTTTATATTACACATCTTTCTAATGAATTATAGAATTGAATATCCAAGTTAATTGATTTTATTGTTATTAAAAAAAAAATTGTACTGCATATTGAAATTGGTACTGCATATTGGTGCGCATTGGAACAATGGTTCTTGTTTTCCTTTTTGTTCTTTCTTTCTTTCTCTTTTTCTTTATTCTCATACCACTTTTTTTTTTCTTATTTAGGAGTAAGTCCTTCCATTCTCCACTGGAAATTGGTTCATGAAAAAGTACCATGGGGAATTGTTTTGCTGCTTGGTGAGCATATTTTTCAGATTTGAATTTAGACATAATTTCTATTGTTCAATGTTTCAGTAAGATATTTTTCAATTTAATTTTATGCTTGTAGGTGGTGGTTTTGCAATGGCTGAAGCCAGCAAACAATCTGGACTATCAACATTGATTGGTCAGGATTTGCTGGTTCTGAAAGCACTTCCACTACCTTTAATTCTTGTAATCATATGTACAGCAACATGTTTCCTCACTGAAGTTTCATCAAATACAGCAATTGCAAATATTGTTTTGCCTGTCCTTGCTGAAATGGTTAGTATTCAAAAATACAAGATTGTTAGGCTTATGTATACCGTGCATCTCCTTTACTTATGCTATGTAAAAAAAATTCTAGGCTGTGGCGATGAAAATTCATCCACTCTATTTCATGATGCCGGCGACTCTCTGCTGCACGTATGCATTCATGTTGCCTGTTGCCACCCCTCCAAATGCCATTGTCATGGCAGCATCCAACATGAAAACAACAGACATGGTAAGGCATAGTGTAGTCATTCTGCAGATATGCTCATTAATAATGAACAGGGAGGGAAGGATAAGAGACCAATCAAAAGCAGGGTAGGAGAGAGGGCAAATAGTAAAAAAATAGTCCTCTATTCTTGAGAAAACTTTATGCAATCTTAAACCACTGAATGATAATTACTGCACATGAACATGATAACTAATATTACGATGATGATGACTATCTTAAATACGATAATTGTTTACAAAGCTTAAGTTTCCACAAATGGCTTAATATTTATTTACATCTTATTTGTATTCATATACAAAAGTGATTCACTTTCTGTTTCTTCTTTTCTGCAGATGAAGGCAGGATTTGGAATGAACATTATGTGTCTAATAATACTCTGCTTAACTTACACCACATTGGGAGCTACAATTTACGATTTGCACAGTTTTCCTGAATGGGCACATCTTCCGAATGCTACAGCTGCAGCATGAATTTGAATCAAATGGAATCCTGTGTCCAATCGTGTGGTGCAAATATTTAACTCGAGAGACTTGGAGAGATTTGAACCAAGACAGATTTTTATGCTGTGTTTAATGGTGAAGAATTATGAACAACCTCACCTACTGTTTGTACATATTTTTTAAAGTATTTATTTCATGATTTATTTGAGAGAGTAGTTTTTGAATTGCTCTCTTGTCAAGAAATCAACGAGATTACATTTATCAGTATTTTCAAGTGTATGGTGCTTTGCATAAGCTCCTGCACATACCAAGGACCAATGATTTTTATTTTTTGTGGTTTTAGTACTGATATTTTTTCCTCGTAGTTATACATGTATACTTGATTTACATCTGTATAAAATGTTTTTAAGTCCTATTTTTCACTGTGAATGTTATAAGTGTCTACTTCCCAGATTTCTACATAATCTTCTGTATTTGAAATACAGTGGACAGTGCGTCTTTTTATTGAAGATAAAATGTTACATAAATGCATGATGAAACAGCCTCCTTGCTGGCTAAATTTCATTATCAAGAGCTTTTTTTGTGGTAGTTTCTGGTTTACAACATTTTAAATTTAATATGTGTTTTTTAAAGCTGTAATAATTATTTGGTCATTGTTGAATGACACAACATGTACCTGTGTTTCTTCTTGTTGTTTTTCCTGCTTTTATTTACAAAAGTAAATATGAATAGGAAATAAATATCCTCTTCATATACATCATCAAAATGTTAAGAAAGCTGTTCATGAAACACTGTAATGCTGAATAAAATGTTGAAAAAATATAAAATTAATTTTTAACAGAATATTTGCTTAAGAGCCTCAAAACCCAATCTCCATCTCTGTTGGTTCTATTCCCCATTTTATTTCAATAATTGTAATCGATAAATATTTTCTTTCATTTAACAGATTGTATTCATATATATCTCATTTATTGAAACCAACATGAGTAAGTCTTCTTTTGTGAATTATTATTTTTTAAGAATGTAATTATCCTGGGGTTATTCTGGGATAACTTCAGAGACACAAAAAGTAGCATGAACTACTTTTAAGGCATTTGTGTGCATATCAAGCAAAGTAGGCATTAGCTTTTCCCGTCTTTAGATAAAATAATTAACTTTTATAAAAAACTATAAAATCAATCTAGCTGTAATATACAATTATGTTCTTGTAACAAGAGAGAAACAGTAAAGAGCAATATTTGGAAATTTAATGTAATTTCTTAATACAATACAAGAAATTGAAGGAAAACTATTCAGATGAAATTTTGTTGAGATTTTCTTTATTTGCCGGTTGCGTAATAGTAGAACTGAAATATTATTTTAAGAACAATAAAGAAGAGTAAAACCTTGTCCTAAATACCAATTTTCTTTGAAAAAATTGCAGCCGTTTTTAAGAAAATGGCGTTTAAAAGCTACTTTAAATTTGAAATTTGAAGCTCTTTTTCACAGAAACCTTTTAAGTTTTCGAAAAACTTCATTAGAAGTAATTTTAAGCACTTGAACTCGCAAAACTTTAAATTGATTTTTGATGTTAAATACATTAATTAATCAAAGGAACTATAAACATTACCATTCTATTTACTAATCTTCGTGAAAAAATGTTAATTTTTCCAAAGAAAACTTATGTCAGCTTAAACTAGTGTATTGCTTACATGACATCTGGATGCATTTATTAACTATTCAACTAGTTCTATTTAAAATATTTTCATAAAATTAATCACACATGTACCTCATTGGTATAAATTGCAATATCTGTGCACAGTCTTTTATATGAGCTACCTACATGTAAGATGCAATTCTGTACCATTTACTCAGCTATTTACATACATTCAGTTTCATGATGTACACATAAAATGCTAGCATATGCATAGATAAGTGGCCTTTTGTTCAGTGAATATATGTATGTTCTATACCTCGCAACACTGACGAAAATAGTGATTATCAAATACGTTTCAAATAATTTCTAAAAGTCTAATTTGTAAACCCAAGCTCTAGTAAATAAAACATCTTTATCTTATCACTGACACCATCTCTTAGTTCATTAACAATGTGCATTTTACTTTTACATAGTATAGGGATAGATATGTAATGCTGCAAGAAAAAACAGCGTATTTTCATCAGGAAAAAAATTAATTGCTGGGCAGTGATAACGAAAAAGTGGATAAATCCAGTTGCTAAATTAAGAAAAACTAGTGGTGCTACAGAATGGCACAGACTTTTCCGTATTAGTTTTCTATTTCCTTGAGTCTGGGCTAGCTATTCGGAATTGCCACATACTCCTGTCAGCTGTCATCTATCGCTGCACAAAGTACATTTTTTTGACATTTGCTTACGTTTTCTTTTTCCTAATGGTAGAACGGAAATATTAATCTTACAATATTAAAGAAACCCTGAAACCTCATCCTAAATGGCAATTTTCGTTGAAAAATCTAGAACTGTTTTAAAAAAATAGCATTTAAGCTCTACTGCATATTCGAAATTTGAATCTCTTTTTCACAGAAAATTTAAGAGTTTTTGAAAAACGTCATTAGAAGCCATTTTAAGAAATTTAACTCAAAAATACAAGAGTACTTACAAATTGTTGTACATATGCATATTAAAAGCATGAGAGATCTTTCAAAAAAAGATTTGTTAATGTTTGCAAAAACAAAAAAATACCCCAAATTTTATGTTCATTTTAAAGAGTACAATTAGCACTATCTGTTTGAAAAGTTTGAAAAAAAAAAATGGAGCCATTTTTCAGAAAATGGCGTTTGAGAGTTTCTGAAAATGCGGAATTTTGAGCTAATTTTCACAGAAAATGGTTAAGTTCTCGAAATACTTTATATGACATTATTTAAAGCACATGTACTCATAAATATAATAACGTGAACAAATCGCCGCTAATGTAAATATTAACGATGTGAGAGACAAGTCTCTCATGCCTTTAATATGCACATTACAAGCAATTTGTAAACACTGTTGTATTTGTGAGTGTAAGTGCTCCAAATGACTTCAAATGAAGTTTTTCGAAAACTTAAATTTTCTCTGAAAAGGAGCTTCAAATTTCGCATTTGAGTAGCGTTTAAAACGCCATTTTCTTAAAATGGGCACCAAATTTTTCAAAGAAAATTGCCATTTAGGACGAACTTTTACTGTTCTTTAATATTCTTAAAATAACATTTCCGTTCTATTATTAGGAAATCGAAAAACTAAGAAAATTTAAAAAAAAAAAAAAAGTAATTTGGGCGCCGGTAGATGGCAGCTGGCAAGAGTATGTGCAATACTTCCTTCTTCTCTAGACGGTGTTGGTATGTGGCGAGTCCGAATAGCTAGCCGAAACCAAAGGAAAAAGAAAACTAATACCGGAAAGTCTATAACATTCTATAGCAGCACTAGTCAAATATCCATTGCTGCATTCTTGCGCAGTTGTCAATAAAGCTTTGCGGTTATTATACATTAATAATAATAATAATAATAATAATATATTATAAAATACTATTTTTGTTCAATATATTAATCTCGTCGAATCCTATGTGCTTTATTATCGTCCTACATAAAAAGAAACAGGAAAACCCGCCAGGCGTTGTTCTGCCCTTCATCTCCCTCTTTCTTTCCCATCTCCGTTTCTCAGTCTCTCCCTCCCTCACTGTCCCTGTCTGTCAATGCGTGTCTCTGTCTCTATTGCTCTCTGTCCCTCTCATTCACATTTCTGCACGTCTCTGAGCTGGTGAGGCAATATCGGGGACTGCCGGAGAACTTACTTCTTTCTTTTGGACCGCTTTCTCGCAAAGGGGATTTCGTAATTCCGAAAATTTTATTGGATCAGCATTATCAATGGTCTTTGATTCGCAGTTGCATACGGTTCCAGAAAATGCTCTTTGCACATAGACTTACTAATACTTCCACGAGCAATTGGCTAGAGCTGGTTCCCAATATATTTATGCCTTTCTCTGCATCTACAACGAATATAATTATTTTACAGACATAATTTAAAAAAATACTAGTAATAAACTAGTGGTGCTACAGAATGGTACAGACGTTCCGTATTAGTTTTCTATTTCCTTGGGTCTTCGCTAGCTATTCGGAATTGACACAAACTCTCTTGCCAGCTATCATCTATCACCGCCAAAAGTACATTTTTTGTCATTTTCTTAATTTTTCGGTTTCCTATTGGTAGAACGGAAACATTAATTTTAAAGAACACAAAAACCCAGCCCTAAATGGCAATTTTCGTTTAAAAATTATGTGCCGTTTAAGAGAAAATGGCGTTTTAGTGCTACTAAAAGTGCCAAATTTGAAGCTCATTTTCACAGAAAATGTTTGAGTTTTCAAAATACTTTATTTGAAGTTATTTGAAGCACTTACATTAACAAATATAATTATGTTTACAAATTGCTGGTAATGTGCATATTAAAGATGTGAGAGATCTTTCAAAAAAATTACAATTATGTAATTTTTGTAAAAACAAAAAATAACTCAAACATTACGTCATGTTAAAGAGTATAATTATCACTATCCGTTACAAAAGTTTCAAGAAAAATATTGCAGCCATACATGAGAAAATGGCGTTTGAGAGTTTCTGAAAATGCGAAATTTTGAGTTACTTTTCACACAAAACGGTTGTTTTCGAGAAACTTTACTTGACATTATATAAAGCACATGTACTCGTAAATATAATAATGTGAAAATATCGCCGCTAATGTAAAAATTATCGACGTGAGAAACATGTGAAAAAATTTACATTTTTGTAATTTTTGAAAAAAACAACCTATAGAGCAATATGGCTTTTATGTCATCTGATAGAGTACATTTACCACTATCCCTACCAAAAGTTTAAAGAAAAAATTTCATATAAAGGGAGCTTCATATAAAGTACCTCCAAATTTTAAAGAATCTTTTTCAAAATCTCAAAGCTTTGACTAGAATCAGATCGACCGGGGAATATCCATTTTGGAAGAAATCGTACGTATGGTTTAGGCCCTAGCAGTGTTCACAGACAGACGGACGGACGTTTTCCTTTCAATTGATTTTTCGGTATCAAGGACCTAGAAACCAGGGTTTCTGGCTACACCACGTGTTAGGGGATTTTTTTTCTTAATTTAGCAACTGGTTTTATCCCCTTTTTCGTTTTCACGGCCTGGCAATGCATTTTTTTTCGCCGAAAATTGGCCATTTTTCCGCGCAGCATTACATAACTTTCCTTATACTACATATATCACTCCGTGTATACGTACGTATACGGAAAGTAAAAAGTGGATAAAACCAGTTGCTAAATTAAGAAACAAAAATCCCCTAACACGTGGTGTAGCCAGAATCCCTCTTTTGTTGGACCTTGATACCGAAAAACTGATTGAAAGGAAAACGTCCGTCTGTTCGTCTGTCCGTCTGTCCGTCTGTCCGTCTGTCTCTCCGTCTGTCCGTCGTCTGTGAACACTGCTAGCGCCTAAACCATACGTACTATTTCTTCCAAAATGGATATTCCCCGGTCGATCTGGTTCGAGTCAAAGCTTTGAGATTTTGAAAAAGATTCTTCAAAATCTGGGAGTACTTTACGTGAAGCCCCCCGGACATTTTAAAATTTTTCTCAAAAACAGCTCCAAATTTGTTCTTTAAATTTCTTGTTAGAATAGAGTAAAATACACTTATTAAGGTGGCAAAGTTCCGATTTTCATGGATAACGATGAATTTTCAAAAATTGCAAAATTTTCGAAAATATCTCATTTACTATTGAAACTATATAAATTATAGGCTATATGTTGGTCGTTGGTTCAGTTCAATTGCAATAACAAATGAATCCTATTATTATGGGCGCCAGGAAAATAATTCCAAGTATCAAGAAAATTACGTGTATTTAAACTACACCACTACCTTGCGGGTTCAATCGTTGGGTTCTTGGTTCGATGACAATTCGCTTACCTGTCTATATCTGCAAAATTGCGACCGGATCTGCCCTCTGTACAGAGAAGCACGAAATCCGAAAGTTTTATCGTATTCTGAAATTCTTGCACCAACAACGTGCCATGTTGCACAATAATAATCTTTTCAAATTCGTTTAAAAACAGAACACAATTTATTTCAATTACTTTCGTTAAATGGATTTTAAGATTTCTATCTATCAATGCAAAAATAACAGTATTATTTGGTCATGACCTTTGAATTAAATTTCTAACGATCGTTACCATAAAATACCCCGAGCCCTCTTGTCGGTCGTCGGATGGCGCAGAAGAACCAACCTGGAACTTCCACGACGTCTTCCGATCTTCGTTCGGCTGGGCCGGACCCGATGTCGTCTACTTGATTCTTCAACGTTGCTTCTAGTATCTGTCTTTATCTAGCATCTGCAGCTAACCTAGCATCTAGAGTTACTTTTCCCTAAAATGCGCAACAGTTGTGCGCCTACCCGCGAACTTAACAAAGGAAGAAAAAAAGTATCTGCTGACTAATATTCGTAGCCAAGTTTATTCACAAACTCATTTGCTCCGCCACGGCACTGCGGACATATTTTATAGTATCTATCCTGGTCATATTCGATTAAAGTTCTCCACTTAATCACAAACTGTTGTCACCGAATCAATTTATAATAACTGCAATGGCGTATCGTCAGTACAACGCGGCGAACCAGCTTATTTTGCAAATAAAGTTTTTCTCAATAAATGATAAATAGTTGCAACCGAATTAATTCAATTAATTAACTTCACGAATCAATCTCCTGACTAATATTCCGTATCGGTATTTCGGCACAGTGTTACTATCAAACAAAATCGAAGTTAGATTTCGCGTTCTTATCAGACGATCCGTCCGCCTCCGTGTCTGGATGAGGAGAGAGCTCTTTTCACCACACTGCATATGAAAGTGACATACGCAGCAGATACATCCTTGGCAACGCATATGCGCCATGTACAGCGAGCTCCGGCGTTTACCGTCGAATATTTGAATCGCCATTTTGTATATCACAATACAATGTGGAGTCTAAAAACGTTAAATATCATCCTTTTCTTTGATATGTCTTCTTCTTCTTCTTCTTCTTCTTCTTCTTCTTTTTTTTTTTTTGCAACTCTGCAAAAAAGCCCTCTAGATTTTTGGTGCATAAATAACTGTTACTGTGACCCTTATAACGCCCTTGGTGCATAAATAACTGTTACTGAAATATTATCTATAATAAATATCGTTGTTTACATGAGAAAAATATTTTAACTCTGATCATGGGATTGGCATTGAGTAATGGTTCCATTGCAACATATTGTGATAAACACAATTCTGATGCTCCGGTTTAGCTTTACTACATGTACATTCATATTTCCATAATTAATTTGGTGTAAAATAAGTTCTAAAACATTTAAATATCTGAGCATTGCAAGCAGTGTTTTAACTATTTAGGATCTCTGTTAAAAGGAGAATTAAAAGAAATTCACTATAAATATTATTTCTTTCATTAAAAGTACCTTATGGACATTACAAATAATGCAACATAAACTGTTTTAAAACCATTGGCTTTATTGCTCCTTACCGAACTAGAATTTAGCCTCCTGTTGTTAACTTGAATATGCTGATAAATTTACTTATTCATGTCTTAAATGAAATACAGTGTTACAATCATATCTTGTCTTAAAAGCAATACACTTGTTTACCCTTTCTGTCATATTATACCATAAACAGTTTTTTGGAACTTAATACATTTAAGTTATTTTGGCAAAATTTATTTGCTATATTACATTTAATATGTTTTTGTGAAAACTATGTATTTTATCACAATTATATTATTGAGTGACAATTAGAAGCCAAGAATGTTTAAATGAACTGAAACAAAGCAGTAATTTCATTTGTTCATTCATGGTTGAGTGATGTCATATTATTTGTGTCTACTTTTACCACATTTACTTTTTCTTTTAAGTTGTCTAAACTAAATGCACTTGTAAACTTTTTATGTGTACCATTGTTTACATGTATTTCTAAAGTTCAGAAGCTGGTTTTGATGAATTTGAACAATAGTGCTTAATGTTGTTCACTGTGTCTGACAATATACTGTGGAAGTCGAGTAATGAAAAATTCCAACAACATACTAGTTGGATTTGTTGATGCACATAGTGATATAGTTATTCACAGCCGAATTTCTTCAGAAAAGAGTCAACTCTGTAAAAAATATCCCTATTGCTGAGCAAAACATTTAACAAAATTATTCAGTGTAATATAGGCTACATTTATGTGTAGCGGCAGTAAGAGATTGTTTTGAAAAATCTCACCTCCATGCAAACAGAGTTTCAAGCAAAACTAATAGTTTTGTTAAAATTATGCAATGTATAAACAAAAATTTATTATTTATTTATATATTAAATTTCTGTATATTATTTGTCTATAATTTTATTAAACTTTGACATGTGCAGTCAAAAATAAGAGGGTGCAAATACATTTCTAAACCCCCATTTCTATTAAACTTTACAACCCCAATTCAGGCCTGACTCCCTAGGGAGAGGCTGCATGCAGCTTGATTAGTTTATGTTATGATAATTTTACATATGTTATTCCATACTTAGGTTAATTGAATAATTACTTATATTACAATTCACAGCAAAGTTTAAAAAATATTAGTGATTTTACCGATTTCTAAATTGCTGAAATAAGACCTTTTTAAAAATAATTAAATTACTAAAATTACAAATCATTAGTTGAATTACAATTATAAATAAAATAAAAATTACTGAAATTTTGTCATTAACATACTTTTCATTTCAGCTTACTAAAACTTCTCTAAATTCTACTTAGTAGAATTTATTAGAAAGTTACTTCTTAATTTTATTCAGAGTAGTTTTTTGGTTCAGCTAGTGAACTGTGACCTTAACGATGAGCTGTATGTGACTAGCCTTGTCCATTCATTGTCTTTCCATCTTTTGTGTTGCCTACCAGGATGATGCCAGCCAGTTGGTGGTTTTGATACTGTAGTAGCACATCACCACCAATGATCCTGCTACTGTCTGATGACATGGCCACCCCATTACCATTTTTGCACAGCTGTTTGTTCTGTTGCAACTTTTAGCACTGTAATGGCTCTTTATTTATTAAAATGGCACATTATTCATGTGCCGTTTTATGGATAATAAGTAAATCATACAAGGAAAATGAAAAGAAAAAAAATTAAAAAACACTTGCTTTTGAGTTGAATTATTTACAGGGTTGCCAGATGGCTTGAGAGAACCTTTTCCCCAAATCAAGTTAAAAACAGAGAAAAATCTGGGATTAAACATATTTACAGAAATAAAATGTTTTATTACCAGGGCTCAGGTTCTGATGACATGTCGTCTTTTCATTGATGCATTCTAGACGTTGCTATCTTATTAATCAGCGTTTATCACAACATATAGGTGATAGAAGTGTATAGTTATTGGGTCATTTTTTTTTATCTTTCCATCATTTTTTTTCTTTTTTTTCCATTTCAAATTTTTGGTTAGTGAATGTTTCCTGAATTTACAATGACAAACCAAAACAAAGTTTTTATTGTATCATGAGTTCATGATGAATTTCACCATTTCAGTGGACTCTGTTTTTTGAACTCTCAAAATTACACGGATCTTTGGCAACTTCCTCAACCTTTCAAACCTGACAGTTGAAAAATTGGAGCTAAGGATTATATTTCCTCCAAAAACAAAGACTATATTAAATACAATTTGATATAATAAATTTTATTCACAAATTGTAAAATTCATTGAATAAATAAACATTTCCAAACAAATTTTTTAGTATTTTTTAAGAAATTAGGTCATTTTCCCCTCATTTTTATGTAATTTTCAAATTTTTGGGTCATCAGAATCTAAATATTTATCTGGGAATACATAAGGGACCCTTCCCAAAAATTCCAGGGAGCTATTGTCCATAATGCTTATGTTGTCAACTTAATTCTGCTATTACAAGCTAATTTAAGTATTACTGTATGTTAATATAATTATTTTACATACAAGACAAATACAATTGTAATGTAATTATTACTGTGAGTTTAAGGAGTCATACACATATGTAAGAAAATAATACATACTACTATAAGAAACACTATTGTTTGCTGAAGCCATTATAAAATCAATTGTTAATTAACTACATATTGTTAAATATTATCCTGTTCGATACTTATATAAAAGCAATGCTGCTTTTTATTTTGGTTTAGTCACAATATAGTGTACTTGGGATGATCCAAACCTTAGATGTGGATGAACCTTATCTAGTTAGAAAGTATATAAAATTTGAAGGTCTTTACCTCTGACAACAAAAAATCACCTCAAGGGAATAAAAAATGGTTTTATCATTTTATGAACACTGTTCAGAATTCTTGTAAATATGTACAACATTTATTTAAAAAATTGAATTTGTAAAATAGAACCTGAAAATGTATTTACAATGCATTTCTCTTAACTCAATAAATCTTAAATATGTCATAAAACTATCAACAGCTCTAGGTAATGGATATATTATTGTTGGCAGAATGAAAATGAAGGTAGGGCACTCAAAATCATTTTTACACATTTGTAGAGCATTCATATATATACTTTATTTCATTATAGACAAGGATATTTTATGATCAAAATATACAGCTAAATGCAAAAGACCTTATGCTAATAGAATAAACTAAGATTCAAATATCCAATTTCCGCATTTGCATTTCATGCATCTTGTCAAATTCACCTGCTTTAATTACATTAAAATTTACATGAACTTATATAATACGTTGAAGTATGTGAGAAAATTGTATTAATTTGGAAATGATTAGAGAAAATTATTACAAAGTTCTAAAGAAGAACTTAATTTAGCTAAGGTTATAGACAAATGTATTAAGGAAAAAAACTGTTTATATGCTTGTGTTTGAATTGTCATACAAACTACCTTTTTACTGTAACTAATTTCCCCTTTCAAATACTTATACTAAAGAGATACTTTGTACTTCTTTATACAAATAATTAAGTTTCAAAAATCAAACTGCTAATATTTGGGTTTCTTAAACTCATGTTCTGCACCAGAAGTACCCGGTACTTTGCGTTTCTGAATAATATTTTGAATCTTCTGCCATTCCCTATCTAACTCGGCTTTCTCATTCTTCTCTTTGTGATACTTCCTTGTTCGACGGCCATCTGCCATCTTCACACCATATTGGAAAGCAGCCTTTGGAAGTGCTTCCTTACTGTTCATATAATCACTGTATTCTTCCTGGGTATCAAAGTCCCATCTGCCAATTGGACCTTTCTTGTTTCCTAGGTCCATCTTTGTATAATCAACTTCGTCATCAGAATCATCAATAGCATCTTGCATTTCCTCTAATCCCGGATAACATTCAGCATAACCTTCTGGTTCAGCTGCCAAACGTGTAAGCAGTTGCTGAGCTCTGCTCTGATTTGAAGCTGCAACATCTCGCTTCAGAGTTACCTTATCAGAATCTCCCTTCCGCATTTCTGGTTTAGCCTGTTTATTTGACCAAGTATCATCACTAGGCTTTTCGAAATATGACCCATGACGTTTCTCTTTATTTTTATCAATACTCTCTTGCTTGGTCATAGCTGGAATGTAATCTCCAATGTCTCCATAAATACTTTCATCTTGCAATTTGCCACCTTTTCCATCAGTACGCCCCTTGTCTTTCTTCTTTGATTTCTTACTTCTGCCACCTTGACGTAAGTATGAAAGAATCTGTGCTAATTTGTTAATGACAATATCATTCGTTGTAAGGGTAGCAGTAGCCTCCAAACTAGGCACTTCCACTCTACTACGAATTAACGTTGTTGGTATGTCACTATCTGCAAATTCATCTTCCAAGTCAATGACATATGCCATGCGCCCAGGAGAAAAAAGATCATTTTTTTCGGGTGGCTTCAATTTAAACAAAACCCGATAAATACTGCGACCGAGTTTTGTTTTAAATTGCATTTCTTCTTCTTCATCTTTTTTCTCTTTCTTTGTTTTCATCATTTTGTCCATCTCTTCTTTTTCTTCTTTCTCCTTTGCTTGGATTTCACTACGCACTTTTTGAAGAAGTGCATAATCTAAACCTTTCACCAAGTGAGTATGCTCCATATCACCACCCAAGAATTTTGATTCTTGAATCATCTGTCTTCGTCTTTCTGCAGCATCCATTCCAGATTTAAGATCTGGAGCCACAGCACGATACCCACTAGCAGTGGATAAAGGATCTTCTGCCTGATAATCTGGATTGGCACCATCTCTTCTTTCACCTGCCCTGTCACGATATTTTTTGGCCAATTCTGCCATTTTATCATCTTCTTGCTTTTTGAGTTTGGCATAGAAACTTTTCTTCTTTCTTCTACGCTCTGCCCGATCTTCGCCATCGTTATCTTGGGTGGAAGGTGTAACATCTCGAGCTGGAGCTGACGGCAGAGATGATGGAACAGAAGATCGGGGAGTCATCAACAATTTACGAAAATCATCATTTGTCAGTCTTTGTGACCGATCACCGTGTTCCACTCTTCCATCATCACCCCCACCGGAACCATATTCGTTTTCAGGCATAGTTTCACAAAATGATAACTATGATAACTCACAAGTGTAATTTAATAGATCGAAATTCCCTTCCACACTTCAAATAATGCTAAAAGCATCAAATATTACACCACATACACATCAGGTTCTACAGATTCCATAATGAAATTCAAAGAGTAACAACGGAGAACAGCTGGAAACCAAAGAATTTCTTCGTTGGGAACAGCTGGGAATATGGAACCAAAGAGTACAGAAGAACATTCTTCCATGCTGGGAATGTCCACAAACTTTCCTTATTCTTTGGCTGAGTACAAAACGTCAAATAAAGTATATTATTCATTATAAGTAGCAATCATAAGGTAATTAAGAACAAGACCAGTGCTTGAAGGTGACACATAAAAACTATAATTCATTTAAAAAGACACTTATATTCACAAAAACATTGACAAAAATAATTATTGAATGGAATGTGATTTCTATTTCTCGTTTTTGAAATATTTTCTCGTTCTTTAGCAAAAATTTGATAAATAATTTTTCATTCAATTCTTATAAACAGGAAATGTTAATAAATTTGGAAATTAAAAAAAAACAGAAACAGGTATTATAATACAAAAATACCTTGATTTATTTAGCGTAGTTGTGTCAACATGGTGGCCTGTAAGTAGGATTTACTTTGCTCAGTCAGCTTTCTTCGTTAAAATTTATTTATAATCCCCTAGATACCTGAATATAAGTATTAAAATTGTCATATTTATTGTTTGTAAATATTTGTTATTTACATTTATATGGTTTGGAGGGTACATGTGACTTTTATGAATTACCGTTTTGTAGATAGCCTCTTGTGTAACAAAAACCACTTGGTTTCAGGTATATGCAAATAGCGATATTGTTTTCAGTATTGTCACGGCAATTTAATGTTTTTAGTTGATTTAAAAGAACCTGGTTCCAAAAGTAATGTATATTAATAGTAATAAGTTGTTTCCTTTTGTCTTCGAAATTGCTTACGTGTTGTTCTTTGACAGCTGCTCTTAGTCCAGAAACTCTTCAGAAGTTCCGCAATAATTTTTATGCGGATCCCAAAAATATCTTAGCTCAGAATGTCTGCACGCGAGTAGACCCTCTGGAAGTATGTCTTAACCGTAAACAACTGGAAGAAACCCAACATGTGTTTACATACAAGGCAAGATAAATATTTAGTGTATATATGAGTGAATAATTTCGATAATAATTGTATTTTATTTTCGGTCTATATTTTATTATTTATTGACAGATCGAAAATGAAGGAAAACCCATTACAAACCAAAAGAATTCTGGTCGTTGTTGGATATTTGCAAGTTTGAATGTTGTTCGAATTCCATTTGTGAAGCAATATAATTTAGATGAATTCGAATTTAGCCAAGGTTATCTTTTCTTTTGGGATAAGGTAAAGTTTTCAGACATTTTTAGTCAGGAGTTGATTCTGCATGTAGTTTTTCCAGTTTTAATTTCTGTTGTTTTTTTAAGATTGAGCGCTGCAATTACTTTCTCAACAATATAGTAAAAACAGCTCGCAGGGGAGAAGAAGTTGATGGAAGACTTGTGTCATTTCTGTTGCATGTAAGTTTAAATTGCATGTAAAATATTAAGTTTTCTGTTTCATGGTTTATGGAAAATACTTAATCTTTGTTTTAGGACCCAACTTGTGATGGTGGCCAGTGGGATATGATAGTGAATCTAATAAATAGGCACGGACTTGTTCCTAAAAAATGCTTTCCAGAGTCCTACAGTTGTGAATCGAGTATGCGAATGAATGCTGTTCTTAAAAGCAAGGTTACACTTCAAATTTTATAGTTCTTTGACATGCATTTTCACTTAAAAAAATACAATGCCTTTCAATGTTTTCTTATATAATTGGTCTGGTTATAGTTGCGAGAGTATACAAAAGTTCTACGTGACCTCATTTCTGAAGGTGCCAGAGATGTTGATCTACAAAGCAAAATTGAACAGCAGATGGCAGAAGTGTATCGAATTGTGGGAATTTGTTTGGGAATTCCTCCTGAAACTATTACCTGGGAGTACTATGATAAATCTAAGCAGTATAATTGTGTGGGACCAGTGACTCCTCTTGACTTCTACCTCAAATATGTGAAGCCATATTTCAATGTTGATGATAAGGTAACAATTTGTTAAGTAGATTTTGTAAGGGGTCGTCCATAAATTATGTAATTCTGAAGAGAATGGGAGGGGGTTTGAGGCAGTGTTGCACTGCATTACGTAAGGGTAGAGGGTGTTAGTTCAGTATTATATAACACTGATATTGTGTGTTTTCTTTTTTCTTTAACATTTGTTGAAGTAATTCTTTTTATTTAGTATAACACTTACAAGGTTAAAATATTAATAAATTAAATTTAAAAAATAGAAATAAATTAAGAAGTACTGATTGTTTTAATAATTGGAAATATTTTTCATCATGGTATATCAATTGAATCTATTAGATTACAAATAAAATGTTCAAGACTAATCTGTGTATTCTAGAATCCAATGAAATTGGTGCAGTATATTCATGCCCATGTGTCCTCTATGCCATCATGTGTATCAGCTTGGTTGTCAGAAATTTTTCTCACGTGAGCATCCTTCCCTTAATCAAAAATTGTTCCACAACTTATTCGGTGCAGTTAGCATCGCCAACTAATTCTGACATACATTTTAACCCTTTGCACTCATACGGCATGTGTGACATGCCATCCATAAATGCACTCTGTGGCCAAAGGTTTCTGAGCACTGCGAGGTCCTACAACTCGTAAGGCATGTCTAGGATGACAATGCAAAACGGCTGCACAGCTCGAAGCTGATTCCTGGCATTCTCCCTTTCCTGCCTGTTTTCACATTATTGCATCAGCATAATTTAAAAATAGAATAGTAGCCTGGATCGATTCAACAATGAGAACTTTATTTTACATACCAAAAAAATATGTGGATATCTGCGACATTCCCTACGAATTAATTAGGAATTTTCTTGTGTCATCTGAGACATGCCCTTCGAGATGTAGGACATGTCACATTACATATTGCTACAGGCTAGTAGCCATTATTCTCGTGACATCTCTGACATGCTGTACTAGTTGTAGGTGTATTATGCCCGTTGTGTATGAGTGGAAAGGATTAATACATTACACAAATAAAATTAATACATATTGATGTTACTATTATATAATTTATGTTTAATTATTGTAATGGGAGAATTTGCATTACCTAATTTATGGATGGCCTCTAAGCCCTCTGAAACAAGCCAACAAAATATAATGTGTTTCAATAATGTTTTTATGCGTTAAAGGTATGTCTGGTAACAGATCCAAGACCAACTAACAGTTATGGTCGTGCATATACAGTAGATTGTTTAGGAAATGTGGTTGGTGGTCGACCCATAGTGTACAACAATCAGCCTGTGGAACTTCTTATGAAATTAGCAGCAGAGTCTATTAAGACTCAGGAGCCAGTCTGGTTTGGCTGCGAGGTCAGCAAACGTTTTGCTGGGAAACAAGGCATTGAAGATTTGAAAGTGTAAGTTAATAAGAAAATGAAAGTTAAAAAAAATAAATGTTTTCAAGGACTTTGGTTTTACTCCTTATTAAAATTGCATGACAAAAGTTACATTTCTAATTGTTTTATTTAGGGTTTCAATTATTTAAATCAAATTAATTTTTTTTATTACTGATTTAAATCATTTTTAACAAATCATTGTAATTAAGAATTATGAAACATATTCAAAAACATGGGAGTAAGATATGTAGCTAAATTTTTATTCAGAACGATTATAATTTGAAAGAAAACTATGAAGGTCAATATAACCATGATAAACTTTTACAAGTTTTTCTAAGGTTTCAAACATTTGTATAAAAATAAGTTTGGCAGCTTTTTGAGTTCCCAAATGAGGTGGTCATCAAGGTAAATCATGCTCCTCCCCAGGAGGAGGAAATTGCTTTGCCACACCTGGGTTAAGCCGTAACCTGCAATAATGTTTATTAGTAAGCTATGGTTAAGCAATACCCTCCCTATTTTTTAAGTTGCTGGGCTATAAACCAAAAACCTATTCTTGCACACAACTCACATATTTTTTGTTTATTCTAGGTGTGCGAGTTCTTCCTTTAATATAGTTTTTGAAAATTCTTTCACACAACTCCAAACTTGTGAAACACTGCTTTTATGAATAGCATTTAACAACAGATTTGACAGTAAAAACATGTAGCCTAAAAGAATGAAGACATAGCCTAGAGATTCTCAAAACTTGCAGCACAAGAATAAAAAATTCATCATCATTCATCAATGATTTAAATTGATTTTTATTAATTTCATTAATAACGAGTTTTAGAAATCGTAACTGTAACGATACATAGAAAGTGCCACAGGCTGTCAGTTTAGAGTGCTGGAGACGTCATTATCAGATGCCTATCAGGGACTTGGGAATACTAGTTTTCTGATTTCATCTAAATGAGGAGAAAAGTGCAATAAATTATTTCTAAATAACAAAATAATTTATTCACATTAGAGAGTAGTATAGTGTTTTATTTTAGATGATTTTGATTTAATTGAATATAATCGTATTCTCTTTAAAAAATATTTAATAAACATTTATGTTAAAGACGGTTTGAACATTAAGTTCTTTTGTTCTCTAATGTGTGGTAGGGAGTTGTAAATTTAAAATTTTGTAACAGAATCTCTCAGACTTTTTTAAGTGAAATTATGCATTGAGCTCTTTTGAGCAATTCAAGTTTTTTTCTTCGGTTTGCTGTCTTCCATCTCTAGATTGTTCCCTTTATCTCTTTCCTGAATCATTGGCCTTCGTATTGTGACTGTCTTGTACTTGAACAGTAAGAATAGGTTATTATGGTTTAGGCCAAGAAAAACATTGAATTCTAATTTTTTCAAACTGATTACTTTTTACCCCCTCAGTTTGTAGCCCTGTAAGTAATGTGATTTGTTTTGTATAGCTTGACTCATGTATTATTGTTGAGAATAATTTAATAATAATTGTATTATTAGTATTAATAATATTTATTGAGTTATGTACAATATGCTGTAG
This sequence comes from Acheta domesticus, assembly GCA_031308135.1. NCBI lineage: Eukaryota > Metazoa > Arthropoda > Insecta > Orthoptera > Gryllidae > Acheta > Acheta domesticus. Next base: position 92,080,774 of record JAHLJT010009355.1, read on the forward strand.
ATATGTGCCTCCACTTGTTTTCATTTTATATTGTGCATAAAATTTTCAGTATTTAATCCCAATTCTTGGCTTTAAATTAAAAACTATTATTTATTTTCAGGCATGACTATAAATTGGTGTTTGGTGTTGATGTCACTCTGGGAATGACCAAAGCAGATAGACTGCTGTATGGGGAGTCAATGATGACTCATGCCATGGCTTTTACAGCGGTTTCTGTTGATGTAAGTTTGCTAGTAACAGATAGCCTTAAAATTAAATGGGGACATTGATGAGGTTGAAACAGGAAAGAAGAGCAGAGTATTTTTAGTATTCAAATGCATAAAATAGTTTTGAAATAATGCTTCCCATGATTTTTATAGTTTCAGGAAGATTAATACGAAACCTTTTTCATTATTCTTTGAGATTGAAAGTGAATTTACTCATGCTGTATCATAAGCCATTGATGATTCTCAAGCTATCTTTTATTTCAGCATTATTTAGTCTTTCAAAGAAATCATAAGATTTGATTGCAATATTTTGGTTTGCATAAAATTTTATGGTAGTATTATTACCAAGTTAGATTCAATAAATAATAAGTAATATGTAATAAATAATATGTCATCCACTTGTTCATGACTTTTCTTTAACAAAATGTGCAACTACTAATAGTGAAAGATGTCTTCACCAATATTTTTAACTAAACAGTTGGTAATAATTTTATTACTTCATTCATGATCTAATCTTATTAACTTCCACAAATGGCTGTGATGCAGAGGGGCCCTCTCCAAGGCCACCGAATACTCTCCTGAGAAACATTGAACTTTAACCTCGAGTCCAATTTCTGTAATCATTTTTGTGGAACATGGAGAGCGTTAGTCAAGTAATGGCAGTCAACACTAAAATTCAATAGTAAAAGTTTGCTCATTACTATGAAAACTTGTAAAATAATAGTTTAATATTGTAATTTTTTGGGAGGGCTGTATGTAGAGCAACACTAGTGAATTGTCTTCTCTGGATACTTAAAAACTTTTCACAAAGTACCTCTATCCTGTCGGAGTGTTTGAATTCAACATTTTCAATGTTAATGCTTTTCCTTCAAAGCTGGTGTCAGGTACAAAATTATATTTTAAATATAATTTTGACTAGATTAATAGTTAATTAATAAAATATGATTTTTTAGTAATTGATCATCTTTTTTAACTAATGTCTCTAATTTAATAAAATTCACTACATTTTAAACATTTATATAAAAATCTACTATTGGAAAATATTTCCTAACTCTAAGACATGGTCAAGTTTTTGTCTTCTTCTTTTTTTAAGTTCTTTTATTTAAAGTTCAAAGCAGAAAGTTGCTGAAAATTTAAACTTAATTAAATTGGGCTGTAGTTGTTTTAAATTAGAAAACTCTCAAAACCACAAGGAAGACTCAAGGAAATGCAAGGAAAATAGATTCAGGTGTCCTGGTTTCAAAACAAATACTCTTCTATGTCTGAAACATCCAAGAAAACCATAGAGAAGATCCTTTTTTTTTAGAGATATTTAAATAATGCCATTACACTTAAGAAGTTATTGAAATGTGAACGCAATGTCACGACTGCCCAAAATAACGAAGATCTTTTATAAATAAAAACATGTTGATAATTATTTTACTTTAAATTTTAATTTCACTGTATTTGACTGCTACAATTACAAAGAAGTTGTAAGGTTCTGTAATGTATTGTTATTGTATGTGGAGAAGGCATTGAATAATTTGCTACTTTCAGTATCCAGGTAATATTTTGTACATTGTGCGCAAGATATTTGACTTTTGTTCTGCTTAATTCTTTATTACCCAGTGAGATTCTCAGAGGATAAGAATTAAATTGTGACGTATTCACTAAAGTTTCATATGAAAAAAATTAAAATAATATGATACACACACTTTTTTTGAGTTGAAGCATTTGTTTTCTATAATCTTTTTCCTTTAAAACAAGAAATGTATAATTTTAATCAAGATTATTTGGAGCATTACTTATCATACTTTTTTGACACAACTTGTGTTTTTTCAGGCTGAAGGAAATCCAATCAAATTTCGTGTGGAAAATTCCTGGGGTGATGAGCGGGGGGAAAAAGGATACCTCATCATGACAAGTGACTGGTTTAAGGAGTTTGTTTTTGAAGTTGTTGTAGACCGTAAGTTTGTACCAAAGGATGTACTAGATGTTTTTCAACAGGAACCCATAGTTTTACCAGCTTGGGACCCTATGGGAACTCTGGCCCATTAAATCTACCTGATATAAGCCCTTGTGTTCTCAAACATTGAAATGCCTCCTTATTTTGTTTGCCTTTTTTGAAGGGAAATGAATATTTCCATACCTTAGGAAAAGCATAGACCATTAATATTGTACACCTTAGATAAAAATCACAGTTGATTTTGTGTGGTAATGTGCGAGTTCAAATTACATATATTCTTACGGTTTTCATTAGGGCTGTGCTTTGATTAAGATAATATCATGTAACTTTGACAATTGATTAATCAGTCATTATTTTTTAATAATGTGGTTAAAATTAACACACGTGTATATAGGCAGTTGAAAATTAGATCAGTTTTGGATATGTAAATACATTTTAAATTTCTCTATATTTTTGAAATGCAGATCTGGTGATTATACTAATGAATGAAAGGGTAATCCATGATTTCTTGCTTTCAGAAAAATAATAATTCCACAAGAAAATTTATGTTGAAAGAAATTTGGTTACTGGATTATAATGTTCTCAATACTCATTAAATAATTACTTTGGGCAAATCATAATTTTATCTTTAAAAGGCAAGAGTTGCTTTGACTTATTAATCAATCATTAAAGTTATATAAAAATCAGTGAGTACATGTACAAAACTGAATGCATGCATTTCTAAGAGCTTGAAAAGAAAGATGCTTCATATATAAGTGTGAATGTTTTATTTTTGATACATTTATTCAAGATATTGCATAATTCTTAAAAAAGAGCTCATGTTGAACAAAGATTTTTTAAATTTTTGTTAAGTTTTTATCTTAATTTCTTTTCTGAATTATTTAAAGTATCTTAACTATCGTATAATACAATTAAACATTTCTGGGAATGTGACACCTCAGCATTGCATTTGGACTATCTTTTGATTTTTTCTAGAATATTTTTGCATCTGTAGAGCTAAACTTTATGTTTAATGTTTTGTTTATAATTTGTATCTTTCTGCAATTACTACTTTGAATCTCTCAAAGCTTTCTGTTAAGTGATTCAAGTAGTTTGAGCTTTAACAGATGAAATCAGGGATCTTTTTAATTACACATGAATTAAACAAAACATGAAGACAATTATTACAGTTTTGGTGATGATATGTGTATTTTAAAACTTATCATGCTCAACTACCCTATGTCTGGAAGAAGTTTAGTTTCTATTCCAAGGACCTTGCAGCTGAAATACATGCAGGGATATGTTGGGTGGGTGGAAGCAGAATTTTATATATTCATGACCTAGCACCCTGATGAGAAACAAAACAAAAGAAGAAAAAAAAAAAGGAATAACTAATAATATAATCTTGTTATTCACTCACATCCATGCTCTTTAATAATTCATTGCATATCTTTTAAAGAAATTTTAAGTTTTTTTATAGCCACCTTTTTCCAATTAATGTAGTTTTTAAAGAATAAAATCTGCTCATAAATCTAATTTTATTTAAAATTTTAAAAAATGTCTTTCTTTTGGGTTAAAGGTATTGTTGTGATGACTGTTGTAATATAGCTTGAGAATTACATTCTGTACACTTGAAATATTTTTCAGAATGGTGCTATTTAATTTTCATTGTAGCTCCTTCAGTTCATAAATTTGATTGATTGCTCTTGATAAATTTGACATTTGTTAGTTAAAATTTTTGATATGCTGTGATATTTTACAAAATTAGTTCTGCATCAAAACTTCAGTACTATGTTCAAACGTCAGAGATGTCATGACTGATGAATTACTTTAACTTAATAAACTGTCACCAACAGTTTTCTGTAATAACTATTTTTTGTGATGTGAAAATTCTTGAATATTTTTTTGCTGTGAAATTTTGTATATTAGTTTTATTTGTAATTCAAAATTATATAAATATCTTTATTTATATGGTTCAAAACTATACAAAAAACATTTTGTCGTCTTGAATCGAAAAACTAATGTCATTAAAATTTTGTCAATGGTGGATTCTTATATAGTTTGGAAACAATTTTGCAAATTTTTATCCTCTTGTCAGTGCATTAATGAAAAAGAAACAAATATTGATACCAAAATCCTCCTCTTATAATTCAATAAAATTTGATTAAACATTTTCTTGCTTACTTTTAAGTGTATATCAAATCTGTATATTTGGGCTCTGTATTCAGGATTGTAGAATCATTGTACTTGGGGCCAAGATTACATATGTTTTGTAAATTTAATAAATATTTGTAATTTAGTTTTCTTAAATTAATTTTGCTAAATCAAAGTTACTTTTTGTAGAGACTTACGTGATCTAGTAGGTTCTATGACTTTATTGCCCTTGTATATTATTGATAATAAATAAAAACAACTATAAATATTACAGCAGAAGAAAACTAGGTATATTGATTCTGATGTAGAAATTTTTTGTCATGTTCAAAAGTAAAATATAAAAATTCTTAAAAAAAGGATCTGGAGTCCACATGAATTAACAAATTGTAGAAAAAAGACCAATTTTGACACATTCAAAACATATTTTCAAAAAGTAATTACAAAATGTTGAATGCACAAAAAAAAATCCAAATTTTCTTGTCTCAGTTTCGGAATAATTATTTGTAATGAGAGATAGTTAACATGGAAGAGAAAGAAAGTCTACTATTCAGTAACAACCTGCTTTTTTTCCCCTAATAGTATTAATGGAAATTGGGTTTTGTTGATATCAATAATTTTTTGAACTTCTGTTCCCTTTTCAATTTTTTACTCTTCTTTGCTCATTTCATTCTCTTTTGAGAGCAAATGTCAGTTATGATGTGCCATTCCCCCTGGCAAAGTTTGTGTATATACCTGTATTTTGTTCGGTAGAAATGAAGCTTCTTACTATTTCTTAGTACAAAGATGAAATCCTAGTGTATCCCATATTGACTAGTGTTCTTGAGAAGAGCAATCAAGTTAAATTTTGTATTGTGTATTGGTGAAATGCTATCCAGATGTAACTAACAGATAATTGCAATGTACATTTGTTAGGAAATAGATACCAAAGGGAAACTCAGGCTAACCAATAAAATGAAGACATGGGAAGAGCCTGAATAGTTTCTTGCTTTTGCACACCATTAGTGAAATATTTTTGTGTACTTAATTTATTAACCAATATTTGGTATGGATTGTGAGAATAAAATCACAAATATTGTGTGTTTTAAATAAATGTTTGGAAAGAGAATTTGAAATAAGTATTGTTTTACAATGATGTATGTTCTTGTTACACTGTCATTTATTGTTTTATTTCAAGAGATGTCTTGAATTATGCTGTTTACTATTCTCAAAGCAATCCTCACAAATCAGTTGTATGAGCATACATGATGAACAGGCACTTTTTGTTTATTAAATATTTACAAATTACATGTACCAGTGATGAGATAAGGTTTAAGAATATATGTGCAACTTGTGTAGCATTATGTTCTGTTCAGTGTGATCTGTGCACAAGAATGAAACTTCCCTCCGGTCAGTGTTATGCCAAAAAGATCTATGTTTCAGAAGGTATCCACTATTGGTAAAGACTGTACATATCATTGTGTATTGCATATTATTCAAATGTAATAAATGCAAGGCCAGTATATTACACATCTTAAGCAAAATGCTTGACAGAAATGTTCAAATTAAGATTATAAAACGGTTAATATCCCGCCCTTTATAAACGCGGTTAACATCTATTTAAAAACACTTGGATATTAAACTGTAACATGGAATGTATTGAGATGTGTGCAACGCAATACCAAAGCTAAGAGTACACTTTATCATTTTTGTGATCCACTGTCTTAATATTAAGTAACGTAAACCCTCATTGTGCTACTAATGAAAGTAAAATTGGTTATTTATACACAAGGTTGTGCTTATTTCTCTGTGAAATAACAATATGCAGAATTCTCACTTTAAACAGAACTAATCAATATTGTCTTCATTTGTTATCACAGGATTTGAAACAAGCTTTTGTAAGACTAGTTTGCATTTACTGGAAATGCTTATAAACCTAGCTTAGAAGACTAACATTTATCAATAAATGACAAAGAATGTTAGCATTCAGCAAAAATTTGTAATCAAAATAAATTCATTGATAATACAAAATACCACTAATGCTAAGAAGGTAAAATAAAATCATTGTTGATATGTGCACATGGAGTTTTATTTTCTTATTTATTTTCCCAGTGTACACATGCACCAGCTTCATGGAATAACATTTGTGTAAGCACTATTTGCAAACTGTAACATTGATGTTGTTTAAAAAGCATACTTTTAAACAAATTTGCTCAAAGAGTTAAACTGAAGAGTTTGTACGAGCTCTTGATCAACTAATTTTTTTTTCATTTAATTTCTTCATTTGATATGAATATTTTAATTTTGCCCAAATTCCTTGGCACATTCGAATCAGTCTCATGTCAATGACTGGAGATGTGGTAGCTAACTGATATTGCTCTTTAATGATATGTTTTGCTTTTGATAAATAGCCTCTTTGTAATAAACTTAGAGCCAGGTACAGTTTGCAGCGTGCCACTGTCATAGGATCTCCCAGCCGAAGAGCAAGATTCAACTGTTTGATGGAAATTTGTCCAGCAACTAAAGCCTGCAAAGATGAAATGTTTTCAATGTCATATAATAACCAAAATATTACTAAATGTTTTCCATCACCCAGAAAAGTGATTTCAACCAAGTTTCCACTGATTATAGTGTTTGAAAGCAAAAATCTGACTTACACAGTGGTCAAAGTGATCTCCTAAAGCTGAGAAGGCCCCTCCTAGTGTTGACAACCATGACATTGCATGATCCAATTCCCTACGTTCCAGTGCCATTGTCAGCATTCGTTCATTCCTCAAAATAGTAAACACACTTAAAAAGATATTCTATTATAAACAAAAAGTATTCAATTTATTTACTTTGCCCTTACCAACTATAGTCAATAATTTCCTTCTTAGGAGAAGAAAGTTGAATAATAAGTTTAAGTGGATACATTGATGTACATTTATTTTGTTCTATATTTTTACATTGTAGTAAATGTGTTATCACTGCTGTCCGATATATTTCTGATCCTTTCAAAGTATTTACAAACACTGACAATAAGTGGCCGTTCATTTGAGTTTTGTAACACTGTTTAAAATTATGTCGTTCTTGTCCATTTTCATAACGAGTTACGCCTTCAGAAATGAAATATGGGTTTCCAATAATTTTTGTTTTCATACGTGTTTCATTAGAATACAAATAATGTCGGCAGTCTGCATGCGGAATCGAGGAAATTCCACTATTTCTTCGAACGTCGGTAGAGTTTTGCTCGAGGACACTACAATTTCCATCTGGTAAAAATTTCGACGTAGTAATATGAAATTCGTCCCAAAAATCTCTCGCAGCTAAGACAATAACTTGCACGCCTTCCATATACGATTTTTTCTCGTATATCTTCAGAATTGTCGGCACTCACAAAGCAAGGTTATGGAAAGCACAATAGCATATTCGGCGTTGTCACGGACGAAGTTACAACTACAAAGACACATTTGCATACACACACAATTGCACTTTATTGTTAACTACAAATTATCGCAATATTTTCTTACAATAAATATATTTTAACATTTACTACATTAATTACTTGGCAACCAGTCTCCCTTAATCCTTCCAATTTATGAATTCACGTTCACCCCCTCTAAACCAACACTCCTACCACTACCAACCATGTCAGAGAAAGTGTAAGAAATTTCTAGGAACAAATAATTTGGAGTAAACATAACGAATATTTGCAACTAATAATTTATGAACAAATTAAAATTTAACCATTTAAATGCACATAAAAGGTATTTTTGAATCAGTTTGTTTTTTGAAACAAAAATACACTGAAGCAGGCTTGACGTGTAATATGAGTCTCATTTACTACGTCACTATACTTCGATTTAAACACAGAGTCCATTGACTGTAGCAAGTTGTTGCAGTGTTATCCAATTGAAAGTTGAAACGTCACTACAGTAGCGGTGTTCAAGCTGTCGATTGGATATTACCATAATAGCTGATGTTTCCGTCAACGGACACTATATTTAAATTGAAGTATACATACTTTCGTGGCGCTTGGGTCTCGAGAGCTCTCTGCTCGGGAGATCCTTGCATTCGGGCGAGTGGTGGTGAACGATAACGAAGGTAGAAGTTCAGACTTCGTCCGAGCTGTCGACTGTCGTTGCCGGCGTGCTCTTAAGTAAACAAGTTCTTGTCAGTGTCTGTCAAATCTGACATATACTGTTCACATTTCACCTGCGAGAAAGGAATGGCGTTTTTGAGAGCCGTTGTTCGGCATAACGTGTCTCGTAAGCTGCGTGTTAATCTGTGTGATATTAATGGGAATTGTACTCTCGTTCGCCTTTCCCATCCAACTTCATCGGTCGTGCCCATTGCTTTAAAATCTTCTCATGCCGCGAGTGCTTTGGGATATGATACTGAACTGCAAAGGAAATCTGAAAGCCAGCATCCAAAAGACCCCTTGGACACTGCTTTTGCTGACCCGGAAGCATCATTCAAAAGTAAAACGACATGGGAAGTTATTCGAGCGTATATCGTATACACTTTATGTTCATCGGAGTACTTGGTGGAACATAATATGAAGGTAAGTTTGAGTACGTTTTGTGTATTGTAATGTTGATGTGACAGCATGATTTGTGATCGAAAAATGGCGGGGTTTCTGAGGTTTCTAATAATGGCTGTGCCAAATTTCGAACACAAAGATTCTAGCTCATGAACAGTAATTGTTAATCAAACTAGTCTTCATTCTACAGCTTGTTACATTGTTCCTTAACGCACGATTTCTCACATTACTGATTTCCTGTCGTTGGCATGATTGTTATTAACATGAATTAGTTTTGTTGTTTATTTTTAACCAGAGTTTGAATAATTTCTCAATACCAAGTTCACTTTTGTCTGGGTATCTATATAGTAAATGTACATGATGTTAAAATATTTGTCTGTATCTTACGTTGTGAACTTACATGCTAACCAAGATGGTGTCGGATTTTGTGTTGAACGTTGCCTTTAGAATTGTTACGATTTCTTCTGAGAATTTTGCTAAAACTTTTCCTAAAATAATGGCAAAACCTATTCTCTCTCATTTGTCTTTGGATGTATGAATAGGTTTCTCTTGATTTTTTTGTATTGGATTATTATTTTTTTGCTTGGAAGTTACTTTCAGCCGGCATATGGTCACCATATGTTGCTAACATTTAGCACGAGTTATTATTTTAAATACATTCTTTAATTTAATATTTTTATAGCACTCTTGTAGGAAAATGCAACTGTGTAATTTTTAAGAGTTAAAAGTTATAATTGGTGTAGGATTTATTAGACATAATTTGACAATTTACTATTCCTGGAGTCACTTTCCTGAATGTTTTTGAGAACCACAAACCCCCAAAATTCACACCATGTCAGCCTGTCATTGGTAAAAAAATTATGTCTTCCTGCAGGAGATATTCTACTTTAGGAATCTCGCACAGAATATCATAAAATAAGTCTTAACTGGAAGAATTGTTCAAGATACCGGTGTTCTGCTACTGGATTTTGTTCTGATTAGACCGAGTTGTTGTAAGTTGTATCTCTCGGAAACATGAATGGAATCGGTGTAAAAGAAACGTTGGTTTTTGTAGTATGTAACGAGTTCTTCAGTAATAACTGTACCCCTTCCCTAGTTGATATGTTGGTGAAATTAGAATCGATAGATTCTAATTGTGTTGAAATTTTGAGTGACCATTGAATATTCAACGCAGACAATTTATTTTGAAATGTAGAGCACTCGCCCCAAGATTGTGGTCGTACCGCGGAACTCCATGTGCTTGTTCAGCAGATCACTCCTTGTGCCCTTCTTGTCAGCTGCTGGTAGTAGACACGAACTACACTTCGTGCCTGTAACTCGGTCTCATACCGAGAAAGCTCACCAATTTGTTCCTTAATTGTAGAACCATGGACATTTCTAGAAATGAAATATGGGTAAAGAAAAAGTTCATCACCGCTACAAGGATAATGCTAGAATTCATGATAGTTGTTAATGTATTTGAAATTGTATTATTAGAATTAAATAGTAATTAAAACTTTGTAGATGGATGTGAGCAATTGTTAGATAACCATCTTTTGTGAGAGTTTATGAAATGTGTACACTTGTGGAATGGTGAAATGAGCCTGAATTTTTTAACACATTCTGTGTCGGTAAGTTCAGATTTATCGGAAAGGGAACATATCAATTCAGGTTAATGTTTCGTATGAAATCGTTAACAAGTCTGTAGAGGCCGACTTCTTTGTCTGTAGAGGCCGACTTTAGATAGTTTCTTTCCACGAATGTGCATTTAAAGATTAACGCGTTCGTGTCGGGATTCGCTTTCTGTTGAGTCGTTGCTCAGCATACTCGGGTCGGCCGCGTCGCGTGCCTGTGTTCCCCCAAGACTAGTCCCCTTCGTCTCGTCGTTCTGGCGAGTGTAGGGCGCAGGCGACACCGAAAGCCCCATCCTGAAGCGCTGCGCAGGCAGCAGCTTCCCCGCGCGCCATCGATCCGGCCACCGGGCGTCGCGCCGGGCGCCGCGGATGGGGCAGACAGGCTCTCGGGGCGGGGTGGGCGCCGAGGGGAAGGAAGAGGGTGGCCCCCCGCGTGAATGGCCCTCGCGTGAGGATCCCCCGCCCGGCGTGCGCGGCTCGCCCCCAGGACGGCGGCCAGACGAGGATTGCCGAGGGCAGGAAAGAACGTTCCCTTTAGGATTGCGTTGGTGCCCTGGCGTCGGGCTGACTAAATGTAGCGAATGATGAGTTGGTCGTGTTGTCAGCTTAAGTAGGTGGGTTTATGCCTTTCCACCACCACAAGCGTTAGTGAAAGCTCTAGCTTGAACCTGGATGAGATTCAGCCCATTGGGTGTAGTTGGTACGATGTAAATGAAGGATGCTCCGTAACTCAGATGCAGTGTATTGTCACGAAAAATGAAAATAGAATTCAAGGAATAGTCATTGGACGCCGAGATGAAAAACAATTATCAATCTTATTATAGAAATTTCGTATTAGAAAAAAATCTAACACTAGGAAATTACTCTAGTATCGGCTGTGTTTCAAAGAAAACATTTAAAAACATTTTTTAGTCCTTTTTGTGGATTTCAAACACACTTTAAATCTATTTTTAAATCTGCAATTGGCTGCTGCATTCCAAGGAACAAAAATAAAAACAAGAAAATCCTGCCTCCAAAATAATGGCGGCTGTGGACTTGAGACGTTTGGTTGGTTGCCTAAGGGCGTTCTGTCTGCCTCTTGCCTCTCGGTTAACAAGCGGGTAATAGCACGAAATTGTAGGTTTCTTATGCCGACCGCGATCGCAGAGTATTATCGATAATGTTGGTCTCCAGGGCAATTTCCCTCCGATCGCCGCATTCCCAGGCGCGTCCGATGTAAAGTATCGCGGGAGCATTCATTGGTTTCTTCTACTTTCGATTCTACAGACTTTTGGAGAGGGTATTGTGACATGTGAATGATCGGTTTAAACTGGGAACTAGATATCGTCTTAAATTTGTCAGAAAAGTTGGGATAAATTGCACGATGTTTTGCATTCCTTGAGATCTTGTCACTAGATAATATTACAAGCTTGGGATTTGGCAGAAATGTACTTTGGGAAGAGATCTTATGCCGCATCTGTTTTTAATAATATTTGTGTGTAGGTGAGCATAGCTCCTAATGCATACGGTTCTGTACAAAAGGGACATTCTGCTAATGATGTGACTCAATTTGAAACCCTACGTACGTGAAAAGTATTATTTTAATTTTTTTAATCCAGGATTTTTTTCATTGAAATCTTTGTGTGTATATACTCGTCGGATCATGAGAGTTACGGGGGTCATAACCACCACCCCAAAAAAAAACTTTTGAAAAAATCGATGACATTTTACTTGAAGGAAAGAAATACTTTAATTAGAACTATGTGAATGGTTGCTTTGCAAGAGGAAATGCTAGTATCCTATGCATAAGGTTTTTGGTTCCCTTATAATTTTGTATGACAATTACAGGTTATTCGAGAAAGTCGTTGCTGTATAGTATAAAATGTATATTGTTCCAGTATAAAGTTTCATCATCAAGCTGTAGAATTAATTAAACATTCCATAAGGAGATAGGAACTTCTGCATTAAATTCCTATTAATATTGAATTATCTATTTTTTTTTCTTTCAAGAAAGTGCTCCTAATCTTGCCTTATGCGTTGATCAACTCGAATGCCTCTGACTCAGTTTCATTATTTTAAAGTACTCTAACTACACTCAAGAGCCCTTTCAATGCAGAAGGATGGGTCCAGGCTATTGTTCAATCATAATTCAACATGTTTAATCTCCAATTATGTCAGTAGACTTTCTTTTAGTCGTCTCAAGGCCTTGAATCAGCTTCAGTACATTACGTCACATAATCGCCGACGCAGTACGAAAGTGAGCTGGAACCCCCTCAATAATTTTTTTGGCACAAATTGACATAAAATATATGGATAGTTGGAGTTGTTTCAGTTACTCGGCGTGATAATTGAGTATTGAGTTCAGCGAAACACGAGGATAAAAAAAACAAAACATGCGGTACATACGGAAGAAGGAAGTGTGGAGTTCGAAGGACAGACCTCTGGGACACGTACGGAGTCGAAAGGCTTTCAGATCATTCCTCCTGCTTTTCGAAGAATGAACTTGACAAGCGAGAATTATAAAATTCGTGAGGGCTCTCGACAGTGTCTCGCTTGTCAATATGCTTATTATTACAGTCACATTCATTTTCAGATACGTCATGTATCTGAAATTTTGAAACTAATTTATTTAATTTATTCCCAATTAGTTAAAAAATAGATCTCAATAGTATTGGTTAGTTGATGAATTCACAGATCATTAAAATGCTTATTAATATTTAAATTTTCTTCTCCGAGTTTTCCCCCATTTTCCACCATTTCCTCCCCTCCAATTTGAAGGCTATTAGTGACATTAATTAGCCCAGTAAGTTGACATTTTATGCAAATCGTGTGCAGTGTGATTGAGAAAAGATGCATGATTGTACTCTTGAAAATAGTAAAAATATTAGTTAATTTTACGTGAGTCATTTTGTAACATTATGACATTGTGAATAGCCCGTTTATTAATTCGCTCTTAATACTAATAATTTATTTTAAAAAAAGTCCAGAACACCACTTTGAAAGAAAGACTGGTTTACGAGGGAGGAGGCGGTTCATTGAAATTTCATTCGGTTGTCCTCGTCGTATATACAAGAGGTGGTACAAATCGAGGATTTCAAAAGAAGGAAAAACAAAAAATCCTTTATCTTTATAATTTGGTATGGTTGTATCTTTGGCGAGATTCAAAATTTCATTTTTGTCCAGTTAAAAAATAATAAAATGTATTTTACAGCCAAACAGGGGTTCTTTTTTATATTTTATAGTTTAATAATTACGTTATAAAGTGGTTCGGCATGTTCTTCTTAATCCAAATTTGCTATTGGATGGGTGGCTTGTCTACTGGTGTATCAAGGTGCCCCTGCTCGTGTGACCTCGCATTGTCGCAGTCCAGTGCAGCGCGTGGGCGCCGCTCGCGAATTTGCGGTGCGGGCCCGGCTCGGCCCGGGCACGGCCCCGCGGCGGCCTTGCAGGGTTTCGTCTGGGTCGGGGAAATGTGTTACGTCACGGCTTGGCCCAGTGCCTGTCGCGCCGCGAATTTCGATCCTCTGCTGCTGGTGCTGCTGCCGCTGCTGCCCAGAGCGGGCAACGACCGCTTTAGTAGGCTAGCGCCGTCCCCGCCCCCGCCCCGCCCCGCTCCAGCCGCCGCATCTCCGGGCGATCGCGTTCGCTCGGGCTCGCGTAGGTGGCTTTAATGCGCCTGGCGGGTAGGAACACCGCCGCGTGCGCGAGATTGAGGGCGCGCTGGCACGGAAGAAAATTGGAATTTGTTTCCGGGTGCGGAAACGCGACGGTGACTTCGCGATGTTTAAACTATGTATGACCCGTTGTTTTTACTTTCCCGTATACGTACGTATACACGGAGTGATATACGTAGTATAGGGAAAGTTATGTAGTGCTGCGCGAAAAAATGGCCAATTTTCGGCGGAAAAAAATTCATTGCCGGGCCGTGAAAAGGAAAAAGTGGATAAAACCTGTTGCTAAATTAAGGAAAAAAAATCCCTTAACACGTGGTGTAGCCAGAAACCCTGTTTTGTGGGTCCTTGATACCGAAAACCCAATTGAAAGGAAAACGTCCGTCCGTCTGACTGTCCGTCCGTCCGTCCGTCGTCCGTCTTCTGTCCGTCTGTCCGTCTGTGAACACTGCTAGAGCCTAAACCATACGTACAATTTCTTCCAAAATGGATATTCCCGGTCGATCTGCTTCTAGTCGAAGCTTTGAGATTTTGAAAAAGATTACTTCAAAATTTGGAGGTACTTTATATGAAGCCCCCCGGGGATTTTCAAAATTTTCTTAAAAACGGCTCCAAATGTTTTCTTTAAATTTCTTGTATGAATAGAGTAAAATACAATTATTAACATGGCATGGGTCCGATTTTCACGAATAACTCTAAATTTTCGAAAATTGTAAAAGATCGAATTTTTTTCGGCGTCTTTCTCCAACTCCAAAATTGAAGATAGAGATTTTTTTTTCAAATAAAATTTGTTCTGCATATTGAGTTCTTTAATAAAGGTCATGGAAATGTTTTTCAAAATTTTGGTAGTTTTCGTGCAATATTGCGTGCAATATGTGCAATTTTAAAAAATTACAAAAACAAGATTTTCTCAAAAACGGCTCCAAATTTTTTCTTTAACTTTTGGTAGGGATAGTGGTAAATGTACTCTATCAGATGACATAATATCCATATTGCTCTATAGGTTGTTTTTTTAAAAAATTACAAAAATGTAAATTTTTTCACATGTTTCTCACGTCGATAATATTTACATTAGCGGCGATTTGTTCACATTATTATATTTACGAGTAAATGTGCTTTAAATAATGTCATGTAAAGTTTCTCGAAAACACAACCGTTTTCTGTGAAAAGTAGCTCAAAATGTCGCATTTTCAGAAACGCTCAAACGCCATTTTCTCATATATGGCTGCCAATTTTTTCTTGAAACTTTTGTAACGGATAGTGCGAATTACGCTCTTTAGTGTAGCGTAAAGTTTATTTTGAGTTTTTTTGTTTTTTCAAAAATTACATAATTGTAATTTTTTTGAAAGATCTCTCACATTTTTAATATGCACATTACCAGCAATTTGTAAACATTATTATATTTGTGAGTGTAAGTGCTTCGAATAACTTCAAATAAAGTATTTTGAAAACTCAAACATTTTGTGAAAATGAGCTTCAAATTTCGCATTTTCAGTAGCGCTAAAACGCCATTTTCTCTTAAACGGCACATAATTTTTAAAAGAAAATTGCCATTTATGAGTAGGTTTTTGTGTTCTTTAATATTCTAAAATTGATTCTATTTCCGTTCTACCAATAGGAAACCGAAAAATTACGAAAAATGTATTGTTGGCGGTGATAGATGACAGCTGGCCATAAAGAAAGAGTATGTGGCAATTCGGAATAGCTAGTGAAGACCCAAGGAAATAGAAAACTAATACGGGAAAGTCTGTGCCATTCTGTAGCACCACTAGTTTGAAAATACGATTATCATATAAATAATCCCGCGCAGGGAAAGATGACGGTTTCTTATCTTTACTTTTTTTACGAACGACACGTGGCTCATTGATGGATAGTGAATTGCCAAAGAGGGGACATCAAACAGATTTAAGACGAAAAATCTTGACGTTAGCAGATTATGAAATTAGGCCTGCAGGGGCTCACGCAACTTGCAACACACATTACGTGGCTACACACATTTTACTACAGTGCGTAACTCGCAAACGATGCGTCCTAGGCCCTCAAAATCTGGTTTCCGTGTTCTTTACTGGGGACGCGACGTCTGTTTATTATGACAATCAAAATACAAAGAACTTACAAAACTTCAAATTGTTGAACGGTCTTTTACAGCTTTTTAGGGTACCCCACTGTAGCACGGGTTGCATAAACGTTCGAATTTAGGGCTCCAGTAGGCAGTTATTTTCGCTTTTAAAAGCGTGATTTAAAATGTTGGGAAAGTTCTCAGGTGTCCAACTAGTTGAGAAATAAAATGAGTAATTATGCGTTGGAAGTGCTTGCGGCTCCACCCATCACATAATAGGGCGACCCGATGCTAAGCGTGTGGGCTGGCGACTGGGAGTCCCGCGGTACACATTCGGACGATCCATGTGGAATTGGTGGTTGGACAAAGCAGGTTCGCGGGAGGATTTTCTCGGGGGTTTCCCGTTTTCCCTCTCTCTCACTCCATCATTGCTTCATCAAGTCAAATCACATTTCACCCCATTTTGTCGTAAGGCGGGCGTGTCGAACTCACTATAGAGCGTACGAAAATAATAATCCTTCATAAGCTCGAGATTATTCGTATGTAGATCAATGTTGGTGAAAATTTTTATATCGGTCTTGATTGAGAATTGGGTTAAACATGATCTTTTAGTATTTGTTCATAATTACATTTACTTTGATTTTAGGTTTCAATTTAAAACGGGGACTTTTTTCTGGATTGCTTTTATGTGCTGCACTTGAAGAGTACTCATGAAAATTAACACTCGTAGCTTCTGGTGTTAATTTTTCCGTTAATAAAATAATATTTTTTGTTTTGCGTCATTGTATCTTATTATATCAAATATTTGCTTAATTTTTGTATTTTTTTCCCCCGGTAATTTATGACGGAATGAATTACATTGGAGGGTCCGTGGATAATCATGAATAAAACCAGCCATGATCTCGTGATTCCGCCCTTGTGTGCGTGAGAGGAGTGGGGCGGGCGGTTGGCGTTTGGCCCTGGGTGCGGTGTGCCCCAGAGCGGTGGGCGGGCAAGGGCACCCGGTAGGCCCCCGGGCGCCTCTCCATGGGCGGGCGGTCGGGCGGCCCTCGATGCCAAGGTCGCCTCACCGGCCGGCGCGCCGCGCCGCGCCCGGCTTCCTCCACAGGAAGAGAGCGGGCCGAATGGGCCACGATGCAGGCGGCCCGACTCTACACGCTTTGCTGGACACGAGAGATGCGTACGAGAATTTCCGCTCGAAAGTCACGTGTTGTAGAAGGCCGGACAAATTCTAGCTCCAAATTTATTTCGTGGTTACGTTGAAATAAATTATTAAAGGTTTTGGGTGAAACGAAAATAACTTTATCGTTGAGCAATTACGTAGTTGAATATGCTTTTCGAATACTTCGACTTCTAGGTTCATAGTTTGTTTCCCTTTATTTAATATTCTGGAGAGGTTACCGAAAACGAATAACTGAATATTGTTATTACTAAAATTTCGATAAATCGCATTATTATAATCCAATTTTCTACTAGGTAAACTGTGTAAAATTAAATTACTCATATGTTTAGAAGTAGGTTCAATCAATACATTGCTGAATTAACATGTCTTTAATGTATTTACTTCTTACTGTAATTAGACACTTTCTCCACAAAAATAACGCGAAACATTTTTACAAATAAATTACAAATGAACATTTCTTACAAATGTAAAAGCGCGCCTTGTAAATCGTTGCGCTGTATTAATTTAACCAAATCTGCTCAATGGTGGCATATTTTGAGGGGGTAAGCTTGCGAGCAGCGTTGCTTATTCAAAGTAATATTTAAAGAACAGTGGGAAGGAACCGGCTCTGCCCAAGCCTTAAAGTGGAACCTGCTTCCACGTGGTCTTCTAAACCTGAACCGCATAGGAGGGGGGAAACCTGTGCATGCGCTCACATTTTAATTGGCAGCTGTGCCTGCTGCACAATCATCGGGTGGCGGGAGGGAGGGGGTCGCAGCATTCCCTCCGTCGATGAAGTGTTGTGGCCACGCGTTCCGCACCGGTGACTGATGATGGTATTCGAGCGCGATTGCGTCGCACTGCATAGGACGCCAGTCGCGTGGCTTCAGTTGACCGTTGCGTGGCCACACCCGCCCATCAACACGTCAACTACGTTGACGGGCGGTCCGATGTAGTGAAGTTTCACCTACGCTTTGCCTGAGAAGCTCCTCCTTGAAGAGCTTTTACCACGCGGTACGTTTTGAGTGCACTATACGTGACGACTCTGCCGAGGGAGGAGATTACCCCTCGAGGAGTGTTCTTCTCGTAGTCCCATACCCCTAGGCGGCGACCATGTACGTAGAACGACGGGCTTCCTTGGTTATTCCGTAGATATTTTGAAGTGCCAAGTCCATAACGGTGCGTTGGCGGCCCATATCAGAGAACTGATACGTGTCTTTCCTGAGCAATTCTGAAAGGATTGATGATTTGCTTACATGCTGCTGTAGAATACGTGGTGGCTTTGCTTTAGCTTTCAGCGACGCAGTTTCAAGATGAACATCCAGATGCCGATTTAACCACCTTCGGGATGCACCCAAACGCCAGAATCGAACCAGACACGGGTCGGCTTTCCTCTGCTATCGCAGCCTTTCCGCTGTTTTTATTGGCTTCAACGTAGCATTCATTTTTTCTTTACTTTTCTTTGTATAAAAAATGGAATCATTCTACTGTCGAATTTGCAATCCTCAGAAGAGTATATGCATATGCATACGTAATGAATGAATACATAAATATAATAAAGATCTAGGGGGAAATTTAAATTAACTCTGACGTTTGGAACATGTTCTCCGCGTTTGAGGTGATTCTTCAGAAGCATGTTTACAGGTAGAAGTGCGTTCTTGTGATTACCTAATGATCCGTCCACACGATGCATCGGCTATGGATTCCCTGAATCGATTTAGATTGCGTAATATTTTATCGATGAAGCGTTGGTCTGATGTGACCTCGATGTACTCTCATGCTGTTATGACAGATTTTACAATACCACTTCCGAGATACTCGAAGAAATACATTTTTTTGTAAGATGTAAATATTGTTCTGTACTTGATGGAATTCATATTTATTGCTCTTAAGCTGCGATAAAAGACGAAGGTTGAGATGGGAGTATTTATTAAACTTCTCCACAGGAATATTTGATGGTCGAGCCTTTTTCAAAATAGAAATAGTATCAGTTTGCCTTTAGATTTGTTTTCTTCTCATGACGATATCTGGAGAATTGTGTAGCGAACTTTTAGTCACGCAGATAGGATCTTAAAATGTGACTCATAAACGTTATTTAAACATCTTTAAATAGTAATTTCTTAATCAACTAAGATATAGAAACTCGTCAGACATCCGGCTGTAGAATGCTGTAAACAGGTTAAAAAAAAGATGCTTTGGCAACGTCAACATTGTTTTAAATTTTTTCGAATGACTCACGTTTTTTGGGAGTCACGTTTTTTGTTTTTCTCGAACTACATGGGAGTGCGCCGAATGACTGTTCCGGAACAGCGTTTGGTGGCGAAGCGAGTTGTTAAAATGTGTTTCAACTTTCGAGGTCTTATTAAATCGTTTCCCTGGCCGTCGACATGGCAACGCCGGCTCGCACGTGTGTGGCACTGGCGTCCCCTACGCTTTTTTGTAAGGGCGGAAAGGAGCGGAGCGTGAGGCGGGGTGGGCTCCCCCGCCCCCCCCCAAAAAAAACAAAGCAACCCAAAACGTCGCATCGCATCGCGTCGCGTCGCGTCGCGTCTCGTCGTTCGGTCTCGTGGCGGGTCAGGTGAGGAGGTTGAAGCGGTGCCAGCGAAGCTCCGAAGCGGGGCGCAGCGGAGCAGAGCGGAGTGGCGTGGTGTGGCGCCCCGCACCGCTTCGCTTCGCGACGGCGACTCGTTGCGCAAACACCTGCGCACTCGGGCTTCGAACCAAGGTTGCCCCGCGCCGAACCTGACCCCATTCCGCCGCGCGGCTTCGCGGCTAATCGGGTCGCCCCGGGCCCGAGACTCGCCGGCGGCGGTCGCAGAGATCGACTCTTCTAAGCGAGGGAAGGCAAGAACGGCGCATTGAATCCTACGTAGGGGAATTAATTGACTTACTGTCTTCAGTTAGATTTGAATTTAGAGCTGGAAACAGTGGTTTTTGGTTCTTCACAAACGCCTCTGTAAACAGAAACCCAATTAGAACCTGATAGTAAAATCGTCACGTCACCTGGAAGTTAACCCAATGACAATTTTAAAATATTTCATCCATCTCATGATCAACACACTTTAACCTTGGCAAACTTCAAAATCAAAAACGAATTTTTCAAAAATGTTTTTGACGTATTTGATAATCTAAATCATACTTTTTGAGGTCGCTTCTCCTTAATATTTGTAAAAAAAAGAGGGAAAAAACAACTTAGAAATTTAAAATAGAGAAGCATCGTAAACATGTGTCAAAGTTATAAAAACTGCTCCAAGTAACCGGGTTGTAATAAGAGAAGGGTGGAAAAATGACAATCGTTGAACTGTCTTTGGAAATTTTCAAATAACAAAAATCAAAGAATATAGAAGAAAATTATGCATGGGGGCATTTTTAACTTTTTTGCCAATTAGGGTCTGTAAATGTTTCTTCTATTCAGGAACATTTTCACTTTAGGGAGAAATGAGGACAATTCTCACTTGACGAGAAGGACCAAAATAAAATGATATTCCTCTAATTGATTCCACATTGTCAATGCTAATTAGTGTTTTAAATAACACTTTCAATGAAATAATTTTTGCCTTTTTCACGAATTGTACCATTATGTTCCGAAATATATCTTTTAAAGTATTATTTTCTTAATCTTCTTATTCCAGAGCCTTGAAGCTAATGATTAGTGTTCGAATCGAATGGCGTTCGTTGAAGGAACTGTTATATACTTGTACATACATACTGACATGAAGTCATTGTTCAGAAAAAAAATGGAAGGCATCCGACAAAGTTCACCAAAATCTGGCCCAAGTACAATGTGTAACATCACCTGTGAATATTACTTCTTTATCGAGCAGGTTTTGCATAGTAAGGAAACGCATGATCAAACG
Source organism: Acheta domesticus (assembly GCA_031308135.1). Lineage (NCBI taxonomy): Eukaryota > Metazoa > Arthropoda > Insecta > Orthoptera > Gryllidae > Acheta > Acheta domesticus. The sequence continues at coordinate 92,101,897 of JAHLJT010009355.1, forward strand.
TATGACCGCGTGCGAGGTGGGCGGGCCTCCCTGAGCGGCAACCGGTTGAAACCGCCGCGCCGCTCTACGCCGTGGCCGCAGCGCGCCCATTGAGGGGCGCGCGGCGCGGAGCTCGAGCCATTGTGGCGCGGAGTGTGCCCATGGGGGGGGGGAGGAGCGGTGCGTGGCGTGGCGTGTGGGAGGAGGAGTGGCGGAGGATGAGGAGGACTCGGGCACAGCCGCGGGCGGTGAGGCAGGCTACGCCGCCCGCCCGGAACCGGTTTCAGGACGACCGTTTCTTCTCGACGCGGCCCGGCCCGGCGCGCGCGGCTTCTCTCCCGGGCCGGGCAGGCGCAGGCGCTGTGGAAGCTGCGCTTGGCGTGTCACCGCACTTGGCGCCAAGTGGCACTGTGCGTCTCCCACCAGCCGCCAGTCATTGTATTGTTCCATTGATTAAGGAGTGTGCGATTGGCGAAAAACGTGGAGTCACCCAAGAGAACGCTTGGCACGCAGGGAGGCGCTGCGATTGGCGGCTTTGCCAATGTATTCCCTTTCTTATTTTAATCCGATTATATTCTTCACCTGGCATCAATAAATGCGGTATCTGCTGAATGACAAAGGCTGTTGCAACCCAAAGATCTTTTGAAGAGTGCGTTTAAATTGTTACTATTACATTTTTGGTCCAATGCGCCTCTTACTTTGAAACTTGCAGAAATACCTCTTCGATGTTTTGTGCATTTGCCTTTCTCTTAGTGAAATATCAAACTCTTAATGGTAAAAATTGAAAAAAATCGAAATTATAAATTATGAAATTTATAATTTAATAATTATCATCTAAAGCGATATTATTTACGCTGCCAACATGTCAACGGTTAATACCAAGCTTTTATTGAAGTAAATTAAATGTTAATATACTTTCGAACTCCAGTGGTACCTCAATGTCTAAGATACATTCATTGCTGCAAGTTACTTTAACGTGAAGAAATAAATATTAGCCTAGACCCAGGTATACCGTGCTTAAACCCAGACACCGGCCAACCTCACTCATGGTCCCCCAAGAATAGTCGGGCAGCTGCCAGCTCTCCTGTGCGAACTGCGCATGCGTTAACTCATTTGGCCGAAACCTTAGCACAGTTTCATGGCAGAGGTGGACTGTCCCATGTAACAGTAAAAAATAAAAACTTAGCACGTCTCTACTGTTTCTCGGCGTTCTCAGCGTCATCTTGAGGTCCGCGAGTTTCAAACGGTAAAATGATTAAACTGTTAAAACAGACAAAACTGTAAACCATCCTGCGATTGTGTCGCTACGTAAAATGAATGCATAGAATGTCAATTAGATTTCGATTAGTGTGTTCTAATTATCTAAATGACCACTGCCGTTCTGCGGCTGATGGGTTAGCCCATCGGAACCGACCGAGTTCCGCGAAATGGGGACCGCGCGCATTATCAGAGATGAAAGGACCTTGATTTCTGACCAACCTATGTCCACATAGGCTTCCCCACCGAACGGCACCCACTTCCTCTGCGTTATGTTGGTTTCCCTCAACCATTTACAATACTGCGAAGCATAACCGTATTCTAGGTTTGCGGGTAAGTTAAGCGTAATTTTACGTTTTTGAATTTACAAATGCGAATTCCTGCACTTCTTTGGCTAAAACATTTCAGGAGTTATCACTTTGCAATGCAACCAAGGAACGTCCGAGACACTGCAGTTTGTATATTCTCAAAATAACGTCTATTGTTGGGAGGTGTTGCTGTGTGTATGGAGTTTTGTATTATCGAATTGTGTTGATGTATTACCTTTAAATGAATTCATTTTTGTCTCTAATGCGCTACTATTGGTATAATATAATGAATAAAGATTAGAAGTGATGGCAGAGACGTGTTATATGGACAGAAATTGTGGTTTTATAATTTTATGTAAACGTTACTGACAAGAGAAATTATGAGCTGCTGTAGAATCACTATTTTCTTCTATATACAATCGATACAACATTGATACACATATTTTTGTTTCCACTGTATCTGCAAATAAGTGCACTTGATGCCATCATGTATTGTGATATTTCTTGCCCCACGTCTGTCAATCGTGCAAAGATAAAAGCTGACAGGGCTATTACAATGACATTTACTTTACTCATACTTCGTATTGGGATTCTTGGGATCTAAGTCTCCTCAGTCTGCAGGATGGTTGAATAGCACAAGTGAAAATGAAAAGATGTTTCTCGCAATACTTAAACAAGATCCTTTACTGGAATGATGAAAATATACAAAATGCAAAGTTGCAGTAAAACATGAATATTACTATTACGGAGATACGGAGACCTCAACCCCAGTTAACGATGTTTCGGAAAGTCCCCCCTGGGTAGTGCCTGCTTACAGAACACACAGAATCATGAAACATTTTGTAGGGATGGCTCCCCTCCCTTGGCATTGCTCGGTCACCGTGGCCATCGAACCTTCTCTCCCTCGTCTCTGTCCGGATGCCTTTCCCAAGACATATCAGCGTCTTAAGGGTCTACACGCGCTGCCGGAGCCACTTTACTGGTGATTCCTGTATGAGGCATTCTGAGGACCCACGTACCTAAGTGATTTCTAAGTGGATGAATTCCGGCCACAAGCATCACAAAGCAGCTCCTTCCTGCGCGCCGCATTCACCCTCAATTTTATATGCAATTACAATCTGTACCTTTTTTATATAGTAATATTTAAACAATTGTACTGTAATAAGGTGTACACATTACTATTATACAGTGGCCATTGCAGTTTTTACGGGCATAACTAAATATCTAAAACTGACCCCATTCACGAATGAGGTCAACGTGTCTGTTTCTGAAAAGTTCTAAATCAGGGAAGATGCGAGCACGGCTTTTTTACCATTGAGAAGTGTGCTTCAAATTCATATCACCGAAAATGAGATTTGGGGTGACAGAATCAGATTCACTTGGGAGTTCTAAAAATATATTGTCGTATTCCACCACTTCCTCTTACTCATCAGTTACATCATAAACATCATATCATCGCGTTTTAATGCGCGCTGCTTGGCCCGGAGACTCGAAGACGGATTGATACACATCTATAACAACCATCATTGTGCCAACTAGCAATTCAAGATGAGTTGCAGCCTGGTTACGTTAGCAAGTATCTGTAGTTGGGACAGCGTATGAGAAGCTTTGTATACCGGGAGTCATAGGTTCGAATCCGACTGATGGCGGATTTTTTTACATCTGAGTTGCTGAATAACTCAGTCGGACGATGCTTGAATAAGAGCTCCAGAGACCGGATGCTCTAAACGGTCGTTTCCGTGATTTTCTCCAATCAATTCCGGGTGGATACTGGAGCAGCAACTGCAACAAGTGACCTCGAATTGACTGTGATCTTCCTTTTCCATTCTATACCCAATCCTTTCCCCCAATGAGTTAGAAAGACTCCCACGGTTCTTCGAACATGCGGAATCGTGGTTCTGCGGCCACCGCTGTAGATGTTCTTCGCAGTGAAAAAAAAATCTCGCGATGCGTGACTTATCTCGCGATGCGTAGGCAAAGCTTTCCCTTGCAGATCTCCTCCTTCCCGCGGGCTTCCCGTCAGCCACTACAGGAGTAGGTGGGCGGGTGCGAGAGCTCTCGCGATGGTCGACCGACACGACAGTCGAATGATTGGCAATTGGCGCGTGGCGCAATCATGTTCCAAGAGCATAAACTGTCGCAGTTACGTGGGGACCATGTTGAACGACAGGCCGTTAATCAAAATTACGGCATGCGGAGGGGAGGTTTTTCTATGTAGTTCACCTACACAACGATATCTCCTCGTTTTAAAATTATCAGTATTGCACCTAAATATGAAGAAGTTGCTTTGTAGCTTCGGGACGGGTTAATGCTGGATGTCTGGTGACAGCCGATGGTTTCGAAAGAGGCTCAGTTATCAGTCAAACTTTGGGGCGTGTTCAGTGGTAGGTTTGGCCGCAGTTGGCAGTGACCATAGGAAGAAACGCGGAGCTGTGAGTCCCGGAGCGGCGCATCTCCGCTGACGGCTCACTCTGCGCGATAGCCCGCATCGCTACGCGACGCGAAGCCAAGCACGACGAGCCCAGGCTGCGGTTTCCGCTGACTGGTCTCGACGCGCACCCAGCCGGACTAGCCTTGCAAGCACCGGAGGCAGAATCTAGAGCACTGGTTCCCAGCCGGACCGGCACGAACGCCTACCCGCAAGTTCCACCTGCTTGGGACACCAAGTGGCGAATCCGCGCGTCTCCTGTGGCGGCGCAGCGCAGCCCGGGGCTCTGGGCGGACATCGCCGTACTCTCAATGCAGCCGAGGCGGAAGGCCCGATTTATACACTTTCGACGAACGATTTTTTTGAGTTTTAGCGAACGCGCGCATCCACAACCCTGCGTCAGAAGCCGCTCGGCGCATGCGTGCGTTCTCCAAAACTCCAAAATCGTCAAATGGAAGCCGTTAAATAGGATCCAAGTAATTATGGAGAATTGAGTAAACAGCTCTGCCTGTAAGGAAAGCTGTAGATAGTAATGAGGAACGAAGTATCAAGCATTGATCATAGTCCCATAGTTTCAGGAACTGCTCTGCTTAGAAGTCAATCGGAAGGACCCTCGAAATAGGCAATGCTAGAATTATCTTTAGCTAGTGCCTTCGTCCAAACCAGCTATACTTTTCGCATCTGTAAACACTACTGTGTTTGGCAAGAACTTTAACTATTTTGAGCTACCCACACAAAAAAAAGTTTGTGTAGTTCTCGGTTCTCAAAAATATTGCTGCATTAAATTATTTTAGCTTCTAAAAATCTGCAAATAAGCTAAAAGCAACGATACTAACAAATTTCATTTCATCTTTTACTAAAATTCGAGTATTTTATTGTCGGGTGGGTTTTGTAGAGTCATGAGATTAAAAATGCGAGGATTTTTGTGAACATCGCCCACCCAGTTCATTCTTGGGTGTTTTACTATGCACATTAATTGGGAAAGTACGGGTGGATAACGACGGTATTTAACGTCTCCCCACAACATTATTCAACCATCACTACACGTCTTCCAAGTGATTTATCAAAAATACTGTGCTTTCAAGGGGGAGAGGATACTTATAGCTCCCGCAGTCCGGAATTCTGACACTCTCCTAAAACGATGGAAGAAACATCGTTTGTGGCGTCAAAGACTGTTCTAGAATTTCTTTGGCAGTTCATGGGAAATATCCATAAAATTAGATATAATGATCGTACGTCAGCATCCGAAACCGTTCATGCTTGTCCGATCAGAAATACGCCGCTGACGAATTGTACGATAATGTAAATCGGTTATATTCGATAAAAGACGTCATTTATTGATCATTAAACCAAAATTGGTTTTTAAAATCCCTCTGTGATGTCTGCGATCAGGCTATATAAATTTAGTCCCTAGATGAAGTCGTAACATCGATAAAAAACAAACGAATATTGTGTAGTGGTGCTCATAAGATCGGGGATCGTTGACGCGCGTTGAAAGAACTGGCGCTGAAGTTCTGTGTGAAGATACGCAAGTTAAAGACGCGTTATTATCTAATAGCTTCTTAAATGAACTGTAATTCGCTTTGCCAAACGTGTTATTAGGCACTGTACACAATTATTCCTCAGAAGAGGAGCAGGTTTCGCGTGCGCGCATGCAATTAGAAGTGCGCACACGCCTCTTATTATCACGTATTACACTCGCCTCCCTCCCCCGTCCTATTTCGACTTGTCAGAGTCCGGCGGGTTGCATACCCTTCATTTTGGACCGGCCCAGGCGACCTTGACATCGACGAACGAAATGAGGATGTGCACGATCGCGCCACTTGAACCTTGCGACTCTGCGTGGGGAACCCATGCACTATTGCTCTGTCTGTAACATTTCCTTTATATCGCAATAATTGTGTAGAGGGTGCATGTGAAGTTTAAACGGTCCAATTTTGTGCGAAATTCAGCGACAGTGCAGTCGACATTGAAGAGGAAACCAGTTTTACAGTGTTCTGTCTTTGGATGTGGAAATATGTTAGCACATATATAAAAATGTATTAATTACGGACATAATGTTTTTAAAGAGAATGTTCAGCAATTCAGTTACACGATTAAATGGCGTGATTTGAAGCGGCGTAGGGGTAATTTTCCCTGCCGTAAGTTCTCTGTGTGGAATCTATGGGATCTACCTCTCACTAGTGAAACATCTATTAAGCCGTAATTGTTAGTTTCAGGAAGAGATGGTTGTTTAGAGAAGACTAGAAAAATGGCAGATGTTCTGCCCTCCATCTCCCTCTTTCCCCTCTCATCACCCTTTCTCACTATCTCTCCTTCCCTCCCTCACCCTGCCCCTGTCTGTTTCTCTCTCTCTCTCTCTCTTTGCCGCACTCGGTCCCTCTCATTCACATTTAATTGCAGATTCGGCACATCTCTGAGCAGGTGTATATCGGGAAGCGCCGGACCAGCAAAAATGTAATATAATGTTCAAGAAAGGTTTATGCTGTAGATTACCGTGTGGGAAACATTTCTTTTAGTTTTTAAGGCCATAGAACGCATCGTTTAGGAGTTATTTTACGATATAAAATCAAAATCCTGTCACATGTGTCGCGCGTTGCATTTGACGTAAATATTTAGTTTTGTTTTATAGCACCATGTAATGGAGTTGCAATAGATTTAACAGTACATAAACCTTCTCGGTAAAACACAAAACAAACACGTAAAAGTGCCAACTTTCATGGAGATTGGTCTCACGTCAGAGTTAAGCTCATATATACCCAATACAATAATGCTTAATAAGAAGCGGAAAAGATAAATGTGAAACAATAAATGATCTTCTGAAGCTTGAAAATATTGCGATTTTATCTTTAATGAATTGCGTTATTGGGATATAGACGGTGTACTCATCTAAAATATAAATGCATTAATTTATTTGCAATACAACGAAAGGTAAGATTTTTTAAAAATTTTGTACCAATAACCAAATTGTAGTTGCTTTTTAAGGCAACAAATTTTGCCTACTTTCGAGTCGGTATCTTTCGAGTGAATGATATGAGCCGATAAGTTCAAGGAAGTTCCATTAACCTTCCACCTTCTAAGACTCAGTGTAGTAGGCCCTACAGCGTTGTCGATACGTACAGCATGAATGTGTATCCCATGGGGAAATTTTCTTAAAAATATTGTTTCTATCAATTGTTTTAGTATGGAAATGAAATATACTTGAAATCATTAGAGAATTTAAATTCAGGAGAAAGTTCCTACTCCTCGGAAATTGAAAATCATAGTGCAGGGAAACGTGCTGGATTAAAAAGGCTGTATGATCTGTGCGGATTTACTTTCAGGTGAAAGTTGGTCGCTTGTAGAAATTCGAAATGTATTCCTTTGAACATTCAAAGATGTGTATTTTTAAAATCCTTATTAAGAGTCGCTTAATAACGCTGTTCGTTCAATAACTTATATTTCTTTGTTACCAGGCTAAAAGATCGGAAAAGTATTTAACTCTTAACTAACTTTAATGGTACATAAATGATTTAAATTCCTACTTTCCACGTATTACCACTAATATATGGGTTGCTACTTCAGGCGGGTGTGATGTCTGTTGCAACTGAATTTTGTCATAACATGAATGGCGATCGTCCATGAGATTCATTCGCACAACTTATTAGCAGACATATGTTAGATTCAATTTCGCCTTTTAGCTGTTCCAGTAAGTTAATGACGCGTTGCTTGTCTGCGTACGTTTTATATCCTCGTATGTCATTAGCTGTGTGTGCTATTAATAGCGTGCTTTGGTGTGTTGCAACATTTCGCCTGCACTGACGCGCGAGGAAGAGTTATTTGCAGTATGTATGTGATAGTTAAATATTTGTTAACAAAATCACTGTTATCTCAATCAGTAAGCACCACGAAGAATCTAGAACGTTTCCAGAGTAGAGAAAGGCATTTCTTAGGTTTCTTGAATCGTTAGATCTAAGAGCGTTTTCCAATAAAATTAAAGGAAGTGGCTGTAGCCTAAATTGAAACTCACGAAATTGAGATAAGATTGGTGTAACGGAAATTGTGGTGTTTGGCATACGTGCAATTTGTATATATCTCGCCCCTTTTCTATCAATTATCTGCTGCTCGTCAATCAGTCAAGGTCATCAATAACCTTCTTTAAACAATTGTGCGTTGCATGTTCAAACTGCGCATGATTTGCGGAGCTAAAGCACATTACTACGTCCAACGTTACTATGTGATCCAAAAGCCAGGGTATGCTCCTATATAACCAGTGGAAGAGTAACAGAAGCGCTAAGATAAGATAGACGAGATTATAGTTTCGCATACGGGTAATAGAGGATAAGGCACGTAAATAATTGTAGATGAGGCGCGTAAATGCAAATAAATGTGACTTATGTCGATAATGTTCCCTTTAAATTGTACACAAAATATTAATTTGATTAAAAGAGAACGCCGGCCATATCGTTCACTACTTTATTTGATGTTCAAAGTACGCAATTTCGTTACCAGAAGCTGAAAATCTGGTGAAGTTCTTTTTTTAAAAAGAAGACCCACCATGAATCTTATGAGTAATATTCGCATGCTTGATATATTGATTATGCGACTCTATTGTTTATCGTAGCAATACGGGGAAATAGTTCTGCGCATTAGTAAAACCAAAAGCACAATTTTGGGAGTGTGAATGCGGATCGACGAAGGTGCTGTTGCCCGATCTGTTCGGTACACCGTGTAACCAGACCCTCAGCGTCATTTTTCGTGCAAGTGCGCCTAACCGACGTGGACCGTAGCACAGCGTACGTGGAATAAGGAGCGCTAATAAAACTGCTGCTGCGTAGTGTGAGTCATGCGGCGCGGCGCGGCGCCGTGCCGCGCGTCGTGTCGTTGCGTCAGGCATCGCGTAAGGACTGCAGTGAGCGAAGAGAACGTCATACGCGTCGTCACACATTGATCTCTCCCATTCACTCGCGCGGCCCCGCCTCGTCCCGCCTCGCCCTGCCCCGCCTCGCCCCGCCCCGCCTCGCCTCGCCCCGCCTCGCCCCGCCCGGCCCCGCCCGCCCGCCCGCCCGCGCCCGACCCGGCCCTGTCACGACCTCAGCTCTTCGAGCCATCTGGAGCGCCGTATCGCCGTCACTGACCCGAGCGTGATCCTTGTAATTGAATTTGAATAGGCTGTATTCCGATGCCACTGATGTAATGGGCTTCGGGTTTAGTGCTTCGCGCCCTGAGCTGAACTTTACGGCCCCCTTATCCTATTGCAATGTCAGTTAAGAGTAATGCAGCGTCTTAAAACAGATTTCGTTCCAATTCTCCACTGTATTAAAAGACCTGTAAGACACTGTGCATGTATGATGCGACATGATGGGACGATAACAAACCTTGTTAATGTAATAGTGCCATAGATTTTCTCGCACAAATTGAGCAAAAACTCTGGTATCTCATGTAAATTCTTAAATGTAACTTTAATCGTTAAAATCTTTGTTTTGCGAGATTGTATTGTTCCATCCCTCCCCGTTCGAATATGTGATTTAAAGCTCTCTATTCATCTTTTGAAAACATCACCTTAACTTTTTTGTGCGATGCTTGTGTAGCTTTTAAATAGTTCTCGTAATAAATGAGTTGTTTTTCTAAGAACGTAAAATTGTAGGTAGCAAAATAACTTTCAGTTTCTAAGTGTCGTACATGGGGAAAATGGAAAACTGAAACATTTGACAGTTTTGAGACGATGCTTTTTTTAAATTTAGGAACTCTTCGTCTCTCTAAATTGTACATTAGGACCATCAAATTTCTTCGAGAATCTTTATAATTTGAGTGAATTTACTTCTCTGTCATAAGCAGTGCATTTTCCCTTTCTCTATTTTGCATTTATCTCTTGTAATTGATGTAATTGTGTAAATGTATTGAACTTACAATGTGTGGACACTCTGACTTATTATGCAGTAAGAATGACAGTGGAATTCCCACATCATGACGATAATGTTGCCAACACTTCTACCACACGTTAACTGGACGTCTTCTTCCTGCCATGCATTTCTCGTTTCTTTCTTTTTTTGGTCTTGCCTTAGCCGGATCATTCACATGTAAATGTTCCCTGACCACATTACCATCACGTCCGTAAGAATGTCGGACAAATTGTATAGGACGACAAACAAGTGTCAGAGTTGTTTGTTGGAGCTCGACGAAGTCGATTTCTGAACTTAAAGAGCAGGCAGCCTTTTGCCACCTGCTATGCCCGAAAATGTTAAAAGTCAATTCCATCGTAAAGAATGTTGGATGTTGAAGCATTGCATATCAGTTAATAAATCTGATTCATTTCTCATTAACTGGGTGTTAATTGGATTAACACTTACTTATAATGTCTTCTATCGATAAACCTTTCAGAGATGCGGTTGGGTTTGCGCACTACATGGTATATTATATTTTGACGATATTTCGAAAGGCGGCTTGTTAACCTAATCTGTGTACCGTTCAAATGAATTGAGTGCAGATTGTTGTACCATATTAGTTTTCTTAGATCTTCTGTGAAAAGCAGCCATTCAGAATTTATAACTTGGGTTTTGGGAGGTTTATTATCAAATATTATTTTGAATATCTCAATGCTAATCATTACTTATATGCTCTTCTTTTCTGTACAAGATGTAAGTAAAAAAAGTTCATTACGCCGATAATTTTTTTATTAGGTCGCTGTAACTTTCCGGTCTTTCAATCGACCTGCAATCGCGGCCTAAAACCTTCCTCCTCTGCGGATTACCGGAACATGCTGTCCCGTCGCCCTTGCACATTTTATTTTTTACTTTTTTGCCCGGATGAAATCGTCCCTCTCTGCAAGAGACGGTCTCCAACTCAGCTCAATTTTTCTTGTTGTCGAAATACTTCATAGGCCCTCATCGGTTATACTTATTTATGTGTATGGGGAGAAGGGTAGACTAATCAAAGAAAGGAAGATGGGTTGAAAGGTGATTGGTGAGTGGCGAGTCCATGCCACAATACACAAGCAATTATACATGCCAGAGGTGGGATTCGAATCCACGTCTCTTCTAGTCCAAATAGCTACGACGCTATCGCCTTAACGATGTCTGTTCCGGATCGACATTATGCTATTTTAGAATAAGTATTTAATATATTCTTTATTTCTTTTTAAAGCTTCCAACTATTGGCAGTATATATTTTTGTAAGAAAAAAGAATTGTAACAAGGTTACGTATCTGATCGGACTATTGATTTTCCTTTACTCATCGAACCACTGCGGGAATGTGAGTTTCGAAGGTCTTTGCCAATACAAGTATTTCTTTCTTAACCGAAGAAAGTGTATCATTTGGTAGTTCAGATTCTGTAGTTCGAAAAAGAAGTGTTAGCTATCGTCAGATCCAGTTACGAGAGTAATTGTTCTGAGCGGTGCATGCTGTCTGCTCATGTAATACCGGTGATTCCATTTACACACTTTGGACGCTGGGCATTAACGGATTTACATTCTGTAAATTAGTAAATATTTGCAGTGTAGCGTACTATTTTTCCGGGAGACTTCGCACCTTGTTGTCCGTGAAGTCCCGATGCGCTTAGGTACAAGATAAGTGGTTGATAACTGTTGTAGTACATATTACTCAACTCTGTTTAGTTGAACGGAAGAAGGCAACTTAATACAACTTACCCTTGGAGTTTCTAATGGTAGTGTAAATAAAATATAATCGAGATATGAGTGCGCTAAGAGGTCCGAATCCATCGAACTTGACTTGCTTCTTGATAGTAGAAATTAGAGGTTATTTCCCATAGAGTTTTAAAACTTTTCCTGTTAGTTTTAATGCACTAATTTCAAGACAATAACTGTGACACATTGCAACTATAATTGAATGTTGAGACGCAGATGTTAATTCAGGCGTGAAGTTAATTTTAAAAAGGAGACGACAAGTTGTTTTTTTTTTCATTAGTCAAATTTACTCGCAAGTCCTAGATTGACATAAAATGTATTATAAATTATTATTAAATTTTGTTTCCGTAATATTTCGTTTCTATGGAGTATATTATTGGAATGAAGCTCAACATTAAGATGTAGGACACGTAAGTAGAACTCTATTCCTTAGAAACCTTGTTTGCCGACCTTATTTGTGGAATACTTTGGCACAGATGTAGACTCCTTCGAGCCAACGGCGTATCCCAACTGTTTTGTGTGATAGAGCTTTCGGCATGCTCTTTATGCAAGTACTATTTTGTGAAAGCCCAAGGCTAAATCATGTTCTTCTTCTCATTTTCCAGGGTGCTTTGTATCGCCTGTTGAGTGCCCTGAATGGTGAATTTAATGGTTCACCGACTCGTAATGGCACCGACACTCATGTTATCCCTGGCAACTTGCCAGTGCTGTATTGCCAACAGTACTTTGGAATCGTGTCGCTTGTACAGTAGACACTAAACTAAAATTACTTCTCAGGGCTGAAAAATGTCTGCGCAGTCCCTAAAACGATATGTGAATTTTGGTGAAGACTCTTCCTCTTACAAATGGTCAATTTTTCCAGTTGTCAATTTCATAACGCTACAGATAAATTACTCGAGCCCCAAAAAGACTTCCAAAATTATGAATCGAAAAATCACATTAGCAATTTAAAATGTACGTTTTTGATTCATATTTTGATTTTTATTATGCGTAAGGAAAACGTTATGAATGTAATGTTTTATGTTTTCGATTACAGAATTAAATAATATGAAAACATTTGGATATTTGCCAAATATTAAGATGGCTAAAATGTTTTTGACGATTCCTGTTCCACATTACCGGCCACAAATCTAATATTTCTATTACAAGTTATTACAAATTATTTCCATGATGCCACGAGAAAACGTTACTACGTTCTTTAAAATGTGTTTACACATTGTTTTTGATGTCAGTCTGAATGAGAGCTATTCATTCCTTCGAAATGTAAAAGCTTTTCAGACTGCGATCATATTTCCAAATGGTTTTAAAGTCTTCACATTGATGAATAGGATTCATTGTCATTATCGGCCTGCTTTTTTGCAGTGGACTTGACACGCAGTAAATTGTTTTATAAAAGTATTTCGATTACTTGGTATGAGTTAATTTTACTAGGAGAGTATTACTTTCATTTTATAAACTTATTCATCTTCAATTGATCAGAGTAGTTCGTGATGTTGCTTTGTATCGACCTTCAAGGAAAACGATTAGACACCGGTCGGTGGCTTCTACATGGGCATATCTGTCAAAACATTTGCACAATTCTTAAAGGTTGTCATCAAGCTAAGTACTGAAACATTTCATCCGTTTATCTTCCTTACATCTGCACATATTTGTGAAGCTTAAGTTCATAATGGAAGTAAAACGTAAGGTAGATTGTGAATATAGTACAGCTTCTTGGGTGTTATTGTTTAGTATGTGTAATGAAAGGTAATATTTGAGGAAATTCGATAAAAGCTCTCCGCCCTCGTGTTGGATGTATAAACAGTTCCAAATCGATCATTATCGACTTCAGAAGAATCTTCAAAAGTGCAGAGGTGCGCAGTGTACATTACATTACTTTCTGCACTTCACTGATTCGTTTCGTCCGGACGGTAACTCGTTCCCAGAATCAGAAATAGCGAACCTAGAAATATTTTCTGAGGAAATGTTGCATATGAAAAGGAGTCTCTAAATTAGATCGGACACGTAATCGCACCGGTGACGCCCGCATTGCTAGTCTTCAGTCCTTGACGACACGAGGAGCCTCTTCGATCATTACTCTTTTACCCGACTGAAGGTCGCTCATGTCGTTGTAACACTTTGCAGCTAGTTGTGTAAACCCAGAGGAAGAAAGTGCAGAGGAATGTAGAGAAAGAAACAGTTTTTGCAAGTATAAACTATGACGAGATTGCGAACATCCAGGTAATGCATCGTATTGCCAGTATTGGATAAAAAATAACCATTCTGTCTTGCATACAAAGCATTGAAAAAATATTTCCGCAATAAAAACTTTACTTTTTAAGGTGTACGAAAACCGGAAAGATGATCTTTAATATTGAGATTGGCATGTAATGTACCCATTTCAGTATCTGGGTGTGCAACTACATGGCTCTCATCGTCGAATATCTGTTTATACGAGTATTCATGATGTCTCATAATAAATGTTGCAAATTTCTAAGGCATACAGAGGAATCGAACATGAACACGTTTAGAGATGAATATACACCAGGAAATTTCATAATTTCATTGAGAGTTACTGATGTGACATTTGCCTCTGATTGTTAGGCGTCGTCTTATGCACAGATGTCTTGTAGGTCACATTCTGGAGCAGTCTAGGACATGTCATGTACCTGTCGGCCACCTGTGCATACGCATGGTGGTCTAACATAATTACAGCATGTTATGTATCACATGCAGTTATGTTACGATATACACTATATATTCATTGGCAAAAAAAGGATCATTTTCGACTCTTAGTGCCCTAGAAGTTAGTATAATTTATTTCGAGACATTCTGCAAATGTGAATACATTAAATGGATAGATGTGATAACGATCATATGTACGAACATAGAACAATTAGAGTCGGCAGATTGAAGATTAGAATAATTTTGAATGTGATATTATTTGGACTTGTATCACGATTGCGCAAAGGTAACTCAGAGCGTTGATCACAGCAGTGAGATCACGGCGTTGATGTGCGTCGGGTTGTAATCGTACCGATGGATGAGGAGGTTGCGATTGGGCTTTCACATTCTTCCTTCCTGCAGTTCCGTGTTCTGAAGAGCACTCGAGAAACTTTTCCTGTTCGCCACGAGGTCCCCGGCGCCCTGTGCTTCGTGACAATTCCTAAACTCGGTACTGCCGAAATCAATATAAAGCCATTAATCATATTTGTAAGTAGGAAATATGACAAAACGTTGAACGTTACTCTCGCTAGCGCATTTGTGAATAATCAACTACCTTGCACGTAGCTGTTTCTTTCAGCCATTTGTAAGGTAAATATTTTAAAATTACTATAAATATGCTTGGTGGATTGTTTGGAAACTTACTTGAATAATTGTTGACAATTAACTGTTGGGGAGAACACACTCAATACACCCGCCAGTAATGAAGAATTGAGATGAAGAAAAGTTGTATGTGTTAACAATTAACGTAGTTCTAAAATGTATAACATTTGAAACATCGACAGCGACTTTAAATTCATAAATTTTCTAGTAGGCAAAATTGTACTTGTGGAAAGTTCAGATCAAATATCATTGTTAAATTAAAATGTAACTGCTACGACAACACATTTTTATTCGAATTGTTTATAACGTTTGCATTTTCAGAGTGTTCAACGAAAATGAGACTTCACCTTTCATCCAAGTGCGTCTTGTTCTATCCGTGGAAGAAAAAAATCAAGAAAAATTAAATGTAACGTATGATGCCGTTACTATTAATTCATTTTTTAAAAATAAATTTTTGTACTTTTTAGGGCCTTAGTGATCCATCTCAGAAGTGGGTGAAAATGCTAGGAATTTTCTAGTTGGCACCTAGTAGGCTCCCAGCTTTGCCAGAAGATTTTGACTCTCGTATTAGCAACCAGGGAGCGCCGTCAGCAATATAAGGACGTGAATTGTTGGAGGATTTATTTTTGTCGAGCATTTTACCATTGTTCTTTTGTATGTTCCAAGAAGACAAGGCAGGATATTCTTCTCCATTCGAAAATCCACGCACCTGAACCGATATCGAACTCTCAGGCTGAGGTTGAGACGTCAAAAAAACAAACATTCACCTAGCAAGGTGTCTTTTTTTAAAAACCTGTTTGCTTTAATTTTGAAAATTGCTTCCCTTAATTTTTCCCGGAGCCACCCTCGGATGAAAGACGCCCCGTGTCGCGTGGGTGTAGAGGTATGTTGTGCACTTGCGTAAGACACACACTCCGTGGAGGCCTCTTTGCGATAAGCAGGTCATTGTGTTAGTGCAAAGACTTTTTAATGGGAGCGGTGTTTGCATCTTACGGCGCGTGCAGTACTTGATCTTTAGTTTTCCATATTCCTATATGTCGCCCGCATTTGAATTTCAAGCGCCTAATCAGTGTTGGAAGTAAGGTGGCGATAAAATCTTCGTTGTAAGATTTACTACCTTATCTTTAGCGTATTGGTTGTGATTGCGGATTTTGAAGTACCTACGTCGATAAGATGTGACATCTCAAAATCGCTGAAGTAAATATTGAATTGGTGAAGAGTGATGTAATTTTCTTTTTGTCTCACTCGCCAGCTTTGTTGAGATTCTTGAAGAGTGAAGTGAATTTTGGAAAGGACTGAAGAGTATTTTCAAATTTATATAGTAACGAGACGTGCTCCGCAAATTGCGACAAAACTCGTAAATCGGATTAGTCGTAATTATAAATCAGCCGAAAGTAAATTTTGAGTGCTTGAACAATGGTTGAACATTTGCCATTGCCATTTTGGACACCCTTTGCCTCGTACGTAGAGTGAAATTTTTCCGAATAAAAAAAAGTTTCCTTCAGAATTCTGTTACCACTGCTAAGGCCCTTAATACCCTCAAGAATGGATGCAGCCAAATGTTTCTATTTCTGTGTGTGATTGGCCACTTCTCCATTCCCTGGATTAAAAATTGAAATTACCTGAGAGAATGTTTCGCAAAAAGACATTGCCAACTCCAAGATTGAAGACTATTGTGCTAATGCAATCGAAGTGTCGAAAGAAAAAAAGATTAAAAGTTTGTGTTGGCAAAAAAGGTGTCATTAAATAGTGTGTATTATATTAGTCTAAATGTGTGTTTTAATACAAGTTTATATTTTCCCCCTAACTGTGCTCCAGATATTGGCAATGCAGTATTTAAGACCAGATTATTAGATATGCCGCGTACATGCGTCAAAAAATGTGGCCTCGGTTTGAAGGTTGTCAGTGATAAACACTACAGACATATAAGAATACAAATTTGATCGGTCAGTTACTGATATTCTCAACAAATACTCTGCTCTCGGTCCGAATTAGTAACATTGTATCTCAAAACTCTATTTCAATATTTCATTTTCTTGGCTATCAAATTACAGATAGCATATCTCGGTGAAAGTGGGTGTAATAACTCCAAATCTCTAACAAAAAATAAAAAAGATTTACAATGACGCATATAGGACCGTCGATATGTTGACTGATTGCCCTGGCAATACTTCTGACAGCTCTGCATTCCGGCATGATTTAAGGGCGTTAAAATACCTCACGTCAGCGATGGCCACCTAAAATGTGTGTTTGGTGTATAAACACATCAAAAACTAAATCTAAACTATAATTAAACTATAAATAATTATCGTACAATGTTCGCAAAGGAGAACTCCCCACTTACTAGGCAGAGAAGCGTCGCATAAGATGTAAGTTCGTAGTGTTTAATGGCGTGGGAGACAAGTCTTTTCGGAAGGAAAAAAGTAAATATTTGTAGTTTGCCATTTGATTTTCTTCCGTACTCTTGTGTGTTCACAATACTTGCTAATGTGCCGAATAAATTGGCGTTAGAAATTGTCGCGTTGTGTGACAAGAGAATCATTATTCTTTATCGCAATGAAAACTTCCCTGTTTGGAGGACAGTATAAACGTGAATGTGGGTGGTCTCATCATGGGTTTTATCTTGAATATGGTAGATAGAAGTCTGTTTCATATTGCGCACATACATGGGGAGATAACGTTTCGAGTTCGTTAAAGGACTCTGCAAGTGCTTCTGAACACTGCGTTCACGCTTTTTACACCTGCGGGGAATTCCTTAGTATTCCGCTACTTCAGGAACAAATGCTTTCAGGCGGCTCGCAAGAACCAGACTCTTTTAATATAAAAGATATGCGAACTGGTTTTTGGAGTCTCTTGATTAATATTGATAAAATACATTGTGATTGTAAGAAAACGTCGCAGATAAGCGCAAGCTGTTCTGTCGAGAACATTTGAATATAAATCATGTTATACATTTGTGCATGCATTCGTGTATGCATACATGTTATACATCTATAATAATAATAATATTAAAATAATAATAATAATATTAAAATAATAATAATAATATTAAAATAATAATAATAATATTAAAATAATAATAATAATATTAAAATAATAATAATATTAAAATAATAATAATATTAAAATAATAATAATAATATTAAAATAATAATAATAATATTAAAATAATAATAATAATATTAAAATAATAATAATTATTATTATTATTACTGTTATTATTTATTTCGCGAATCGGCCATCATGGGGCCACACGATAAGTGCATCCCATGATACGATTATCGGGGTAGGTGCACGTTACGTTTTTTTAGGGGGGGAATCAGCATTATAATGTTTATTCAGGTTTTATACCCCAGGGTTGTTAGCCCTGGAGGATGGGATGAAATTATGATGAATGATGATTCATGAAATTGACTCACACAATCGTATAGAGCAGGGCTTTCCAACTGGCGGCCCGCCGGATCTTTTTATGCGGCCCGCGACTGATTTGAAAAATTGTATTATGCCAACCAAATACAATGCAATTGCACAATTAATCTTATTTTTATTTAATGATGTATTAATTTTCTCCTTGTATGTACGTTAATCAGTATGTTGAATAAACGTCGTATGTAATATGTTTCAGTATAATCTCAGTAGTAAAAACCGTCTTAAATGACGGCGCGGCCCGCGGCTTAACTAGAATTTGATATGTGGCCCATTAGCCCTTCAAAGTTGGACAGCCCTGATAGAAACACAACACAACCATGCCCGATCGGGAACCCGCGTTCCTTTGGTCCGAGATCGCCACTGCACTACTGCTTTAGCAATCTCGGCTACCGGATCGGCTTTTATTATTATTATTATTATTATTATTATATTATTATTATTATAATATTACATTAGATCCTCAAGTTCCTCGCTTACTCAGTTTTGTTCATTTCTATTCATTTCACCTGCCACATAACTGTCTCACTTACCTGTGTTAGATGACGATAATTACGAGGAAATAATGTTAAAGCGAGCTTTTGCTGATTTTTGGACGAATCTTGTAACTTAGATTGTTTCTTCTGGAGATCGAAATACAAGAGAAATATCGTCAGGCACATTTGGCTAGCTCACTTGCAAATATACTGTTACTTTCCCCTGAAATCTTTAGAAAATATTTTCCTGTTGACCCAGACAGTTTGCAACGAACTGTAAAAATGTCCCCTATGAACCGTCTTTATTCTCTTTTCACCAAGTCGCGGTTTCAGGCCAACCTAAAGAGCACGAAAACTAATGCCTGACACGCTGCTAATGTAAAATTCTAAACGATCTGCTCCGCGCAACTCAGCTATCTAGTGCTTTCCAAAAATTTGAATGAACATTAAAAAAAAGATCTTTTACTTTCTTTGCATTACAATAATTAACAAATACATAAATATTCATTTGGAGTAATAGTCTAGGAAGTTATTTCTTTAGTAAGTTTCGGCCTTCTGTCGGCAACTTCTCTGATGTTCCTCTCTGGGCTTTGGATAACTGGGCTTTGGAAGTGTCGAATTTTCGATAACGTGAACTTTTCGTTTTTCTATTTTCTGATTCCACGTAACGTAACATTGCAGTAGTATTTATTCCCGACGAAGCACATGATTCTAAAAATTCTCAATTTTGTCACAGAGAAAGGGAGAAGACTGTTGCTACAACAAATCCAGAAATGCAGAGAAATAAACATGAAAAAGTACAAAATATATTCACATCCACCATCACTAAGTGTGTAACGAAGTCTTATTGATTTAGAATATGACGTTTCCAAATGCGGACGTATTTGATAACAAAACATCGCTTGTCGATTGGAGAATTTCTGTAGTGGTTTTATCTTATAATATCTTCATTGGCGTTCATGAACAGCTTTAGCAATTCGGTAGACACGTCTGAAATGCTCCGAAATCCTTGAAATTATTGTCCCATGTTTTGTCGGTGAAATATGCAGGGGCGCCCAATGAAAACAAGAGGTCTGGGGCAGTATATCCACGGAGGCCCCTTATTTAAAACCAAAGTCAACATGAACAGATTCATTTCTTCAAAATACAGAAATAACTTGTCGGTTATTTTGAATTAGAAGTAAATACATTTATTTGTTTTGAATGAAAAAAAAATCGTGCCCGATCAACCCGGGAACTGGGGCAATTTGCTCCAGTTGCACCCACTTCTGGACGCTCCTTAAAATATAAGAGGTATTTCGTGGTAAAATACATTTTTAGTTGCTATTAATTTCGTGTATACCTGCAGTGCCTCATAGAGTTACGCCCTGTGGTTATTGGCGTCGGAGAAACTCACACATAGAGAAATTCGTCAAGGAGGGACGTATTGCCGAAAACTGCCAGATATAATGTGTGTCATTGCAAAATGATCCTCTCCTCGTGGACTCTGGTCCTCTTGAAATAATGCATTTCTGTTCAGCTGTGAGGAATTTCAGTTGTTGGTGAAAAGAGCATTGTGATTTTAACAGTGTTTACATTAATAAATTAAATTCAGTCAAGTACATACGAACGCGTCGTGCGATTTCAATGTCCCATCAATTCTTCTTGTTTCCTATGTCCGTTCTTTGGGGTGTCAAGTAACGGAAATTGTGTTGGGATTCGGAATGTGCTGCGTAAATTACGCAGGAGCATTATCTCGTCGATGAGCGATCAATATGCGCTGCGAGTGGTTGTGAGGCCTTGGAATACGCTCTTCAGCTGCTCATACTGGCAGCCGGCGCCAAGTGCATTCTGCTGCGTGCGTCTTCATTGGCTGGGTGGTTGAAGCCTTATTGAATTCCTCAGTTTTTGAAGGGGGAATCGAGTGCATGTTGCTGGTTATTAGATTTACATAGATAGTAACATCAGCTGTTTAATTAGACATCTGCTTGAATGTAAATAGTATTTAGGACAGTTTCGGGTTAAAAAATTGAATCCCTAGTAGGATAATTCATATATATTTCGTAAACTTTAGACTGCCATGTTGTAGAAGTTTTGGATACATTCTTTACACAGCATACACAATTTCTTAGTAAAAATTATCGCAATATGTTTTTGCTTTCCCTGAAGTAGCTTTGCGAAGTTCAGACTCACAGTAGTTTTTACCATTTAGGGTAAATAATTTTATTCAAAAAATAGATTACGTACGATTAAATTCTGTGCAGCCTGCTATAATTTTACTAATAGAAAAGTGCTTCCATGCTGCAATGAGTTATAACCACAACGTATACTCCAGTAAAGTGAGGCCCGTCATTAAGCGTAAACTGCGAAGTGTCTAATCAGAATTTTCAGCGTGGGCAGAAATCAATTATGTCAGAGATTGAATAAAACTATGGAGAGCTCCTATCAGTAGCACGATATTACCACTTGAAATCACAACAGTAGAGGAACTCCCCACCATTTAAAAATATTCCAGGAGATCAAGAAAAAAATTAATGATTAGTTTCCTAATCTAAGGCTGAGTGAAACTGAATCCGTGAAACATTCATGTTCCATTCGTGTTGTAAATGACTCACCCAAACTATTCCTGTTTCTCAATATATAGGATTGTGTACGAAATTGAGCAGTATGAATTCCAACCACACCTTTAGTCACGTGCCTGAACAGCACAAACATAAAAATTAAAAGTATTTTTAAAATACAAACACCTCTTCCACTTCAAACACATGACATTGAACCCTATGAATGTTTTCTGTAGATATGGTACAGTCATATATTGAAGACAAGAGAATCCGTCCTCACGCTTTGGGTTTCTTTTTTCGCTATTAGAATCCTTCGTCGTTTACGTATATTATTAAACGAATTTAATCTGTGTAGATAAACTTTTGTTCCTTGATTGTTATGTCGGCAGAACAATTATTAGATACATTTTAGAAATGAAAATGATCCTTTTTACTCTTGTATGGGTGTTCGCTTATTAATTAGAGGAAACTCTTCCTCATTTGAATGCCTGCCATCTTGGCCCTATGTGACATGTGTGAGTAAGAGGCCGGCCAAGCGGTACCCGCATCCCCACGTATAAATCGATGCCAAGACAAGGTTAGTGAACCCACGGCGTACTACTGAATCGATAATTACGGGGATCAGACAGTTACAATCTGTTTGAGTGATATAATTGACCATCGTTTTTCTTTCTCGACGGATGGAGGTCAGTAGGTGCGTTTGCATTCTTTATAGAATATCGAGCAGAAGATTAAAGTTAGTTTTTTCTTGCTTCAGGAAATGCTCGCATTTATTTAAGACCTCAGAAGGTCGTGAGGAACAAGTAATTCCAAGCATTTTAACTGTCATCAATGTAAGGAATGTTTGTACCTTTAGTAATTATTATTATTGTTATTATTATTGTTGTTATTATTATTATTATTATTATCAATGTTTTTCATTTCTTGTGTTTCATGCTTCGAAATCTTCATAAAAAGACATTGTTTGAGCGACAGAAGTAGTATGCGTGTGCGTAGGGGAGGCATGTTTTAAGGTACTCATCTAGCAAATAGGGTGGTACGAGTTTTTATGTGATATATCAATTATTTGTATGTATTTTGGGGCCAAGTGGTGCCACATTCAGGATTAGGAATTCCGAAATTCCTAATACCAAAAGTACTGGCGGGTGGCTTGAGAGTTAGCACAGTCGCATGTATTCTGCAAAATTTGATCTTGCGACGACTGAGAAAAGAGGGCGGCATTACATCACAGCGGATTGTGTTTCTGTGGTTTATGTGAAGAATTTCGTGCCGTAGTGTTGTAAAGAGAGGTGCGGAACGCGATTTACTTTTAAGATGTCGTATGCATTCGGTATTTTAAAGGTTTTTCCTCCTTGTCGCTTCCTCTTAACGCATTGCTATTTTTGTCTGAACACAAACCAAAGAATGCAATTTTTTTGCATTTTCTGAAAGTCAAATATTTGTTTTTACAGTCCGTAACAGATGTGAAATCTGACGAACTTGCATTTCAGGGCACGAGTGTAATTCTTATTGCAGAAAATCGGCGACATCAAAAGTAGATCCGAAAGTTGTTGGATTTAGGAAATTGCTTTCCTCCACATTGTCTTTGAAGCAATTATGTACATGCAATATTGCTCGTGTTGTTTCTTATTAAGTACAAGTCACTCCTTACAAACAAGGGCCCCGACATCTGTCAACGAGTCACGTTGTGCACCACAATTAATCTAATTGAGTGGATAATTGAAATGTGGCCTTTACGACCAGTTGAATGCCCAAACGAAGTCAAGTCGTGATCTTTATGGCCTGCTATCATCTGTCCGCGTGTCCCTCCACCGTACTCTTTGCCCTGTCTGTGCCGACCTACCACCTCAGTCCAGGAAAAAGCAGTAAACG
>JAHLJT010009355.1:92126111-92365148 GCA_031308135.1 Acheta domesticus
ATCTCCCCCTCAACCATGTACTTACAAACAGGAGTGGGGATGTAGGCGTAATATAGTTTTAAGGAGATATTTGTAAAGGGTTCACAACCATTTTACAGACCTTTGTAATAGAAATTTTGATAACCTGTATTTTATTCACTTCTGAAATTAAACTCGGCAGTGTTCTCACTCTCTGAGTTTCATTCACTAAGTCTGTCTGGAGAACTGTCGACTTGCCATCGACGTATTTTACTGGGGGCTCAGCCGGGATGGCAGGTGTCCAATAATTGCAATTACGGAAGACATTAAGCGAGCAAATCGTCCAGTATTAACACTCTTCAACAATTAAGAGTGGCTTTCAAGACTGCGACTTGCCGCCGCCCCTTGCTGCCCTGTGTCGTCGACGGAACGTCCACGACGAGCACGCGGTACTTCATCGCCATTGCAGAGGACTTCTTAAGGCCAGCCGATCGCCCGCAGTAACCTCTTCACCCAATAAGAGGCCTTCGAGTCTGCGACCTGCTGCGCCCTGCTGCCATCCACTTCGGACCGGCCTGGTGATCAACGGACGCTGAGAGAAGAACGTCCCACTTCAGAACGCAGGATGTTGGTCTGGATCCTCATCATTCAATGCCTGTAAGTGAGACTTACACACCGCTGTGTTATGAGGTGCAGTGCTTAGCTACAGTAGTCAAAGAGCTATTTTTGTTATCGTGCATTTTCATTAAGCAAAATTCAGAAGTGCAACTATCTTTTATAGAAGTGCAGTAGTTAAACGCAATAGTTTAAAAAAGCTACTTTCGTATCCTGCATTTTTATAACCTGTGAACCAGAATTAAATTTATAATTCATTTCATTTTGAAAAGTAACCAATTAGAAAATTAATTTTAATTTTAAAGATTATCTTAATTGTATATTTTAAGGAATTTATTCCATAACTTAAGGTAAATTTATTTTAATAATGGCGCAAGGCTTCGAACCCCTCACAAAGTGGGAAATGGCACACATTAATCTGTTGCCAAGAATTTAACGGTACTTCCGACTGTAATTTAGATTATTTCTAGTCCAATGCGAGTCTTTCTTGCGAAATTTTCATAGATCTCCGGAAAACCCCGAATGCAGAACTAACTAATATGTTCCTTTTCAATGTAGTAAAGCCAAAATCAAAGGCGAAGCACAATCAGTGCTCGATGTCCGAAACAAATTCGAATTTCGAAAGACTAAAGGAAAAGTTATAAGAAAATACGGAGGACGCTCGCGACGAACACATCTTGTTCCGCGAAATATCCAATTGTTGTCAAAAACGCAATGAAAGTTTCCTGGAATATCATGACCGATTAAATCAACTACTCATTAAGTACAAAAGTACATTAAAATTGAATCATCAAAATCCCATTCTAGAAATGAAGTTACAGGAAGCAGACGGAAAAGCTTTAGGCGCTTTCCGAGCAGGTATCCTTAACCCATATCGCGAATACCTTAGGTACGCACAGATTACAGACCTCTCTCAAGCTCTTCGTGCATGCCGCGATTATGACAACGAACGAGCATACGAAAACTACATGGATTCATTGCGCAACAACCAAAAAACAAAATCTTCCAACTCCCAACCAACAGGTTAAAAACAAATCAAACTCCCACGTTTAATTTCAGAAGTAGCTTCCCCACACCTTTTACGCATTCTAATTTTACTCCAAGTATGTCGCGTTTTCAGCCAATGTCACATCGACCTGAACCAAGTAGAGTCTTGCCACCGCATGTAAGTCAGCCGCAAAATCACACGCAGCAAAATTTGCATCGTTCTCCTCTTATTAGGCCTCCCCAATTTCGACCACCTGTAGGTCAGGGAAGACCATATCCACATCCCTTGCAGATTGGAAGAATGCATGACCCGCCGAATCAACCGCAAGGTAATAGACAGACTCCCATGTCAGGTGTTTCCACTATCAGACAAAACGCGAATTACCACTACAATGACAATCAGATTGACTATACTGACTATAGCGGACAGAATTATGAGGACACCTATGACGAAAACTCTCAGAAGTATGACTACTATTATCCAGAGCAGACAAATGAGAACTTCGAAACTAGCGAATTCGTGAACCAGGATTTTCGCGAGGTTGCGTCATCAATACCCAAGACTTGAATAATATACACAATGCTCCAGAACTCCCTTTCATCACGTTGTTTGGTCTAAAGATCTTAATTGACTCCGGCGCCAGCAACTCTATGATAAATCCGAACCCGCTTACGAAATGTTTTCTGAATATCTTTTAAGGAAAATTTTTGCATCCAGTCCATCCATGCTAAAACAATAGGAACGGACAACGTACGCTATCAGATATTTTCTGAGTACGGTCTGGACTCGCCTATTAATTTTAGAGTAATTCAGTGGCACAATTATTTTGATGCTCTCATCGGCTCTTCAGATTTTGCACGTCTGAAAGCGAAAATTGACTACCACACTAA
Source organism: Acheta domesticus (assembly GCA_031308135.1). Taxonomy (NCBI): domain Eukaryota; kingdom Metazoa; phylum Arthropoda; class Insecta; order Orthoptera; family Gryllidae; genus Acheta; species Acheta domesticus. The sequence continues at coordinate 92,128,563 of JAHLJT010009355.1, forward strand.
TACTATCACCCTAGGGGATAAGAAGATTCCTTTCTACTTTCACTCCCCGTTCAAAACAAAAACATCACGAAATCGAACAAAATTCTCACGATCTTACGATTCCAGTCAACATAAAACAAGGAGAAGTGTATGTCCCAGCTTTTATCCATGACGGTCACTACTTCCCCGACGCGATTCTAGTTGCCGAAGAGTATGCCGTTTAAGTATCCCACGGAATGCTTTTCGGAAGTCGAATTTGACCAGCCTGTGTATGTCGAACCACTAGACAGCGTCGACGTCCAGTCGCTTGAGATAAATTCAATTACCGAACGAGATATCGGAGAGTTTTTGAGAACTCAGCATATGAATGACCTAGAAACAGAGGCAATATTCAACGTATGTTCGGAATTTGCCGATGTGTTCTACTTCCCCGGTTGCGACCTATCTTTTACTAATTCTGTGAAACACTATATCCGTACCACTGATGAGAGTCCGGTTTATAAAAGAAATTATCGTTATCCACCCCACTTGAAAGACCTTATCAATAAAGAAGTACAAAAGTTGCTAAATCAGGGCATTATTACACACAGCGAGTCGCCATATTGCAGTCCCGTGTGGATAGTACCCAAGAAAACGGACGCATCAGGCGAAAGGAAGTGGCGGCTAGTTATCGACTTCCGCGATTTGAATAAAAAGACTATTGAGGATAAATACCCATTACCTAGAATCGAGGAAATTCTTGATAGCTTAGGAAAGTGCCAGTACTTTAGTACTCTCGATCTGGCACAAGGTTTCCACCAAATCGAAATGGATCCTCGATCCATAGAGAAAACAGCATTACTGTAGACAATCAACATTTGATGTTTAAGAGAATGCCTTTTGGAGTCCGGAACGCACCAGCCACATTTCAAAGAGTGATGGATAACGTGCTCAGACCGTTTCTCTATAAATTCTGCTTTGTGTACATCGATGATATTATCATTTTCTCGAAATCTTTAGAAGAACACGTCTATCATTTGTCACTTGTCCTGAAAAAACTACGAGAAGTTAATTTAAAAATTCAACTGGACAAGACAGAATTTTTACACAAGGAAGTTGCCTTTCTCGGACACGTAGTGACCCAGGACGGTATAAAACCCAATCCGGACAAAATTAAAGCTATAAAAGAATATCCGATACCTACCACGACGAAGGAAATTAAACAGTTTCTCGGGTTAACAGGCTACTATAGAAAATTCATTAAGGATTATTCAAAGGTTAGTTTCCCTTTTACTCGATGCCTGAAGAAAGGCGCTAGAATTGATATACATGATGAAGCTTATAAAGGAGCTTTCGAACAGCTGAAAGTACTTCTCTCGAACGCGCCCGTCCTCGCCTACCCGGATTTCACGCAACCTTTCGTATTAACCACGGACAGTTCGAATTTCGCTTTAGGCTCCGTACTATCGCAAAATTCACACCCTATCGCATATCACTCTCGCACCCTGAATCCATCTGAACGTCATTACTCAACCGTGGAACGGGAGTTATTATCTATTGTCGATAGTTGTAAGCGATTCAAACCCTACCTCTGGGGACGACGGTTTACAATAGAATGTGACCACAGGCCCTTACAAGGTTGTTTTCACTGAAGGATCCCTCCTCCCGCCTGTACAGGTGGAAAATAAAGCTAGAGGAATTCAATTTCGAGATTAAGTACGTGAAAGGCAAAACTAATTACGTCGCCGACGCGCTGTCTCGCATAGAAATTAATGCCCATGATGAAGACGCTAACCAGACATTGCTACCGTCCCGGACAAAGACCATCAACAGGAAATTGACTGTCAGGCGATAAATTCTAATCTAGAAGACCCCATCTTCACCCTAAGAATGTCAGAAAGATCCCATTACAATGCGTTAGACCACATTTTCGTACCTACCACCGATCTAGAGGAATATATCATTAACAAGAAACGCAAAGCTCGAGAAATGGCTGCCTGTAATCCCCAGCCAGAGGAGACTTCTTTCCATCATGAATACCGAGTAAATGACACTGTTTATGTAAAGGACCCGCCGAAGCGTAACAAAAACCCAAAAATTTGTATCGCGACGGCCTAGTGGTGAAACCGAAACCAACAAAATCCACTGCAAAATGAAAAACGGAAAGTCATCTTAGATAACTACCACAAGTTTATGTTCCATTTCAACTTAACCACTTTAACAGAAACGTTCTCCCAGATAAGAAACACCACCGACTCCTTGAATACTAAAAGTAATAATACCTTTCCCTTCTTGTCTTACGAGATATCGATGTTACTAAAAGAGGCTGAAAAGGAACTTTCAAAATTACTCCCCACACGCAATAGAAATAAAGAGGTCTTGTCAATGACTAGGAAAAATTATAAAATTTATTTCAGGAAATTTAGATCAGGAGGATTACGATACGCTTGAGGCACAAATTACCGCCTTGCAAAGCGACAGAGATCAGGAAATACGACATGTTAATAAACTAGTCTCGTTCAGTAATTCTATCACTCACAAATTCGTAAATGAAATGAATCACATAAATTTAAACATGGGGCTAATTCAGCAAATATTGTCAAAGCAGGATTTCAAAGTAGACCTTTTAGAGCAGTATCAGTACACTACGATGTGTTTAAGAAGATTCTTGAAGATTTTACGAACTCTAGAAAATACCATAAGTTTGTCTTTCCATGATATCACGAACGTTCAGTTGTTCTCCAATGAAGATGTTACCAATGTAATGAACCATCTGTATGCGGTTTATTCCTGTCAAATCTATTGTTCATAGTGACCCTTACCATGTTTTTGAGAACCTCAAATTCACAAAGAGCCAGGTTGTCATAATAGACAAGGATTGGTCGTAATATTATCAGTACCAACTACTGATGGTAATAATTATCACTTGTACGCAATCACACCTGTGCCTACTATTAATAACGTCGTGTTAATTCCTTCCGAGAGGAATTATCTCCAGGGCCCTACCTCTAAATGGTCCACGGAAGATTGCATAAAAGGTACATTAACATATGTTTGTGCTAATTACAATGTGAGAGTTACCAGTTGTAATCTGACGAAACAACAGGATGTGATTCGCACAGGTAACTAATGATGTAAAGCTGTTTCAACTTCTTAACAAAAATGACATCCTATTTTTCTCATCTCTTAAAGAAATTGTAATACAAACTTGCAATAATAACCAAACTTCGGTAGAACTACAAGGTTCATATCTAATCTATAGTAATGTAAATTGTCCTATATCAGCAATGAGTACCACATTAGAACCAAAGTCAACCACTCATGTCATGACGTTTCCACTTGTATATGTGTATAATGAACATGATGTAAAACTGAAAATTCAATTTCATCCATCCCACCTCGATGTAAATAAACTAAAATTAGACTTAATTCCCATCACACCCACTCCTATTTTGTGGAAACAATTTAATGTAGTTGATATTGGTTTCGTATTGTTTATTTTATGTTTTGTATGTTATGTGTGTAGAAAAATGTTGTACAAGGTACTTCTTAAATTGGTGGTACGTCGGGAGAAAAAACAAATCCCCGAGGACGGGGAAGCGGATCTGGTGGGGGAGGACTTATATCCCCACGTACAGAGCGTACAGCCTGTACATAGCATTACGCAATGTACTCCGGAGCAAAGCAGGGCTTACAAATTTAATTAAAGCACAAGTCCCGATAACCAATATCTTGGATCCAGAAAAGAAGGCGCCTTTTCGTGTCCCCGATAATTTTAACGAACTTCTATCTTAAGCACCTAATAAATATTAATGAATTTCATCGCAGCTGCGCCCTGCGCTCAGATTAGACGTCGAAGGCTCCAATAACTAACGCCTGCCCCCTTAACCTCCATGTAATCATGAAAGGTCACTTCGGGGCACAGTCCTCGCGATACCAAGATCCTCGCTTCGGAGCTCCCCCCTCCGCCCGTGATAAGGGCCACACAGAGCGCATTTGCGCCTCTGACCATAACAAGTATCTCCCCCTCCACCATGTACTTACAAACAGGAGTGGGGATGTAGGCTATATAGTTTCTAAGGAGATATTGTAAAGGGTTCACAACCATTTTCGACTTTGTAATAGAAATTTGTATAACCTGTATTTTATTCACTTCTGTAATAAAACTCGGTGTGTTCTCACTCTCTGAGTTTCATTTCACTAAGTCTGTCTGGAGAACTGTCGACTTGCCATCGACGTATTTTACTCGTGTGCGTAGGGGAGGCATGTTTTAAGGTACTCATCTAGCAAATAGGGTGGTACGAGTTTTAATGTGATATATCAATTATTTGTAGGTATTTTGGGGCCAAGTGGTGCCACATTCAGGATTAGGAATTCCGAAATTCCTAATACCAAAAGTACTGGCGGGTGGCTTGAGAGTTAGCACAGTCGCATGTATTCTGCAAAATTTGATCTTGCGACGACTGAGAAAAGAGGGCGGCATTACATCACAGCGGATTGTGTTTCTGTGGTTTATGTGAAGAATTTCGTGCCGTAGTGTTGTAAAGAGAGGTGCGGAACGCGATTTACTTTTAAGATGTCGTATGCATTCGGTATTTTAAAGGTTTTTCCTCCTTGTCGCTTCCTCTTAACGCATTGCTATTTTTGTCTGAACACAAACCAAAGAATGCAATTTTTTTGCATTTTCTGAAAGTCAAATATTTGTTTTTACAGTCCGTAACAGATGTGAAATCTGACGAACTTGCATTTCAGGGCACGAGTGTAATTCTTATTGCAGAAAAGTCGGCGACATCAAAAGTAGATCGGAAAGTTGTTGGATTTAGGAAATTGCTTTCCTCCACATTGTCTTTGAAGCAATTATGTACATGCAATATTGCTCGTGTTGTTTCTTATTCAGTACAAGTCACTCCTTACAAACAAGGGCCCCGACGTCTGTCAACGAGTCACGTTGTGCACCACAATTAATCTAATTGAGTGGATAATTGAAATGTGGCCTTTACGACCAGTTGAATGCCCAAAACGAAGTCAAGTCGTGATCTTTATGGCCTGCTATCATCTGTCCGCGTGTCCCTCCACCGTACTCTTTGCCCTGCCTGTGCCGACCTGCCACCTCAGTCCAGGAAAAAGCAGTAAACGACCCACCTGTTTCAGATGGGCCTGGCTTTCGAAATAAAGAGCGACGCAGGTGATGAGCACATTTCAAGCGCATCGTGTAATGGTTGTGTATTTACGCATACATTTTAGTTGACGGTGAAGTTTATTTTGTGACGTTAACAATGCGGAATCTTTCCTTCTTCTCCCTCTCCAGACCTATTATATTATTTTACACCCCCAAATCATTTGTTCTACTTTCACCCCTAATGATGTGAAATCTGTAAGAAACATATTTATTGTTATGAATAAATTCGTAATGAAACCATTTGTTGTAATGTGTGTAAAGGAAACTTGGTCTGATGAAAGAAATCTCTGTGCGAGTGTGTATAAAGGAATACGTGTCTGGCGACGGTTGGCGCTGTGGGAGGTCCGTGTTTGGGTGTGTAGGCACGGACGGTTTGCGTCCCGACCGCTGAGCGCAGCGCAAAGTAGACCCTCCCCCCTTTCCTTCCTCTCCCGCCTCTCCCTCCTCTCCCTCATTCTTCTTGCCACGCGTGCTGAGGCGCATTTGATCGTGCAATGGCATTCGGCTGACCGCCTTTTCTTTTCACTTCAACGCGCTGCATGCACGAGAAATCGATTTAAAGCTTCGTAAAGGAGCATTACAATCACGACTTACGTTCCGATTTCCGTACCAATTTAAATTCGGGTTGTATGATAAGATAAATGTGTTAAGCGATTCCTGAGTAGGGTCGGATTCTTAGGTTTTAACCTTTTTTATTCCTCATTTCCTAAAGTCATTATTTTAATACGTACACCCATTTCAATCATTTTTGAGATAAAGACTTGCATCCTATAAATTCCCCCCCCCCAAGACTAAAATGGATAACGAATCCTAAAACAGGTTGGATCGAAATATCGAGGAAAACATATGCGAGTAGGCTTAAGAAATCTCATTTCAGTACAGTCGATCGGAATTTTACGGTGGCCTGGATTCAGCGTATAACGTCCGGCTTTGTAGTTCAACGCAACAAGCTTGCTTCTGCATCGTTGACGGGTGGTTCTAGGGTCCTAGGCTGAGTAGCTAGGTCGAATTCAACCTAGTGTACGGAAGTCGATTCTAGCGGCCGCATATCCGTAGTTTTCCGTGTTTTTTTCTCTTTCCTTTCTTCAATCAATTCCAGACGAATGCCGGAGCAATACTCTTATAGTGCGATTTTTGTAACTTTGCCTCTCAAGACCCGTCTTCACGATGGAATATGTCATGGTATTTCGCGTCTTTCTCAGTTGTGCCGCTAGATATCGCATGATCGCAATCGCATCAAGTAGTACTTGCGATCATGCGACGTGTAGCGGCACTGCCAAGAAAGACGCCAAATGCAGTGTGATATTCCATTGTGGCCATAGGGGCTTGAGGGGCAGAGTTATAAAATCGCACTAGAACACATGGGTCATGGACAGCGCTCCATCTTTCCTTCCTTATCCTTGTCCCCTTCCTCTCTCCTCTCACGCATCTGGAGAATAATCAGGAGTTTAGGGCTTATCCAGGCCGAGGGAGATTCCTGAAAGGAAAAAAAAACTGCTAGCGGACGTGTTGAGCGGCGCCGAATCTCACGAACCAGCGGGAGAGGAACACCGTTACCCCGCGGCATAAGATGCTTTCTACTCTTAAGAGGCGAAGGATCGCGGTAGTTGACTCGCCCGAAAGACAGTCTAGTTGCAGACAGTCACTTCGCCCCCGCCTCGCGAAGCACCGGAAGTGGGCGGCGCATGTGTGGCTGTGGCCGGCTCGGAGAGCGCCCCGCCCCCGCCCCCGCCCCCCGCCCACGCCCTTGCCACCGCCCACGCCCTTGCCCCCGCCCACGCCATCGCGCCGGCCCGAATGCCTGCGCGCTGGGTACCCCGAAGTGGGGCGCTCAATACGCGCGCGGGCTGCATGCAAAGCGACGACCCGTGCCCTCCCCCGTCCTGGGTTTACTGCGGGACCTCATATCGACGCGGAACAGATTTTTATTCTTACGACTGGTGACGTGAATGGCGCGGCCCGGTCCGCCCCGCCCCGCTCCGGCTCGTCAACGGACAGCGATAGCTCGCCCGGAAGCGATAACCTGCGGCGGCGGTGGAGGGAAGGTTTGCGGTCTCTCCACGGCCCCAACGCCCTCGCTTAATGTATGGTAATGTCGGATAATGTAGGAGGTGTGACTAAGTGAAATGGTGCCTATGGCTTACCCTAAATCTACGTCCCTCGTGACAAAGTATTTAAAACCATGGTTTCCACTTTTAAGACGCACTTCATAGTTCCTTTGCTTTTGTAATTGGAAATAGTCTACAATACATTTTTCATTTCCTTTTACAAACACGTTTGGTGTTACTGGCACGAACTGGAGGTCGTAAAGGAGACGCGGCTTCGATTATGCTGAATAAACAGCAAACGTTCGCGCGTGATTCATTCAGCGCAGTGACTCTTAACAGAAAAAATGCATAAAAATAAGTCTAATGAACCATTGGTTTTGATCTCGTATACGGATGACGTGAACGTTTAGAAACCCTGCGAAAAAAAAGTATTATAAACTGTCTCTTTAAAAATCAAATTGTGTGGAGTCTCTTGATCACTATCATTTTACGATTTTCCGCGCGGCCGCGAAAGTCCAAATCCTAATTGCTACGTGCTACACTAATGATGGTCTATGAAAGATTGCTGCCATGAACAGTTATTCATTGAATAACTTTTTGGTTCGTATCAGAAAATCATTGTCTATGTCATTGGTTCCTAGGCTTTACGTCACCTAGTGCCACTTAATATATACAGGGATAAACCATCCAATTGGATTTTTCTACCACCATCCTCCTAGTTACTTAGGATATTTTATAAATAAAACGTACCAATTATTGAATAGGGAGTTGGTCGCGTGTGTAATTTGAGGACTGGAAAAAAATTGGTTGCATTCGTCCTTTGCCAGTACAGTGCGACTTTTATAGCTTTGTCTCTCAAGCCCCTACGCCCACCATGGAATATCACACGACGTTTTGCGTCTTTTCTCGGGCATGCTGCTAGATGTCGCATGATCGTAAGCACTGCTTGATACGGTCGCGATCATGCGATATGTAGTGGCATGACTGACACGCGAAATACTGTGACATTCCATCGTGAAAACGGGCCTTGAGGAGCAAAGTTATAAAAATCGCACACTTTTCAAAGTTCACTTGTATCGCATTTTGTTTCAGTAAGTCGCCTATTTTAATGGGCCTACAGCTTTTCCTTGAAGTCGATCAAGTCCTAATTGCCTTTGCCGTACCTGTCTGGGAACCCAGTGTGTAGATCCAATTTAAAGAGTTCAGTTATGCATTACAGTGAAAAATTGATTAACTCTAATAAAATGTAATAAAAATACTACAATTTTATATTTGAAGTTAATTGAGATGAGCGATTTCTGAGTATAATTATTGCTTCGCGTAAATCCTGGATTTCTCAGAAAACAGAAAAATAATTAAAGGGCTTGTCTCCAGATAGTCCTACGCTACATTGAATTCATTCTGAGACATAAGAGGATAAAGGTTTCACTCAGACATTTCTCATCACAGAGTGAGAAAAATGTCTTCGTAGTATAGCTTCATTTGTTTTACCAGCACCACAATACTCGCACAAAATGCAATTATTGATACGGTGAAAACGAGTATGTTAGTAGTATTATCTTACTATTGCCGAAAATGTATCATCACAAGATTACCGAGAACCGAGCTCTTCAATTAAAAATCTTAGGGCAAAACTAGTAAATTATTTGCGAAGCTGTTGCGTACCGACTACATAGTGCGATGTTTCCTAATTTGAGAGACGCTATCGTAATGATTCAATCCGAAGATAATCAGCGCGACGCCTTTCTTCCCGCAATTAAAAAAGCAACTTCCGTTTTCATCTCCGCATGACCGTCTCGAAAAGATAAGAGTGAACTGATGGAAGCCCCTGTGTCGTAGACGACAAAAGACAACACACATTTCCTCGTATCATAGTCGTACCTCATATTACGCGCTTCGTTATAAAATTACGATATCATCTTGCGGTAAATGTGGTGAGCAATCTCTTGTGAAATGTGTTGCTGACGTTGGGAATTCACGAGGAATGCGGTTCCCCACCATGTGACCACCTTGTCGCTGAGGCGTCGTTCCGATTAATTGTACATTTGTCATTTTTGTAGATGAACTCTGTTCTGTCGAAAAAGAAACACTAGCTTGAAGTTAATCTGCTCCGCAAACATCTGTTCTATAATACCCGTGGTATAGGACTGAAATCATGCTTTAATTTGGTAATTTTACTAGTAACGAATCTATTAGGATGCTTGTAATGTTGCTTCTCGGGTTGACGCTCGACATTCGTAGTGGGTCGTGAATTACTTAACTTGAAAACATTTTTTGAAGTACACCATTTTTTGTTTGTGGTCTATTTCAATATAGCTTTATAACAAGTCCTGGATATTCCTGCGAAAAAAGCGTTTGGCAATGAAAACGTATAACTTGAGTTTCATTTACAGATAAAAAGAAAACTGTAGTTTGAAAGGAAAGTCATACACGGGTTATACTGAATTACAAATAAGGCAAATACAAGGAATTGAAAATACTTTTAAATTTGTTTTACTATTCGATGTTTAAATACTATTAGGGGTAATTGTTCTAGAAGCGTATACGTTTATTTAACCTTTCGTCAGTTTTACAAGCTTTCTTCCTTCGTTTTCATAGGAAAGTCGTCGAGATCAATTACGGTATTCAAAAGTGTCCCCTCAAAATCTCTCAGAAATGCATATTTCCACTATCCATCTACTACAAAACGGTACCGGATCAGCGTCAGTGTTTTTACGAGTAATACGAGCTAAAGAAATTGTTTTAGCTCGTTTCAGAAGGGCATTCTAGAACTATTTTGTGCAAAAATTATTGCACTGCAATCTTTCGGCTTCGTTTATACACAACTGACCCATAGGCAACTTCTGATGTCGACATAAAATTTCCTTCTGCACGACTGTCAAAGAGTCGGTTTTCAAGCAACATGTTCGGTCGCCTCTTTGGTTCGCTGAGTCACTCTATTATTTATGCGGAAAGGGAGACTTCGAAAACAAGATTTTTTCCCGATAGATAGACTTTCTTCAGCGACATTTTTATGGAATGTTTTCTGTGATTTGAGAAATAAAATTTCATTCCCCTTTATAGTTTTATTTTGTTGGAACTATCAATGAACAATACATTCTTCAATTTATTATATCTATGTAATAATAATAATAATAATAGTAATAATCGTAGTAATAATAGTAATAATAATAATAATAATAATAATAATAATAATTAATAAAGCCATTGATCCCAATGTCGAGCGAAGCCGTGTAACTGTTACGAAATTATTCTACATTATGCTTCTATAAAAGAATGCACTGATTATCATATAATGTATTAAATTATTCAAAAACGTAATCAAAAAAACCTACGGCATAATTTAGAAACGAACATCAAGGCAATAAGATGGTCTTCAAGAATGAGAGTAAATTTCCGATCCGCCCTCATCAGTTCCTGCTTTGTTGAGAGGTTGCCCATTAGAAAAGAAAATTTGTTCTTCGTAGTTTCCTAAGAATTTGGAACTCGCGTGTATCTCGCTCCCAACACGTCACGTGACAAACATGAGAATTTTTCCTTCAATTGCTTGCGAACGACAAGAACGGAAGAATTCAAAGGACCCGCTGATGGGATAAGACATTATGGCATGACATCCTGTTATCTAACAACTGTTAGGTGCCGTGCCTTATTACGTCATATTCAACTTAAGGGCTCTTGAGAAGAACTTCCGGAGTGGAAATAGCAACTTCAAGTTCACATAGCTGTCTCTGCTACACCATAGTTCTTTTTATTGTAGAGGAATGATTGGGAAGAAATATTTGCGTAACATTATTGAAGTTCAAGCTATTGGAAAATTTCCTTTCCATTGGCGAAATTCTTCATTGTATAACTACTTGAACTGTTATTGTACGAGTATAACTACTTGAGTTTTAAGGGATTAGAACAAATGGTTTCCATACACCATTGTGCGGTGTAGCGTGACATATGTTGCGGGCTCTACTTTTATTGTATTGTTATGTGTAGAATTCTAAAAGTTTCGTCTTGAATCTGTAGGAATTGGGTGATATTCTCACCCAATTCTGTAGCAAATTGGGTGATATTCTCACCAGCAGGAGAACACTGACTGTGCTTTGTATCAGTGGTGCCTTACAGCGCACACAATCACCTTTCCTTAGCGTATTATAATATGTAGAGGGAAATATATGCGATTGTCCCTTATTCCTTTGGTGATGGAAAAGAAACGGTCTCTGAACCTTTTATATTAATTTTGGACGTTGCAAGATGGATGATTAATTCGAATGTTGATGGATCGTTAATTCGAACTTTAGAAATTAACAGCGATATTGAACAGAAACGAACTTGTTTTGTTGGGATCGATTGGTTTTGTTCTCGCCTCATATGAAATCATACTAAACACGCCATTACTGTCAAGTAAAACTGAACATGCGGGTATGAACGAGTGCCATAAACATGATTGGAGAGCGTTCTCAGTTAGTCGCTGTGATTGTGAAAGAAGTGAGCATATGTAGGGCAAGTGCGGCAAGCTCTTTAGAATGATACTATGAGTATTTAGTACAACTATTTGTGCTTGCTGATTATTACTGGGGCGTTGTGATGATCTTTAGTCGTTGAACAAATTTGATGGTAGAATTTTCAGGAAAGAAATTGGGCACTCGCCGAAAAAGATGGATTTTGTTCAACTTGTTTCATACGGCCCCTTCTGTTGTATGACGGGTGTTAAAGGTTTGAGTGGAGAATCTTTGATGCCATAGTAGAATGCGGTTCCTCTTTGTTCGAGCGTACAAATTGGCAGCGTTGAAAAACAGTTGTCAATCCCGCTTCTCTTCTTTATTCAGATTATTGATGAAGATTTAAATTTACAAACCACTTCATTTGTCAAGGGTTATTGCCTGCGTAATTCTTTAATCTCTAAAGATCAGTGATACTTTTCGAACGCCGGCCTAAGGTACTTTTCTCCATTGTGCCTCAATGATTTTGAATACGGGAAAAGTCCGAAGTCCAATAGAAGCGGATTCGATGCAATTTGCGGATTCGATGTAGCGGTTAGCGTGCCGGACTGTCATACCCAAGTTCGCGGGTTCAAACCCGATCGAAGCCGTGGATTTTTATGGGCGAAAAAATCCTTCGTACGCCTTCCTTCGGAGGGGAAGTAAAGCCGGCTGTCCCATGTTAGTAGATTTACTTGCATGTAAAAGATCCTCAAGCCTAAATGACGCCTCTGAGCTAAATTCAAATCGCCAGTTTCGTCGCCCGAGATAATACCTTCTTTCTCCGCTAGGTGGTGAAAGGAGCGTAGTGAAATTTGCGTGGTCAGACGGAAGAGCGGGCCTGATGGCCCGAGTCTCGCCACGTAAAATAAGGCCTTAACTTAACTTAATAGAAGGTAGGCCTCTTATGAAAAAAAAAAACAAAAAAAAAAAAAAAAAAAAAAAAAACACGAAAGCAAAAAACAATGTGACTGGCTTTTGGGCGGCAAATTTTCTTTAATCGAATAGGTATTTTACTCAAAAAAATCTTTATTGATAGGAATTAGAATTGCCCTGTTCATTCAACAAGGACACCCTCGGAGAACTGACCAGCGAAGAACGATATCGTCGAATGTTTTTAACAAAATTAGTAAAGTCAATTTGTTAATGCTATAATTGCCAGCATGTCAGAGCGTCTTTGTTGTATTAACTTATCGTAATTGAAGTAAATAATAAACAGTCAATATTTTATCGTATAAGTTTTCATAGCTACGTATATTTTTTACTTCAGTGCGTCATATCTCTGTTAATAATCAATGAAACCTCTTGAAGTTTTGTTTGCCCAAAAATGTTTGAGCTTTACATGACCACGATTCAAATTAGTTGATCAAAAATACAAATATTAATTAATAATTAACACTTTATCCGCTATCACTTCAAAGTCAATTATGTGTGATTTCAGGTATCTTAATTTTTGAGTTATCTCGAAGAAACTATGCTCACAAGATCAGTAGAAGATAATTTTGGAACTTTGAAATTTGAATGCAGGCAGTGTACAAGAAAAATCAAACTTGTTGCGAGTCTTCTACCCCACAGACCCCACAGAAGGCACATTGGGAAATTAAATGCTACAGTACCAAACACATCGCGCTGAGCAAAATATTGAAAACATGTCTCCATTGGAATTAATGAAGTTTCTTCGTGAAAATAGCTTCTATATGGTGTATCCCAAAGCTAATATTGCATATCGGATGATTGCACACTGATAAGTAATTGCAGAGCTGAAGGATCTTATACTTCAGAAGACTACAGAAGACATCCTCAAAGAAAATATTGACAGTAAATGTAGACCGTCCGGAGCATGAAGAAACAATAGACTGTATAGCTGCAGGATGCCTACGCTTGCTAAACATGAATACATATTACGACATGATAGTGTGCCAATTAGTTCATTACAATACACGCAAAACACTTGGCATCAACGTAAAAGATAAATGGTACAAGCATGATCCAAAACCTACCATAGTAAATGAAAATAGCATAATCCTTTGAAACCAACAAATAATAACCGACAGGGAAATAACAGCAAACAAACCCGACATAGTCATACGTAATAAGGGCAACAATGTCTAAGATAATAAATATAGTAATATCGAAAGATGCCAATACAATAAAGAAAGAAGCAGAAAAAATGAAGTACACAGATTTAAAAATAGAAATTCAAAGAATGTGGAACACAAAAAGTGAAATAATGCCAATAGTAATAGGAGCTCTAAGAAATGTGAAGGAGCCCTAAGAATATGGTACGTTCTCCGCTGATATAGAGACCAGCATTGTCGGCTGTGATGTAATTAAAATAATATTAATAATAATATAATAATAAAATAATAGTTATTGCATTTAACGCTAAATGGCGTATTGGAAGGATACATTTTTAAAAGCCGAATACTTGAATTACATTGGTGCAAGAAAAAAAATGTTACATGTTTCGTAAACAAGGAAAATGGAAAATTATGTTCAGCACAATGTAACTAGTGGTGCTACAGAATGGCACAGACTTTCCCGTGTTAGTTTTCAATTTCTTTTGGTCTCGGATAGCTATTCAGACCACATATTCTTGCCAGCTGCCATCTATCGCCGCCCAAAGTACATTTTTAAAAACTTTTCTCAGTTTTTCTTTCTTAATAGTAACAAAAAGATTATTTTAATAATATTAAAGAATAGTAAAGCCTCGTCCTAAATGGCGATTTTCTTTGTAAAATTTGGAACCGTTTTTAAGAAAACGGCGTTGAAGCGCTACTGTAAATGCGAAATGGTAGCTCGATTTCACAGAAAATGTTTGAGTTTTCGAAAAGCTTTATTTGAAGACATTTAAAGCAATTTTGCTAACAAATACAATAGTTTACAAATTGTGGGAAACGTGCGTATTAACGGTGTGATATATCTTTCCAAAAAAATTACGTTTGTGTAATTTTGCAAAAACAAAAAAATACCCCAAAATGAACTTTACGCCGCATTTAGCACTATCCGTTCAAAAAGTTTGGAGGAAAAAAATGGAGCGATTTATGAGAATATGATTCTTGAGCGTTTCTGAAAATGCGGAATTTTGAGCTAGTTTTCACAGAAAACGGTTGTTTTCGAGAATCTTTATGTGACATTATTTAAAGCACATGTACTTATAAATAAAATAATGTGAACAAAAGACCACTATTGTAAATATTAACGACGTGAGAGACCAGTCAAAAAATTACATTTTTTTAATTTTTGAAAAAAACGAAAAATAGAGCAGTATGGTGTTTATGTCATCTTATAGAGTACATTAGGCACTATCCCTACCAAAAGTTTAAAGAAAAAAGTTTGGAGCCGTTTTTGAGAAAATCTTGTTTTTGTATTTTTTTTAAAAAATGCGCATATTGCGTGCAATATTGCGCGAAAACTACTAAACATTTCAAAAAATGTGCAGGATCTTAAAGAAAGAACTCACTTGGGAGAACAAATTTTACTTGAAGGAAAAATCTCTATCTTCAATTTTCTAGTTGCAGGAAGATGCCGAAAAAATTCAAACTTTTGCCATATTCAAAAATTCGGACCTAAGCCACAATAAGTGTATTTAAATATATTATTACAAGAAATTTAAAGAAAAAATGTGGAGCTGCTTTTGAGAAAATTTTGGAAATGTCCGGAGGGCTTCATGGAAAGTACTCCCAAATTTTCAAGAAAATTTTTCAAAATCTCAAAGCTTCGACTAGAGGTAGATGGACATGGGTTTCTTCAATTTGGAAAATTTCCTACGAGTGGTTTAGGCGCTAGCGGTGTTCACAGACGGATAGACGGACGGACGTTTTGCTTTCAATTAGTTTTTCGGTATCAAGGACCCGTAAAATAGGGATTCTGTCTACGCCACGTGTTAGAGGATTATTTTTCTTAATTTAGCAACTGTTTTTATCCACTTGTTTGTTATCAGGGCCCGGCAATAAATTTTGTTCTGCCAAAATTCGCCGTTTTTTTCGCGCAGCATTACATAACTTTCCCTACACTTCGTACATTACTCCGTATATACGTATGTATACGGGAAAGTAAAAAGGAGCATTTGCACAGAGACAGGATAGAGGGAATACAGAACATGGAATCTGAGTAAACCAGTATTGTTCTGCGAAGCTCTTTTTGGATGTGACATAAAGTCCTAAAGGCCCTAAATTACAATGCGCTGCATCTTATTACTTTTGGTGGACAAATGAAGTTTGTGTATAGTACGGGATTGAACGTATAGAATTAGTAGAATGGTTCGTTGAAGGTCGAGCATCCAGAGACCAGGGACCTTGTTGAGGACATTGGCCCGTCCGTCGTTCCGCTCTAGAGTAGAAAAACGCGCCTTCGCTTCTCTTCTCTTCTCGTCTCGTCGCGCCGGGTGGCAAAGAAGGCAGGCTGGCCGGCCTCGCCGCGTCGAGGTGGGATCCCGGGCCCGTGGTGCAGTGGAGCGGTGCCTGCGGGTTGCGACGCAGAAGCAGCAGCGGCGGCGGCAGCGACGGCGGCACGGCGGGGAGTATCGATTTTCTTGTGGCGCGCAGACGGCGTCGCAGTTGCCGATATTGCCCGCCGCCCCCGCAACCTCCGCCTCCGCCGCACACTCTCCCTTTCTCCTTATCCTCCTTCCCCCTCCCTTGTCGCCTGCTCCTCTTCGACCGCCACCTTCACTTTTCGTCCCCCCGCCTCTCCCCCATCACACTGCCAATCACTCATTACCGTCAACGCGCCCCTTTTTTTCCCGCAGTGTTTTCGTCTTTTTTCCGGTCTCCTCTAATCTTCTTTTCCCATATTTTCGATCTCTTTTTGATCTTCCCTCCTGCCCACTTCGTTATCTTTTTGTGATGGTTCTTTCATCTCGCTCTGTTTCTTCTTTGAGCTCAATGTACTGGAAATTGTAGGCGAGGTAGAATTTGGTTCTGTACTTTTGACCTGGTGACATTCCAGTTCTCTGGAATGTCAGGGGTTAAGACACGTCAGTTAGCGTGGCATTATCGTAACGTAGTGCGAAAGAACAAGCTTCTGCTTGGGCAGTGCTTTGGTTGGTCCCGAAAAGGTTTGTACCTCGCCAACTAAAGCACATTCCGTAAACAAAATTAATTTACGTACGTACATTTCACAAAGCTTTCAACAAGATACCAGTGAAATGCATTAAATAATATACATTGTCTGAATGTCGTGATTTCGTTACTTAAAGTGAGCTAATGGACCAAAGATTTCAGAAAATGTGTTTCCGATGGCCTCCCTGGAAAAACTCAAAGGTAACGAATGAAGCTAAATAAAATATTGACTGAATGTCCGTTTGCCGCAGCTGTGCGCCGAGGAGACGAAGCAAAAATATTGAAAGAGGATAATAATGAAGTGAAGCAGGATTTGTCTGCAATGAATACGTTTAATTGTAAGAACAAATCTTGTCCCGTGGAAGAGTATATGAAGATGCACGTGACAACTATGCGACCATAAAGGAATTTTAATGAAAGCACGCCAACGTAAAGTTGCACGTTAATTTTTGCTTTTTCAATCACAAGTGTTTGAATTAATGAAAACATGATTGCCGTATGCCAATAAATAAATAAATACTAATAATAAATCGTAGAATGTGCATTACTAAGATCTTTGCAACAGTTTTCTTACCTTATTTTAAGACAGAATTCTCGTATTAAAATAACTTGTACTTCAATTTCACAATTAGATGTGGCAAACTGCGAGATAAGTTACGTTTATTGGTGTGCCGCAAGTTGAAAAGGGCTGTCGGTCGTAACGAAATTACCTCTCATTCAACTGCTTCTTCTCCTCGGCCCTCTCTTCGATCTCCGTTTCTTCATCTTCTGACCTTGTCCACCTACTTCTCCTGTCCTCTCCTCCTCCTGCTTCTCCTCTTTCTCTGGCATCTTTCTTCGTTCCTTCTGCATCTCCTGCTCGTCCCACTTCCGCCGTGTGTGAGACGCGTCGCGTTTCGCTTGAGAGGCCTGGAGAGCGACGGGAGGTTAGGGTTCGGCGGACGAAGCGCTGTAGCGCGAGGGGGAGGGGTTGGCGTCGGGAACAGGGGCGTGTTCTTCCTGTGTTCCAATGGCCCTCGCCCTAGGCGGGCGCTCGCCCTCGTGCATGCGTTTATTTTGGGAACGTTTATTCTGAGGAACGAACCCGCCCCTGCAGCAGTCTCGTTGCTTTCGGCGTGTGGAAGTGGATGACGAAGTATGAAGAGACACGCTCGAGCTACATACGTTCAAGTTAAGAAAATTTGCTCGATTGTGAAATAAAATTATTAGTTGTTGATAATAATTGGATCTATTTAACGCCGAAAAACAATTAACCACCATAACATATGGAGCAGAAGTACAATCGTCGAACGTTACCTTGAACTCCGGAATCCCTACCCCCGTTTTTTTACTATACCTAGTTGAATTCTGAATTGAAGTATCAATCAGCGGGTTTAGAAAAAATTGATAGCAAGAAATATTCGCCTCCATGTATAAATTGCTTGCATCGATAAATAAGTTACCCGTATCGTGCTCCGCTCTTAACCCCCGCGTGAAGAAGTCGACTCACAGCAGAGAGAACGTGGAAAATAATTGTTTTATGGTATCTGAGGCGAAATGACTACGCACTAACACCCCAAAGAGCTCAAGAAAAAGTACACAGATAGTGATTTACATTCGTTGTCGTGTGGAGTCGTGCTTTATTCACGAGTTGCAAAGTCTTCTTTACTGCAGAGAATTGGACTTACTCGATACAAAGTTTGTTTAAAAAACATGTTGGTCAATATGACTAAACAAGCACGAGCTGTTTTCATCCGAAAATAAAATGATTACATATTTATATTAAATCAGAAGAAGTAAATGTCTTGGCATAATCAGATCAGGTCATTGAGACGCTTAAATGCATCTGCATTACGTGATGTATTTTGTTTAATGAGAAGTACGTTCATTTAATATCTAAGTTGGGCATGCCTACCTTTTCCTTTCATACGCTTTTCCATTTGCCCGCGTTGCGTCCTATTGATCCGTTTCAGACGTCTCTTCAGCAAGGGATCGTTGTCTTTCTTCGCCACACGACTTACCTGGCTCTAATTTTCATCTATTTTGCTCACAAAATGTATTTTTCATGGATTTTTCATAGCCTGAAAATGCTTACGTGTCTACGTGACAGGAAACAATTAGTCAACTATTTTAATTGGAACTAAAACGTGTATTTCGAGTACATTTCTTTTTAATATAAATTGATTAAATTGTCTTTAATTTGACCGTCGAATCGTTACTTCGTTTTTTCTCATAGTAAATGAAATTGAAGGAATACTAAATCAAGGAAAAGGAATGTCATAGTCAGAGGCATGTCTGGGTATTCAGGCGCCAGTGTCAAGCACAGAATTTGCAGATACTTCAAATTAAGGTTCTTGTTTTTTGTTTTAGACGGTTTAGTCCAGTCAAATGGTATCTGACTCAGGAAAAAATTCCGGAAGTTTGTTTCTCAACGGTTCTGTATGTTTTTGATGGTGCTGCATTCGAATTTGATGTTTGCCACCTCAAAAAAAAGGTCTGCTTCACAGAGAAAATTGCAAAAAACACTAAAAATGCAAACCTATTTTGTTTTCTTGGAAACAGTGACGAGGAATACTAATTTACCATTGAAGAACATATAAATGTGATTGAAGATAATTTTCTTCTACATCCAAAAATAGTTAAAGTACGTGTACCTTATGTTGTATGTTTTAATAAACAGATACTCCGCGCGAGCAAATACGTCGTCACTTATTGTGTGTGTATCAGAATATTAATCATTTAACAATGCAAATAACAAGAATATTTGTTTACAATGGTTGTTTTCAAGCATGGTAAAGTGAAACTAGCGCGCCGCCGCGAGATAGGTTGGCTGGAATGAGCTATTCTCCCACTTTGGCCAGAGGCCCAAAAAGTAACCGTTTTTCAGCGCGCTGTAGCTCATAAACCGTTTATCATAAATTTAAAGCTAATATGTGCATTCTGTATGAAATTGTATTTACTTTAATTTTTTAATAACATTTGTTTCGATATTTGTGAAGATATAAGCAAAAAAAAAAAAAAAAGCGAAATTGTTAAGGATTTTTGCAATTTTCTCGGTGAAGCCGACATTTTTGAGGTGGCAAACATCAAATTCGAATTCAGCACCCTCAAAAACACATAGAACTGTTGAGAGAAAACTTCCAGAATTTTTTCCTGAATCGGGCCCTTTTGAGCACCATTTGACTAGACTATTAAATAGCGCCCTCTTGTAAGTGGCGCCCATGACACGTGCATGTCTAGCATACCGTAGATACGCCTCTGGCCTCATAGCTTATCTGAAACTTGCTTGTAGTTATTGATAAAATTGCGAAATCATTGCCCAAAAGGCATTAAGAATTTCATTAAAGTTTTAGATTGACACGTATTCTTTTCAACATTAACTGGAGTTGTGAACTGCAAAGGTGAAAATATTGACACAATACACATGTTGGTGTCAAGACCTAAATTTCTCTTGCTCGTTCAGCAACTAGGCGAGTTCATTTACTCTTAAAAACTTCCCATTTCTGCATCTGAGAAACCTTTCTTATTTATACTGTCAAAGGGTCAACCGTCGATCTCTATTTTCTTTCTTACGATAATAATATATTTTTTTTTAAATTGGCGAGATTGCACTTGTGCAGTGTGACACGCTGATTAGAACGGACTTTTTCGAAACAACAAGTTGTCTTCACATTGCCGAAAAAGTGTTTTACCGCTGTATGGGTTGAGCTCCCGGCAAATGAGACCATTAATGCCAGAGTGGTGGAAGCTTGGTAATTTGGACACGAGCGTCACTTTCCACAGTGGACAATTCAACATTTCCCAAATGAAACTGTTCTTGACCTGCCACCACTTGCACGTAATGCAGCTTATAACGGGCGGGGCTTCTCAGGGCTGTCTCAGGTTGCCCTGAGACCTGCCGGAGTCAAATCTGTCGCGATTCATGTGCGAGGAATGAAGTATGTAGCAACAAATTTATTTCCGGCGCGAGGCAGGTTGACCTCACTTGTCCGAGAGTGAGTATTATCAGAGAAAACGCGCAGGGCAGTATGGCGCCGTACAGATGTGCGTAGTTTACCACACGTAGATGTACTGGGGCCCTTATTGCCCAACGTGACAATAACTGCCTTCTAAGTTGTGGCTTTTTGTTCTTGGAGTGAGTGGGGTGAATGTTCCGTGTTTCAGCTAATGAAGGTGTCGAAGGCACTGCTGGGCGACCGCCTCTTCAAACTGATGATGAAGGCCACATTCTACGGGCACTTCGTGGCGGGCGAGGACCAGGAGAAGATCAAGCCCACGCTGGAGCGCCTGCGCTCCTTCGGCGTCAAGCCCATCCTTGACTACTCGGTGGAGGAGGACATCAGCCAGGAGGAGGCCGAGCGCCGCGAGGTCGAGTGAGTAATAGCCCTCCCCCTCCCCTCACCAGATCCGCTCATTCAGCCCTTCCTGCCCCTTCTCCACTATTCCTTCCTCTCGCTCATCCCCGTGCTTCCCTACCCCTCTCTGGCTTACCTCCCTGGCTCCCCCTTGCCCCACCACCTCTCTCCTTGTTTGACCACCTCCCCCTTGATCCCTTCTTGTCCTTTTCCTCTCCACCTCCCTCCTTGCCTCTATGATTCCCTCCTTTCCTCTTCGACTCCCTCCTTTCCTCTTCGACTCCCTCCTTTCCTCTCTTCGACTCCCTCCTTTCCTCTCTTCGACTCCCTCCTTTCCTCTCTACGACTCCCTCCTTTCCTCTCTACGACTCCCTCCTTTCCTCTGCCCCTCCCCATTGCCTCTGCCCCTCCCCCTTGCCTCTGCCCCTCCCCCTTGCCTCTGCCCCTCCTCACTTGCATCTGCCCCTCCCCACTTGCCTCTGCCCCTCCCCCTTGCCTCTGCCCCTCTCCCTTGCCTCTGCTCCTCTCCCTTGCCTTTCTTCCTCTCCCTTGCCTTTCTTCCTCTCCCTTGCCTTTCTTCCTCTCCCTTGCCTTCTGTTCCTCTCCCTTGCCTCTGTTCCTCTCCCTTGCATCTGCCGCTTTCCCTTGCCTACATGCATTTGACCCAGTATTCCAATAGCGTAAATGGAAATTAATTCTTTCTGTAAAGTGTTAATAAACAGAAAAACCTGTTAATCACATCTGATAGTTCATCAACCTGAAATCTATTAACCGCTGTAGACTGTCCGCCGAGCCTTTGCGCAAGGACTGCGGGAAAGAGAATCTGTTCGAACTCATTTGCAGAAAGTAGACGGAGCCGAAATCAACGGATGTTCAGTGTTTGGTGATTTCCTGGTACTCTCAAGGCCATTGTGTTAACTTCCTGACCCGGGGATATCTTACCGATGCAGAGGAAACTTAAGTTAGTTCAGTGCTGGTTAAGGAATAAATTGTTTCTCATCTAGCAAGCTTTCAAAAGGAAACGATATGTACATCATAAAAATGATTTTTTCTTGTGACCATCCGTGCTAAGTTTCATGAGTTATTGTATCTTTTTGTTATAGTCAGTCAAATACGGAAATAAATAATGTAATTAATATGTTACATATTTGACTTGCTATAATTAAAAGACACTATTACCCGTTAAGTGATTCCTAAATGTCTCGTTAATATATTTTAAGAACTTTTATCAGAGGAAGAAAGAAAACGCCTCGTATAAGGTGTTCCAGGTGATAATGTTCTCTTCTGGGCCTATGGCCTAAGGCATATCCATGAGTGCCATGCCCCTTCCCCTATTGATTTTTGTTGTAATTTTACTCAATATATGTAAAACAATTACTACATATTGATCCGATTACATTCCTAAGGAATATGACCATTGTAAATACACTTCTAAAAATTCCAAGCTAAGAACTTGTTAACCATTTCAAAAATATTTACGGAGTAGGGATGCTTGAACTGAAATTCCCCCCTCCCCTTTTTGGACTTCTGTGAATGAATAAAAGGAGCTTCTTGGGGTTCCACTTTTGGAATACTTTCGGGGTGCGCAGTGCCTCGTGTTGTGGTTCGTCTTGGAGCGCCCGTGTGTGTCGCGCGACTCGTTGCGTTGCCCGTCGCTATTCGAGGAAAACCCAAGTTAAGTCAGCACGTGCCGAGTGCGCTAGCACGTGGCTGTGGCGTAAGTTCCTGTCCCAGGAGGTGGGCGTCACAGCTGGGTGTGGAGCGTGTGTATGTGCGGGAGGGGGTGATGGGGGTGAAAGGGGGTGGCGTTAAAGACGACGCACGCTTGTGACGCATCAGGTGGCACCAGGCTCAGGCCCAGGCCAGGCTACGCGCTATGGCAGGCAGACCGGCCGGCCGCGCGCGGGAGAGCTATTCGTGGAGCAGACGTCTAGACTCGGCTGCATTCTTTGCCCCGCGGCGCGACGAGGCGGCCGTGGAAACCAGTTCCCCTATCTGCTTCCACATACGCATCCTCTGTCGGCCTGCCAAATCCTTGCTCAACCCCCGACGGGCGCGGGAAAGGTTCTCGGGCTCTTCCGTGGGTGGGGTCATTTTTTTTAGTCGGGTTGTGCAGTAATTATTACGTGAGACGTTGCGGAGAGCGGCCATATGGCTATCAATGAGAAATGTGCTTTTCGAGATTTTTTAGTATGTGTATGTGGGGGGGGGGGTATATAGGAAATATCAAGAACCCTCTTTACGGAAAATCAACCATTTCATTTTCGTCTATTTCCTTTCCGATGTTCGGAAAATCGGGGGGGGGGGGATCTCTAAAACCCCTCTGACCGTACACACTTCCAAACGGACTTTCGTCTCCGACTCACATAATTAGACGTTTGATCTAAAACGTCTTAACGAAATAGTACCAATATGATGCATTTATCTTGTTGGACATTTCTGTTGTGAGATCAGTTTAAACCCAACAAGTAGATTTTCCACAATTTCTGTATTCAACATTGTGAGATCAATGAACTGATTGTACGCTGGAAGACCGTTTCTTTTTTCATGGGGCAACTGAAGAAATCTCGCGGTTCATTTAGGTGAATTCTAAGAGTGTCCATTTCAGTATTACAGCACACGTTTTCGTTGTAAATACGTTCCGAACGTTCAGCTCCTCCATCCCCAATCCATTTCCCTCAGCCAAACTTGTTTCCCAAGCTGTTTCTCAGTACGGACATTGGAAGTTAGGGAGAACAGCGAAGATCTTTATGTTGGATACTTAAAAAGGCAAGAAAGAAAGAAAAGTGCATAATTTATTCGCAATATCCAAATTATGTACAAATATTACTAACATTTTTTAATAATTCCGGGATTTAGTTAAACAATTAAACGTTTTTTAAAAATCTTAAATGTAATTGTTTCAAAACTTTGGTTTAGGTACTTTGGAAGTTAGTAAAGTGAGGGTTGAATAGATAGTAGAAGTGTATATTAATTTTTAGAAAGTAATTACAATTTCACGAATGCTTTGTTGAGCCAGCGACCCTCGTGTAGAGACAGAGATGTGTCTTTCGCCTAGGTCCTACCTTGACCATTACCTACTAAAGACGGTGTCTGTAGTGGTTTGTCAGGACCTGTAGTGTTGCACTCAGTGTTTGCACTAGTGGTCCAAAATTGCCTTCACTGGCAGAGTAACAAACATTTACAGCCTTCTTTTTCTGCTCTCGTTTTCAGAGGGAGCGTGTCTGCAGCTGGCGACGAGAAGTCGCAAGGTGAGCCACCTTTACGCGAAAATACATCGCGCCACCGCAATGTGATTCATCCCAGTCGGAAAAAAAATCGTTGCGTAAGAAGTAGCACATAAGCATGGTACAATTTCCCGACGGAAAAAATAAATTAAATTAAAATAAACGCAAGTAATTAGCATTTTTAACCGGCTTCAGTGGTTTTCCGCCCATTAAAATTTGGGTGGTGTGTGATTCTGAGGTTATCAAGAAGTTCGTTTTCAGTGTGAGTTGCGTAGAAGATATAGAATTTCGAATGTGTTCGAATTAATGGACCACGTGTTGGAAATTTCAACAGAACGTGTACACTGAACAAAGTCATGAATACTGCATATTAAACAATATCAAGAATATTAGACCTTATGATTCAACATATTTTCATGTATTGTAAAAGAGGAAAGGCATATTATTTTCAACTCTATTGATCACAATACGTGAAAATAATAAATATGATTGTGACATGAAGTTATTTATTTTTAATTGCTTGAATTGTCAATGCTTTTTTTTTAAACAAGCTCTCAAAAATGTTTTTAGCTCAAGCATTTGACGAAAGTTTGGCATGCAGGTCTTTTATTTAAATTATACGATATAGGTATTCCATATATTTATTCAAAATTATTAAAACTTCTCTTTGATCGTCATTTCGTTGTTAAAATTAACTCCTCTCTCTCCAGTGGACGATCAATTTGACCAGGAATTCCTCAAGGTTCTACTCTTTCTCCTTTACTTTTTAATATTTACATGTCAGATATTCCCTTTTACTACAATAGCGCTCTACACTGATGACATGGCATAATGTGCTACTCATAATAATATCAAAATTGCATGTGATACACTACAAAATTCTATTCAAAAATATATAAAATGGACTCAACTCTGGAGAATACTGATAAATCCGACTAAATCTCAAGCAAAAATCATTACTCTTTGTAGACCAACTAAACCTCCTTCCCTAATTATCAACAATATAAATATTCCTTGGCTTGACAATAATATACCTGTTAAATATTTAGGATTACATTTAGACCAACGTCTCACTTGGAAATACAATTATCACTAACAAAACCTATCACTATGATTCAACATATTTTCATGTATTGTAAAAGAGGAAAGGCATATTATTTTCAACTCTATTGATCACAATACGTGAAAATAATAAATATGATTGTGACATGAAGTTATTTATTTTTAATTGCTTGAATTGTCAATGCTTTTTTTTAAACAAGCTCTCAAAAATGTTTTTAGCTCAAGCATTTGACGAAAGTTTGGCATGCAGGTCTTTTATTTAAATTATACGATATAGGTATTCCATATATTTATTTCAAAATTATCAATTTCAAAATTATACCCTATCTTTAACAATAACGATTCAAAATTAAAAGTAGATTGTGGAATTTCAATTTTTAAATCCATTATTCACCCTTCTCTTACTTAGCTTGTCCTATTTGGTGTAAAGCCTTATCTACAAACATCAAGAAAATTAAAATCATTCAAAATAAATTTCTAAGAAAAATACTAAAAGCAGATTGGTTCATTTCGAGTAAACAAATCCATAGAGAGCTTCAAATTGACTCCATTGAAACCTTTATAAATAAACAAACTAAAAATTTCTTTAATACATTATTCCTTTCTCCAGCATCTCAACACTTTACAATAGGTCAAAATTATTCTGCTCTTCGCAGTTGTTCACACTTCCCCAAAGACATTTTTTGCCCTCCCTAAATATTCATATCTTTATTCAGTTTAATTCCATTGTTCTAAATTTAACCTCTAATTATCCTTTCTAACTTTTATTGTACCCCTTACTAATTTCAATTAGTTTATTTTGAACGTATTGACTTATTTACCATACTCATTTTCAAAATTGGTAAAAACATAATTTACCAAATTTTAAAGCTCTGGTATTTTTCCAAAATGTTATTTGTAAATTTTTCTTTTCAAACTCCTGAAAAATTATATTGTAATTGAACAGGAAATAAATGATTTAAAAAAAAAGGTTTTCACATAATAAACATTTAAACAAAATCATTGAAACAAATAATGTATTAGTAACTAGTTCAACCCACATATAATGATTACATCCCACAAAGAGAACTGTAGTGAAGTTGCTTCAGAAAAGTTCTACCTAATGCACTAATTGAAAAATCCAAAATCCAAAAATGTTGCTTATTGGTGTTCAGTACTTTTTCTCCAAAAGTGATAAAATGACAAGTTTAAAAATTCTGGAATAATTAAATCACTATTCATTGTCAGCACAGAGTTTAACGTGATCCTGAAAATATATTTGAAACACATACATACTAAAAAAATAATACACAATATAAAAACAAACATGTTTGTTATTTAACAAAAATCTGTGATCACACACACACACACAACCCCCCACACACACACATAACCCCACACACACATAACCCCACACACACACATAACCCCACACACACACATAACCCCCCCACACACACACACACATAACCCCCCCCACACACACACAACACCACACACACACACACAACACCACACACACACACACACACACACACACACACACACACACACACACACACAACACCATACACACACACATTCCCCCCCCACACACACACACACACACATTCCCCCCCCCCACACACACACACACACACATACAAATGATTGACTGGATCTGACCCTGACTGAAGCTCACTACCTTTCATTTCAAGAAACAAATCATGAACTTTGGTTGAGTAGATGGCTCAAATTTCTTTCTAAATGAAAACTCTAAATGTTTTAAGTATACTGATGTATATTTAATATATAGATAGTGTAAAATTATCAAATTTGTGTACACAAGACAACCACAAAAATAAATCTGCAACTGTGGTACCAAAAGATCTTTCAATTCTAATCCATACTTCAAACAACCAGTACTTTTTTCAGAAAATGTTGTTAATTTTTAGAAGGGATAAATTAAATGTAATTTATCATGTTCAGATATGTATGGTTGAAAATGAGCTATTCAAATTACATTTCTATATTTTTGAAGATTGAATTTTGTAGTTCAATCAATTGCAAAATCTGGGGTACATACATTACCCTTTATGTTCCCACAAATCAGAAGTATATGTAGGAAATTTGAGTGTGTTCATGCTATGATTTGGTTTTAATACTATCTGTGTGATTGTTATATTTCTTGAGAACTGCAAAAGATAATGTTATTAGAGCTATTTTAACTGCAGATGATGAAAGTATTCTGATGGGCTGAGAAGTCAGGTACCTTAGATTAAGTAGATGAATATGAAATGCTGAGAGAATGCTGTTGCAAGTGTGTGATACCTCACAATCTTAGATATGTCATGAGTTGCTGATGTATGGGACCTGTCCCTTTATCAGTCCAAGTTGGCTGTGTAAGCTAAATATTGCTAGATCCTTAAGTATTATGTTACTGCTATTGCAGCAGTTTTTGAATGAAAGGGAAGTTGTACATGCTTAGTTGTCTTTGCTGTGTCTTTCATTCTTTCATGTCATCTGAGAAAACAGTGAAAGAAAATTCAGAACTGCATGAAGACCTTCTTCAGCAGAATTCGTATGTGCACTTATCCAAATTGCATCTCCCCTCTTGCTCATGGGAAATATTACCTTGCTTCCTCTCTTTCTATTCTCTAATCATTTATCATGTACTACTGTTTTCCATTTCTTTTGTCTAAGTTTTCTAATGCTTCCTAATCCCTTTCAAAAGTCACATCTGATTGTAGGCTCAAAGAAAAATAGGTTCCTGATATTTGGCAAACTTAAAGTGTAACTGTTTTGTGTATTCTTAAATAGACTGAATAATTCAATTGTGATTCTTATTGAATGAGAAAGGAAGAGAGGGAGAAGAAAAATCATTAATTTTTTATTATTCTTAAAAAATTGTTGCCTTACCGTTTTTTCAAGATCTCATTAATATTTTCTTAAACTCATAGTAATTTTGTGTGTAGATAACTCTTCATAGTCTTTTATTAGAATTTAATAGATGTTGCAACACTTTATTTTCCTGTTTTCAGGTACTCTGACACAGTATCATGTGGATAAAACATTTGCCGATCGCCGATACAAGGTTAAAAGTGCTCGCACATACTTCTACCTGAATGAAGCCCAGTGCGAACGCAACTTGGAAACTTTCCAACGTTGTTTGGAAGCTGTCTCGGGTAAGATACTTAAATATTTAGCTTTTTAATATTGATGTTAATATGTACTCCACACCATTTTTAAATAGTTCACATATCTGTTGGAAGTCATTTAATTGGTTACTTATCAGTTATTCCTTTACAACATGTGAGAATTATCAGTGTAAACAAGATCAGTTTTTTTAATTGTCGTGTTTTTATAGTTAAAACCAATGATTTAAACTTCTAATAGATTGTGAACATGTTGAAGGAAGGGAAACATATCATAATAAATTACATTATCTTGTTTTACAGCATCTTCTTGTTCTTTGTATTGAGTAGAATTTTCTACATATTTTCATCATGAGTTACAGCTGCAATCAAGCACTTCTAAACCCTAACCCTTTTCAAATGATTCCTACACCTTGCTGGGAAACTTCCTATACTGTGTTTTAAACAATTGGAAAATCCATTTGCATAAAACAAAAACAAGGCGCACCTTAACTTATAATAGTATTTTAGCTTTAATATATTTAGTTTTCTTTAATGTTGGAGGCTAAAAATAAGTATTCTCCACCGTCCTTCAGTTGTTAAATTGAAAATATTTTGAGACATCTCGTTTTTGTTAAAAAAAAAAATTGTTTCATAGCTACGCTATTTTGTAGAAGGTAAAGATACATAGATGTGACCTCACTTTTGTGATAAGGATCAGAACTAATATTCTGTCATTGTGGTCAGGGTTTGATATTAATTACTCTTATATTTCATTTCCTAATTTGGAAAATGTATAATATACCACATTTTCATATTGTTATACTAACATTTACTATTTTTGAATGTGCTTTGCTTGGGCAAAGAAATTATACTTTGCTTTTGTGAGTTAAAAATAAATTACTGAGAGGAGAAGATTGAGAATTAAGTTTTCAGTTATGGTGGTTATATGTTCATCCTTTAAACTTTTTTTTATTGAAGCTCGTTCTATCTGATGTGTACATCACAGTTTCTCTTCTCTCTCTTTCTTTGCATGAAAATTCATTTGCATTTCTCTCTACCTTCAAACTACTGTGCCAGTTGCTAGTATAGAGAGTTTTCCCAGTAAGTGTCTTTACAGACAGGCACCTTGGGGAGCATGAATGAGCACCCTCACACACAATTTGTGAACTTTCTGTGATGAGTGATCACTGGTGGAGTAACATTTGGAATATTCTGTTAATTCCTTGATCATATCCCTTATTAAAGAAATCAAATAATGGTCAAAATGTAGTGATTTGTCAACAATATAATTTTTGCAAGTGCTAATTAAATTTTTTTTCTTCTAATATTACTTACCACTCTGGAACAAATTAAGTTGAAAATTAATAGTAATGGCATCCAATAATGCTCTTAATTTTTTTATATAAATTTCTTTCTTGTTTTAATAACAAGTTTCTTATTGATAGTGATGAATTTTCGTTTATTCTGTTTAATCTTGTAAACAGCATGTTTTTGCTGAAAGTTTTGTCATATTTCCTGCTCTGATTCTTACAGAATATATACCAAATGTTATTTCATTTTTTAAATTTTATTTTCCTACGAATAGTATTCCAATAAATGGCAGTTTGTGATGATTAAGGACATTTTGGGCAACTTCTCACTTTTCCAGAATATGTGGGGGGGGGTGACAAAAAGTTTTAATATTTTATGAGATAAATTCATATCGGATACATTTCTTTAGATAAAATTTGATATGATCTTTTCTCTGAGCAGTGAAAATTTAATTTATTAAATCTGCCATAGGGAACCAATGGGCTCCTTGTGATGTTGAAAGTTCCGTTCAGAGAAGTGCCTAAATGCTCTTATTCATAATTTATTATTGTCATCGCAATTTCACAAATCGACTGTTGTTAAAAGGCTAGATTTATGCCATAGTGATAGTACAAGACAAAGTAAAGTGCCCATACCAATTTTTTTTTGTCTCTAAGTGTATTGTTCATAAATCTGATTGTATTGTTGATAGAATTATCTGGTTGAATATACAGATTACAATTTCAGAATCTTTTTTTTTTTTTTTTTTTTTTTGCTTTTCATACAAATTTAATTTTATTTGTCTAAGAAATATATTGACTTTTTAGATATACTATGTTATAAACATCTGGAGTGGGGGAATAAAAACTATAAACATAATTATGAGTGAAACAATATAATATAACATTACTTATTTTAGTGCATTTACTAGTGAATGAAAGTTGTTTTTGAGTTGTGATGGAACTTTAATCTTTTTTTTCTTCCTACCTAATAAAATACATTTCCATTGTAGGTTTATGGAACTACTGCTATGGCACATTTCTAGCCAAAATGGACATTATGACTACAGTTCTTTCTTGAAGAGATGTATGATAGTAAATTAAATTGTACTAGCAGGGTGTGTTTCATTTGTTTTGTGTGTGTGATGCAGAAACTCTTTTCCAGAAGAGACCTGAAACTTCAGAGTTCAACAAGAGGATTCAACAAGTTATACGCATTAGAGCAATGTAGATGAAACTTACTAATGAATCCAATCCCACCAATCTATGAGCATTGCAAAGATTTGAAAGAACATCAGGCATAGATTTCATCTCTATTTTGAATGTAGAGGTTTTTGCCAAAATCTTTGTCTTTTAGACCTACTATCGTAATTTCATGTTTGGTAGGTTGACAACTGAGTAGAGATACTTAATATTTTCTTGAAAAGAGTCTGTTCCTTGAGATAATCCTAAATTGCAAGTTGGACTGATGTGAAAGGCAGGGACTATTGTTTGTTAATGTTTTATGAAAAATAATTGTTTATGACCTCCAAAAGACATTCTCAAATAATCCTGTATGTCTCTTCAAGAATTTTGATAACTTCTGTTTTGACACCACTTATTTTAAATCTTAAGACATTCATTTAATTAGTAATATTTTAGTTTTACAAGTAGTATTTTTTTGAATTTCA
Source organism: Acheta domesticus (assembly GCA_031308135.1). Taxonomy (NCBI): domain Eukaryota; kingdom Metazoa; phylum Arthropoda; class Insecta; order Orthoptera; family Gryllidae; genus Acheta; species Acheta domesticus. Next base: position 92,159,957 of record JAHLJT010009355.1, read on the forward strand.
GCTGAAGTCTTAAAAACATTCTTGCAATGATTAATATTTTACTGTAATTTATTACCTTTCACTTCTGTCCTTCTGTTACGGAGTTTGAAGCGTGCCCAAGTTCTATATCTTCGTGCTAATTATCTTGCCAAAATTAGATAAGGCTGAACCTATCGTTTTTGGATATATTAGCTGTGTGTTAAAGTGTGCCTTGATAACAGCGCAAGTGAATTATATTAACATGGTTTTTGTTTTATAAATGACTCAATACTTAACCTCAAAACTAATTTTGTGTGACCTTCAACTTAGAAAACTCCTTAATTTTTTTCCTTCTATTTGTTTATGCTGCGCAATCCATCTTCAATCCATTCCTTGGGGCTCTGTCAACTGGAATCCTACAAATCCAATTTATGGCTTATTGTCCTAACTCAATATCCATGTGACTCCTCGATCTGCCGTTGGCAGATGATGACATTAAAAGTGCCAAACTCAAAACCCAATCTACCAGTGATCCTGAAAATTCCTTGGACAAAGGAAGCAGCTGCTTTTCTGGTAAGCTGTTTTGTCTTCCTCTCTCAATGTCAGTGCTCTTCAAGATAGCCTCTGAAGTTTGGATAAAGGATATTTGATAAAATAGTTTACTTAATGTCAAATAAGTTGTTTTGTAAATATGTTTGTTAACATATAATTTATATATAATTTATGTGTAATGTTATATTAAATGCAGTAAGGAAATCATTGTTGGATTGCTCTTTTCTTGCTGTGAATATAAGAACATTATGGGTGCTTTGGGAATATGAGAAAAGTTAACATTTTAAATATTTATTTTGTGGATTATTAAGCTACAAATAAAACATTATATGAAGTATAATCCATTACAAAAAAGTGAATAACGTTGCCGACTTTATATGTCATGAACTCATTTCCGTCTCTAAAAGCTATTAGTTTTTCTTATTGGACATGTCTCTGTCATAAATTTGTATATTGAAATTTTATCGTCAATTGAATTATGGCAATTAAGATACTCAAATATAATGCTCAATCATTTGAGAATTTCATCAATATTTTATTATTAAAGACTGTCTTCGAAGTGTTTGTTAAAGAAAGTTCCAGAAGAAAAAAATGTTAATTATGCTTAAAAATAAAAATAAAAATGAATGTTCATCTGACGTGACGTTTCAAAGATAACAAATTTAATGTCTGTTAAGAATTGCTGTGCTTTAGAGATAAAAATGCATTTTAACATTTGATTTAACCTAACTTCATAAAGGGTGTAAAGCAGTGGGTACAAAGTCAATTAATAAACCTAATATAAATTTGAAAGTAATAATGCTGCATCATAATAGATGAATTCTCATTAATTTGATAGACTTAGCATTGCTCAAGTATGATAAATTTAGATGATCAAGAAGCGTAGTTGTTTTTGATACTTGCTTTTTCAATTCAGAGATATTTAAAAATCAATCATTTTAATTTAAGATTTAGAATACAAGAATATCCTTATCAGAAGCAAACTTGTAGTGTAGATAAGTTCTTTATCCAGTGGGAGTCTTTGTTGTTGAGGCACTGTCTTGTCCTTCCCTTGTCCTGCAGTTTACCTGTCGCAGCTTATGTTATATCTGTATTGAGAGCTATTTTTGGCAGGCTGGCTTTATGTTCTGTGAGAACTAGCACTACTTGGCATAGAAGGAAAGGTTATCACATCTCTGTACTTCTCTAATTTTCAGTTACCAGTATTTGGCAATAAAATGTTGGCATAAGCTTAACTGTAACAATTGTTCTTGTAATCTTTGTAATAGTGTTGTGTTGGTTTTCATTCACTGCTGGAAGCAGTTGTTCATGTGTTGCTTGTCAATGAGAAGACATTAGTGATGAGGAAGTGTAGACAGTGTGTGTGTGTGTGTTGTGCCAACAGAGAGAAGTCGTTATTGCAAAGAAGAATGGTGTATGCTGAAGTGTGTCAAGAATTTATATGTGTATCATTTAAGAACAATTGTTCACAGTTAATTCTCATTTATGCCTTAAAATGCTTGGTGCATTTTCATTAAAGATATTTTTTTTAGTAATGAAATCAAAATTTTGTTATGAAATTGTATTCCTTTTTGAATTCTTTAAAGGATAATTTCAATTTTATAAACTGATTTCAACTAGTGCTAGATCCTGAAGAATAATTCCAGCATTGCAACTGTATTACAATAAGAAATTGTCAACAAAATTAAACTGTGCTTATATATGGGAATATCTTGCACAAATCACCAGCAATTAAGAACTTTTCCACATTATAAAATCTCACTAATTATTATTGTCATTCAGTATGCACATTAGTAGTTATCAAGCACTTAAATCATTTATATCATATTGAAAATTGATGAGCTTCAAATATTTTGTCTCTGAGTTATTAATTTTGGATATTTAAGCATCCTTTTCTTATCGTGTATTAATTTGTATTAAAACATTCACTAAAATAATGGTATGGCTTAATAATTAAATTTTCATGCAGATAGCCATGCTGAATGCTTTGTTATAAATAATGCTTCGCCAGTTTCATGGAAATGATTCTCTCTCATTGAAAATGTATAAATAGTTAAAGAAAGGATTCATATATTATAATGTGTTTTATTATTGCTGCCAATCTGGATAATTTGTGCATAATTTTGGTTATTGCTTAAGGGTGAATGCTTCTTGGGGAAAAATAAGTGTTCTTGTTAATGAATTTTTTTTTTTTTTGTTTTACAAAATAACTTCTGATTTTAAAATTGATATTAAAGTTGCTGGTTATATTTCTCTTCATATTTCAAATTTCTAGATTTATTTATTAAGCAAAGCTTGCATTTTCATTCGCTTGTGCTTCAATAGCTCTTATTGTTCTTAATTTTTTGTTATCATTGCGCATAATTTACTTACTTCTGCTTTCCCTCCTACAAAAGTTTGATTTTATTATACTTGAAATATGCTAGCAACTTTTGCAATCTGATGACTATTTTTATATGATATGGAAGAATTATTTTAAAGTTTTTTAAATAATTTCACCAAATGAGCGCAACACACTGAACATCATTTTATTGTGGTTGATGTTGAGTGATGATGATGATGATGATGATGATGATAATAAATGGAGCAAATTGAAGTTCTGTTGGGCATTTCACCTTACATATTACTAACATTTTCATTTTTGTTCGGATTGAAAGAATTGTAAAACTAAAATTTCTTCGAAGAAAGCATTTTGTCATAAAAATTAGATACCAAGAAGTATATGAAATTTAATGTGTAATACAAAATTTGAATTCTTGCAATGTGTGGTGAAATGCCTAATACTATTTTGACTTTTATTCGGTTCACGAGTGATAACTAGGAGAAAAAAAAAAAAAATATGGATTGTCAGGGAGTTAGTGCCAGTTTCAAGAGAAAAAATACAAAAACTTCAGTTTCTTAATTGTTTGAAAGAAAGAGAGAGAAAGGAAAGAGGATTCCCAGAAATTCAATTGGTTGATCATTGGCAAGAGAGGAAAGAACAGATTCGAGAGATGAAACGAGGGAGAAACCGGGAGCAAGGCAGGGAGCTGGACATGCGCTTGATGGGTTCACAAAAACTTCGTCTTCCTACCATTCGTCTGTGCATCCAGGCAGATTGACGTGATAAGTTGGAAGCTGTATCACCTTGAAAGTACCCAATCCTCTTTTTTGACAAAGCCCTTTCTTTCTCTGGAAGAAAGGTGCCAAATATATTCTCAATATTTTAGAGAACTTTCCGAAATTAGTTCATGCATATGTTGTTTTCAATCCAAGAAGTAGAGATGGAAATTATCAAATTAAGGATCTTATAAATTTAAAGGACATTTTGATCTTATCTTCCGATGGTACTTGAGAAAGTTAATTCCTTTCACAGTTGATTCTTTACTGTTTGATTCTTTTTATATGAAAAAATTATTATGTATTAGAAAACTTATGTACTTTAGAAGGAAAAAAAGTACATTTGGAGTATAGTCTATTATTCCATTTTTCACAATTAATATTTATTCATTTGAGTTTTGGTTATGGGGCTACCGCTGCAGTATTGATACTCAATGTCAAAAATTTGTGACAAACAATATTGTTTTGTGGATTATGTTTTCCAGTCATTCTTTTCTCTGCTTGGTTAAAAATATTAGCTATTTTTGAGGAAGTTATATTAATGATTTTATAAAAACAAATTCCTCCAATTTTAAAAAATTCTCATTTATGAAGATAAAATTCAAAACTCTTAGTTTATTTTTCAATTTGGAGACTGCTTTTGCCCTTATAAAGATTGAAATTCAACAGTGAGAGGAAACTTTAAAAGTTCTGTAGCAAAATTATTTTCATTATAAACAATTTCAATAGAAATATTACAAAAGTTACTGCCATCTCTCCTTCTTTCACTACAAATTTGCTTATGAAAATTGATTTTCTGCAAAAATATTATTTTATAATTCTTTTAAAGAAATAACATATTAGTTCATGCTTTCATATCCTTCATTAAAAACATCCTTTGTGGATGTTTTATTGCCTTGAAGTTCTGAAAAAGACCAATTCAACATTGGTTGATTACTGATCTTACTGCTAGAGCCAATAGTATAAAGAGTGAATTTATTCCATTTCATGAAATAGATTTTTCATTGTATTTTTTTTGCATTGCAGGAGCCACGTTTGGTACTGGAATTTGTGCTATCAAGCTCACTGCACTTGGCCGGCCTCAGTTGTTGGTAAGTGAGAATTGATGTAACAGCCAAATTGTTGAATGTGTTACAGAAGTCAGAATGGTACACTCTGGTATTTTAAAACTGTCCGAACTTGTCGGAACTTTAAAACTTGTTGGAACCTGTCCTTTCTATGTCTCTTCCCCTCTATTCAATTATGTATATAGATATATAGATAAAGATATAGATATATAATTAACAAAATTGGATAAAGTTAAATATACAGACCAAGAGGAAAAATGTCAAGAAAGAGATGAGAGGATCAGGAACACCTCGGCTCTGATTAAGGGATTAGTGGATCAAAGGAACAGACCTCTGGGCCTAGGCCCTAATAGTTTATGATGATGATGATACTTTTTTTACCATTCTTTAATATGAAGACTAGTGTGAAATTTGTACCATTTAACCATTAATGTTTTACATGATTTCATTTGAGCTGGTACTTGCATTTTAGTGTAGAGTTTGATTTTTCAGTTTATTTAATATTTATTTAGGTTATCATCATAAACTACATTATCATTTCTTACATCATATATCATTCACATTATATTATATTATTCTTTATTTCTGGGAAGAGAATGAACAAATTTCTACTGTACTTACGAGTTTGTGAAATGTATGTATTTAACACTGTTTCTTTCAGGACCTGTAAAAGACTATTTCTTGTTATGTTGAGGAAATATGTTAATCTTACAGTTGCAACTCTCGGAAGTAATTATGCGAACAAGACAATACTTCTCAGATGTAGTGGGTGGCCAAGGAAGTATTATTTCTCATCATGTGGGTCCTGAAGTACTAGAAAAGAAATTTGAGCAAGCATGCTTACTAAGTGAAGCTCCTGTAAAGAAATTCCTTGATAAAATCACCTATGACAGAGAAGGGTATGTACCTCACATTATTGTTGATCTCCAAAGTTCACAGAACCATTCAGTTCTAGTGTTAAGTGCATATTATATTCAATATTTTGATTTATATTCTCTTTTTCTATCATTAATGAAAATAATTTTTCTATTTTTAATTTTTTCAATGAAGAAATTGGTTCACAAGATGTTGATCAACCAGGAGAATAATTGACCCTAATTTTGGAACTAAATATATTTGTGCACATCTGGAGTACAATCTGATTCAAATACTTGTGGTTGTGGTGGAAAATTTGTATCTAGCAGGAAGATTAGGTTTAGAAGAATCATAGACCTGGAAAATTAAATAAAAATAAAAATTTTATTCTCTCTCTCGCTCTCTCTTCTTCTTCTTCTTCTTCTTCTTCTTTTTTTTTTTTTGTTTGTTTTTGTTTTGTTTTTGTTTTTTGTTGCTGTTGTTGTTGTTAGAAGAGAGGGGGGGGGATCGTGCAAGTTTATGGCCTTAACTTCATATCATTCTTCACAAGAATAGTTATCCAAAAGACCATACTTGCATTTAGTATTTCTTCTATATTCACACTGCTCTCAAAAATCATTCCAATTCTAAGTGTTTCAAAGTACAAGGCATTTAGAAAATCATTATATGTTGTCACTACTTTAAAAAATAATTCATAATACAGATACCTATTAACGGTACATATTTACCAGAAAGTAAATTCCAAAATGCTTGGTAAAGTAAATGGCTATTTCAGTTGACATACTAGCCGTCTATTTTAAAACACCACAATTGATGCAATTTGGATATGACAATTTACATCAAATTTTCTCAATAATTCTTATGTTTGGAACATTTTCTTACTTTGTAAAGCACACATCCAACAAAAAATATAATTTCTAATGTGCTAGATTTTTTATTCATTGCAGCACAGCCAATATTTCATCACCAGGGAGTGGGTTGCAATGATTTTGCTTAGTTTTGCCCATTGCTTCAGGGCATAGCTAAGTGAAATTTCTTGACATTTGGTTAGAATTGGTTGCTATGTGCTTAACATGTTAGTGCATATTTGACCAATTTTTCTGATTGGTCCATATTCATGTAATTGTAGGAACGTGCATAGGTAATTATAGGTGCATATTTCGTTCAAATAGTTTTCTCTAAAATGTTTCGTGTTTTCATCGAGTTTATTTGTTTGTGAGCTTTCATTGATTAGAAGCAGCTTGTCACAGTTTGCTTTTTTTCTTTTCTGTGGATGATAAAATACTTGTGAAAATGTAGGATATTTCTTGATATTGTATTTTTTAAACAGGCAGAAAAAATTAATGAAGACATAAATGTACTTCACTATGGTGCATTTTTACTTAAATTATTTTTCCCATGGAGTAAGCTAGGTTATGTTTGCACAAAAATATATAGTATTTTCATTCCAACCATGCTTCTTCTCAATTTTATCAAGAAAGGTTTATTCAGGAAATTAAATATTGATAATTTTAATTGCATATAAAAATGCATATTTCAGAATTTTTAGAGCATAAAAATCTTCTCCCATCACTTTCCTACTTAAATTCTGATTCACTATTATCTTTTACCCAAAGTGAATTAATATCATTAATCAATCCATCCAATTTCAGGTCCTTGTCTGTCTCTAATGTGAGTTCTTGAATGCTGGCCAAATAAATACAAACAAATATCACTTGATTGGAAGAGCTTTTACTTTGCTTTGCCCACTTATATCTGTTCACCAATAAAATTAAATTCATGGTTCTGCATACAAATTTGTACAAGTAATGTCAACTCATGTAACAGATTTTGTAGTAAACAGATTGTACTCTTGCCAATGCTTCTTTTGTAGTCTGGTGAATTATTTTCCTGGGTTATACAAGTTGTTTGGGTAATACAAATGGTCATGTGTTACAAGTGGCATTTACTCAGAGATGGTATAATTTTAAATGTATTTTCTCAGATATAGTGGATAGTGTGGATAGTGATCAGGATAAAGTGGATAGCGGAATAAGATATACAAATCGATAAAGATATTTCAAGAATTTTTCAGGCATTTATATCTGATTTTGACCCTTAAAATCAACAAAAATAAAGGGGGAAATAGAAAAAAATTACTTTCTTCCTTCATTTTTTTAACAATATCTTATGATCTACTGCGGATCATAAAAATAACTAAATACAAATTGTAGTTGTGTATATTCTCTACAGTTTCCCAAAATTTTAACCTTTTCTCTTGTAATTTGCGTCTGACGGCTCAATATACATAAAACAATAATTTAATGCTTTTTGATTTATTTTCTTAAAATTAGGTTTTGTTTTATTAATTTTCATAGTTTTTTTTTTCTGTGTATTAAATAAGATAAATAATGAAAAACAAAATTGTAGTAATAAAGAGGAGGCCTATAACCTGTTGTAATTTGAATATTGAATTAATTAAGATTTTAACTAAAAATAATATAAGTATAAACAAAATAAGAGCAATATTACAAATAATGTTAAACAACAAAACAAATGTTATTTGTAATGTTAAAATATATGTTTAATAGTCAGTACATGTCGCATTAACCCATGTTTTTGATTTAGGCAGCAGATTTTGGAAATAAGCCATTTGGATGTACATTACAATGTGCAGATTTACCATCTACCTGTAAGGTGCAATGTTTGATACATTAACTGGTTTAACCAGAAGCAAAGAGGCTGCCATCCATATATAGGACAGAATGTCACACATGTCACATCTATGTTAGATACTTTGAAGGGCATAGATTATTTATCATCTACTTCATATAGGAAGATTCAAAAAGCTGTAAGAAACAGAAATACCTGTTGGAACTGTCAGAATCTATATCGATATCAGAACCATCATTTCAATCCATCTTACACTAGTGAAATGCCTTTTCAGAGAACTGTTGTTACATAAAAATATTATTTCTTGTGCTTTTCAATCTCTAAACTAATTAATGTTCCTTCTGAAACTCATATTCATTTTTGTAGCGATGCACATTTTTATACTGAAGGGAAATCACAGTTGCGGTACACATCATTTGAGAAGTGTTGTTTATTGAACATTTGCATAATTTCAGAACATTTTCATATTCATACCAAGTAGAGAAATTAAAGTTAGCCTTATTATTAAATAATCTGTCAAATCAAAGAATTTACAGGGCTACAATTTGTATTTAATCTTTTTTATGATCTGCTTTAGAACATGAGATATTGTTAAAAAAAAGTGATTCTTTTCTATTCTCCCCTTAATTTTTATTGATTGTCAGGGTCAAAATCGGATATAAAATCCTGCAAAAATTCTCAAAACATCTTTATCATCTATAGAAAGTTGCAAGTAAAATTAAAGTCTGTATTCATAGACGTAATGTGGTTTAAAATATTTAAACTTATACTAGCGTACCCCTGCAAGAACTCTCGCATGTTAAATCCCACCCTTTCCCTATCCATTTGTCTATCTGTTCCATAAAGGAGAGGAACTACTAATGTACTTACAGAATATCAAACAAAATAACAATGCAATTGATGTTTGAAACAAATTTTCAATTAAAGTTTCATCAACATTATAGAGAGATGTTCTTGGAACAATTCATACTTCTTTAAAAACAAAATTTGAAGAAATTTTTCAATCTTCCTTGAGAGTTAGCTTTTCGCTTTCCTTGATAGTCAAATAATAGAAAAGGTTTTTACTCTTGAGAAAGCCAAGTAAAATAATGCGAAAATACTGGATCGGGCAAGAACAGACCTACTCATTGCAATATTATTTAACTTTCCTTGATTTGTTATGAAGAACCGAGTAGGTTTTGGAGACTCAGGGTGCCAGCTTCCTGGGGTGAGAAAATTGAAAAATTGTTTACTAAAAAGTATTGAATTATTTTCTGCGTCCTTACGTACCTCAAGAAAAACAATTCCGAGCCAAAAAATAATCAAACTTATGTTTTCACCTTTGAGTACTAAATACCATTTGTTAGCATTAGAAACAATTTAGTAGGCATTAGTAAGCCCACTTGGGTACATGGGAATGTTGCTCAAACTATGTTTGCATTTTTAATATCTTAACAAACCAACACCTTGTGTATAATATCAAACGGTGTTTTATTTACAATATGAGTTTGCAGTTGGGCGTTGGTGTACATACTTCCAGATACCGCCAACATTTAAACTGTGCGTTTGGATTGCGATCGTTGGCAGTTGTTGGGTGACTTGCACTATTCTTTCTATAATTTTAAATTTAGTTGTTTTTTAATTGATTCACTTAGTATTGTAGGCTAGCGCGTTTTGATTTTTGTTTTCCATTTATTCCAAGCTATTTTACTTTAGCTACTTTAAAAAGTTTGTTCTTTGTGTTGTGCCATAGCACAAATTTTCCCCCACTACCTCTGCGTACTTCTGCGTATCTCTGTGTATGCTCTCGCATGTTAGACACCACACTCGTCCCTATCCTTCTATTTTCATTCTAAGAGGGAAAGTAGTTAACAAAACGTGTTTATTTGTTTAAAATCTATAAAGGTAACGTACAATGTACTAACACAATTACAAATAAAAATAAAAAAACAATGCAATTAATGTGTAAAAGAAATTTTCAATAAGTAATTATTCAATATTCTTTGTCAATTAGGTTTTAGTTTTTCGCTGATAGTATAAAAATATTAGCTTTTTACTTTTGAGAAAGCTACGTGTCTGAACCCGTTGACTTGAAAATTTCATCGAATGATAACGAAAATATTGGTACAGGTAAAACACAAACACAGTCTTCACTCTTCACTGAACAACCACATCTTTCCACAATTAATTACACAGCACTTATAGACCATGAAAAAACGTTAATTGAATAGTTTCACTACACGCATAAGAAAAAATCTTCATGGGTATAGGTATCAAGCAACTATAATAGTACTTCTAGTTGTTGCTGGACAGCAAATCTTGAATTAATGATTATGCAAATAAACCTCGTCAGACTGCACAAACTACGGTATTAACAGAAAGCATAAATAAAGATTGTCAAATCTAAGCCTTCTAAGCTTGTCGCCACAAAAAATGCTACCAGCAGGAAGGGCTGAAATATTGAGGTGGCCTTGATAGTATTGAAGCGTGGAACCGAAAAGTTAATTGAATGGATCGGAGAATGTCTCATGTTGTATATTATGGTATGAAAACCTTTTATTTGAGGTCCTGGGCCTCAAAAATTTACTTTTTAAGGCTCTAAAACGCTTTGTTTATGAGTTATTTGCTGATATAGGTTGACACGTAATGCGGGTTGCATTTTAGATGAATATTTCGGTGCGTGTTTTTAAAGAAATCATCCATATTTTTAAAGTCAAAATGGAATTCGTCAAGTCTCCATGAAATTCTCTTTCTTTAGAGCCCTCATTTATAAAGATTGGTTGCGTGTGAGAGCCGGAACCCAAAGGTATACTACTGAAATAATAGATAGAAAGAAGATAAAAAACATGTTTTTTCCATTTGTATGAAGTAGTCGGAGTAGATTGTTTAAATCCTGTGAAAAACTTCAATTTATACTTCAATTCCGATTTTCAACATAAAAAATTTGTATCCTCTTGGTGTAGATTTGCATATCTTATTCTGCAACCCCCTTTTGTTGAAGTAAGATTTTTTTTTTAAAATGAAAATCGTTTCTTTGTATATTGTTCTTTAATTTTTTAAATCTGTTTAATGTTCTTTTAAATTATATTATTAAATGAAGTGATAAAAGTACCATAAGTCTGGATAACTTTCATTATTTTTATGTTGACAGTGTTATTCATTTATTTCCTTGGAGCGGCATTATTGATGAAAATCAACAGCTCAGTGACACTTTTCGCGTACCTGACTTGAAGACTGGCAGAATGGTTCGTCTTATTACTCAACTTACTTCCAAGGAAGAAGAAATGTTCCGAAACATGATTCGTCGCTTGGATAGTTTGGCTCGAGTAAGTGGTGTGAACTTTGAAAGTAATTGCTAGATCAATGCAAAAGTGACATTTTATCTTGAGATAACTCCTTAATTTTAATGATGCCTTGTGAATTTTAAATACTTGCTTCACACAAAAAGGCCTTGTTTCTGATGTTTGTGAAGGCTTACTCTATATGGTTTCGGTGAATTATAAAAGTAACAAAATTATTGGAATGTTAGACAAGTATTTTCTAAAATAGATTTTGTGGCCTTTTTGATAAATGTTTATGAAGTTTATCAAGCTTGAGTGTAAACAATTTCAAAGTAGAAGAAATAGCTTCTGAATGTAAAAATTGATTTCTTGAAAAAATTAAATTCAACTGAATGAATAATTGAGTTTTTAAGAATGAGTTTAATTGAAACTCTTCTGTAATGTTTTCATTCACAAAATGTGGAATGTGAAATACTTGCTTCATTACAGGTTAATGGGTGGTGATATAATCTGTTTTCAGACTTGGATATTTGTTTTATGAAAGGGCTTAAGATGGATACATTTAAAGCAGGGGTTTTCAGACTGTGTGTTGCAGCCGTATGGAGGGCATCATGGTGATTTCTTAAAAGTTATCTTTAGATTTGATTTACTTTAATCCTTGTGCCATTTATGTCTACAAAATAATTTTATTGTATATTGCTTGTAGTATATATGATTTATTTTACTAATTAATGCTGTAAAAATTGAACCTGGCAAGTCCTTTACCAACAGTCTACTTATACCACTTACTCAATTGGGTTGAACCTTTGGTAGGCCTACATTAACCCTCACTATATTTGAAACTTATTGTTACCAGGGGAGCCACAGGAAGTATGGTTTATGTCAAGGGAACTATGGACAAGAAAGTTTGAAAACCCCTGATTTAAGGGACTTATTAGAAACTGCCCAAGTACCCATTGTAACTCATTAAAGCAAATGGAATGAGAGTAAAACCCCTAGATAATTTTAATGCTGTGCTAGGCAAGGAATAGTGTATAAAAAATAAAAATCTGGTGAAGGCTTTTAAAAAAATGTATTTGTTTCTCTCAAACATTGGTCATTTCTATTTTCTTTAGTACATTCTATTCTGCACTAATGTCATTTGTGTATCTTCCAGTTAAATAAACAGAGATTTATTCTTTTGTAATATTGAAACGTACATGAAATTCTTTTCAGTGAAAAAGGATACAAAATTTTAGAATCCTTCAGTAATTGTGAGACATATAGTAAGCATTTTAATTAAACAGTTCTTTTTGGTTGTTTTAGATGGCTCAAGATTTAGATGTACGCATAATGATTGATGCTGAGCAGACTTACTTCCAGCCAGCTATCTCTCGAATCACATTGGAATTTATGCGAAAATACAACAAAGAAAAGGTAATGGGCAATTTTTCCTTTTTCTCTCTGGTTTGTGTTCAGTCTTTGTGAAATCAGTCAAAATTTTATAGATTCATTCAGATTTAATTTCAAATCACGATATTTACTCAGTTGCAAACACAAACATCATGATCATTTCATTACACAAGATAACACGTTATATTTCGAGACAAAATTTTAAAGAAGATTCTGATTTAGTTACAAATCAGGGATATTTACTCAGTTGCAAACACAACTTACATCATAATAATTTTGTTAAACATTTTACATCATATAGTAACTGGGAAAACTAAAACGTAGAGGACGATATCTTTCTATTTGCTTATTCGGTCAAAAAAGGTTATCAGAAAAATTAAAAGCGGTATCAGCCAAATTAAAAGAGGTCAAGGAATTGTTGGATTTCAAAAAGAATGCACTATTATGTGTTTTAATGTCTTTTTAATGGAGTTAAAAAGTAGGGTTCATGTAGAAATATGAAACTTTGCAAGTTTTTTCTAAAGCTAGATAATCATTATCTAATGCATTATACAATGTAGTAAAATATGACCTAGAAATTGTTCAATATAAATAAATTGTATATATGAAATATTAAACTAGTTTGACTCATGCTAACATTCCAGATGTACTTTGTGTTAGCAAATAGGGCATGTAGCATGCTTGGGTAAACATTCTAATATTGCTAAGTTATTATTAACAACAGAAGACTTGGACCCATGTGATAAAATTATCAGTGAAATATCAAATAGTGAATTTCTTTTTACATCATTTGAACATTTTTCATGATTCTGACATCCCATGCTCAGGAGTAGGAGTACCAGATGAGCTAAACCTCCAAAAAATTTATTAGACAATTGGAAAAGGTTTCAGTTTGTATGAAGGCTTTTTATTTTTTATATTGTCATCGGCTGATCAGTCACAAAATGAAAACCATAGTAATAAACAAAAATGGTTGTTTTTTTTAACATTTAGATACACCTTCCAGCTACTTCTCTACATAGTTGCCACTCCAACTAAGAAATAGTGTGGTATCAACTTTCCAATACCCTCTCAGTAGAAGGCAGCTGCTTGTGCTTTCACCCAATTTTCTACATGTGTCTGCAGCTTGTGCCAAAATGCTGTCCTAAATACAGCAAGCAAGAGAGTAAAAGTGAGTGAGCAAGCAAGTAACCAAAACGATGGAAATCAGAGGGAGCCAAGTCCGGGCTGTATGGTGGGTGATCAAACACTTCCCATAAAAAATGCTGGAGGAACTTCTTTGTTGCAGCTGCAGTGTGTGGAAGTATTGTGAAGAAGGACATTGCCTGATGACAACATTATTCTTCACTTGTTCTGAACTGTCCTTTGTAATCATTCCAAAGTCATGCTAAACGAAGCTGCAGTAATGGTCTTTTCTTGTTCCATGAATTCCACTAAGAGATTTCCTTGTCGGTGATTGTTCACTCTAGCCATACACTTTCTAATGGAGAAGGTTTGCTTGAACTTCTTTGGTTTACTCAGGGAATGAAATCGCATCCAAGGTCTGAATTGCTCTTTTGATTCTTCACTTTTGAAATGGACCTGTGCCTTGCTCCTTATGACAATTTTGTTTAAAAAAATCTTCTCCTTTATCATGATAGCAAAGTAGAAACTTTAAGATGCTTTACATTCGCTATGTTTTGTGATGGTGGGACAGCATCATGGGAATCCATCTCGTGCAAAGTTTGTGGTACTGAAATGTCTCGCCCACAATGGTATTGAGAGCAGACCTTGAAATTTTGGGAAATGAATCTCTCAACACAGATGTTGTGAACCAATAATTTTCTCAAATTGCTTGATCCATTCATTAAACAACACCCTCCCTTTTTTTGCTCCATCTGCCTGTATCATGAACGTCTGTATGTCCTGTTCAAAGATCCTGCCCCATTGCCATACTATGCTCCTCATGAAAGTTTTATCCGACTTATTCTTCAATAAATTGTGGCTGCATTGCACTCCTCTTCCTCCTCCTCCTCATATCATCATCATAAAGAAATCAAATGGCAGCATGCACTCCAAACTTGGGAGTCTCTATTGTTCTATACTGATAGGTATACTCACTGCACATCCAGAACTGACACCCGAGACATTCCAGAGATGCTGCACAATTCATTTGCACACATTGTCATTGGATTTTCCCTGTGGTTTTAATTTCGCAACTGATTGGGCCTTAGAAAAAGAAAGAGTCCACGTAAATTAAAGCGTAGGAAAATAAATCATAGCTCCCTATGAAAAGGTGTACTGGTTCTGGGAAGCCTAGCGTGTTTTTAAATAATCCACGATGGTGACATGTGTCAGGGGATTGTTTTTCAACCTGCCACATTCTTCATAACAATTCATACAAAATTGTAATAAGTTAATTAACTAACTAAATAATGTATTGTTTTCAGGCTGTTGTTTTCAACACTTACCAATGTTACTTGAAAGATACATATAATGAATGTACAACTGATCTGGAACAAGCAAAGAGACAGAATTTCTATTTTGGTGCCAAACTTGTTCGTGGGGCTTACTTAGAACAGGTAATAGAAGGTTATTGAAATGTTTGTAACTTTAGCATATTTGTAAGTACCTTAATTTGTGTATATCTAAAACTTGTGAAATTGTGAATACATAAATAACTCTAATAATATTAAAAATAATTTTTGGAAGTCTCATGCATATGAAGTAAAACAGAATTGGTAATTGAATAAAAAGGTACAATGGTAAAAAAGACTAATTTTTTATGCAAACAAGAAAAAGATGAATTTGTTAAGAGTTTTTAAATTTTTAAAAAGTTATATTTTATTATTGAGTTAAGATTGATCAAAGACATGAAATTAAAAATTGATAATTAACATTCCTCATTAGGAACGTGCACGAGCTGCAGCATTGGGTTATTCCGATCCTACAAATCCGTCTTTTGAAGCTACTACAGAAATGTACCATCGCACCCTTACTGAATGTTTACGCCGCATCAAAGATCTCAAAGACCATGGAGAAGAGAAAAAGATTGGAATTATGGTTGCCAGTCATAATGAAGATACTGTGAGATTTGCCATTGAAAAGTAAGTATTTATGTGATATTCAAGCATGCAATATCAATAAATATGTACACTACAATCCACTTGTGTTTCAGAATGAAAGAAATTGGAATATCTCCTGAAGATAAGGTCATTTGTTTTGGGCAGCTTTTGGGTATGTGTGACTACATCACCTTTCCATTAGGTAAGGTTATGTTTTCATTTAACGTTAATTTCTGGATTGCACGTAATGCTATTGATTACAAATTGATATAGATTTTCATGACAATTCTTTTCTTTCTCCTAATCTTTAGGGCAGTCAGGTTATTCTGCTTATAAATACATCCCATACGGTCCAATAAACGAAGTGCTCCCGTATCTTTCTCGGCGTGCCCAAGAAAATCGGGGTATATTGCAGAAAATCAAAAAAGAAAAGAGCTTGCTTTTGCAAGAACTAAGGCGGCGATTTGTTAGAGGCAAGTTCTTCTACACACCCAAAGGCAATTATGTGCCAGTGTGAGACCTATTGTTGTACTCTTGGTTGGCATATGACTGGAAGAAGGTTGTTAGACAAGTAGGGATAATGCAAAGAATTCTACTGGAGAAGAATGCTCAAGGCCCTGCTTGTCTGGAAGGATCACGAAGATGACAACTTTCAGTTGAAAACAGATTCTACGTAGTGATGTTTTACTTAATACCAGTATTTCCATCTCTAGGAAATCATGATATCATGACGCTGTATGAGTTTATTGCTAAAGACTTAAGAGTATTTTGTCTAGTCATCAATCAAAATTGTCTTCAGTGGTTTTTTTCAGTTCTTTGTTTTTTTATATATATATATACACACACACACACAAATAGTGATACTGTTGGAACCAGCCTTATTAAAATTATTACAATTTTTTATGCTTTGCAAATTGTTTCTTCATAATTTCAGTTAAAGTTATTTCTTGCATTTCTTATCTATCATGTGCTTCACATAGTAAGCTGCCTTGATACTTAATTTTTATTAGAAAACTGTTGACAAGATAGTGTCACTATCATGATTTCAGTCATGTCATAAATCCTGTGAAATGTGATGTTGAGTGGACATCTCTATATGCCATAACTCTTATAAATATATAAATACAGCATGCATGTTTTGAGTTGTATGTAGAAACCTTGGTTGTATGAGAAACAAGCAGAAACTGAGAAGTTCCTGCATCAGCAGATTAATGTGGTGTTTGAAAGACAATGAACTGTGTATGAGTGTGAAATGAATGTTAAGTTCTCATATATGTTGTATTTTGTGGTATTGTACAACAATGAAATTGTGTGATGAGATTTGTTTTTAGAATTCAGCATTTCAAACATTAGGCAAGCTACTATTTTGAATTTCTATTATTTATGTGAACTATTTCAAAATACTGGACTAAGTTTATTTATTAGTTAAAATTAATCAACTTAGCAATCTGTGAATTTAGTTCATTTTTGTTGTTGACACTTCTAGGTATGTTATTTTGAATTTTGTCCTTTTATAGTCTCTAAAGGAACTGCAGTGAAATAATGTTTTGATTTTAAGAACATTGTTCAGAAGACTAATAAATTCTGAAAGTACTTGGAGTTTCTATTTTATGTATATATTTTATAAAATATCTGAAAGCTATAATTGTGAAATTTTCCTGGAAAGGTTGATGCTCCTGTAGTGTGTTTCTTACAGTGACTGAGCACTGTCAAATGCCTACTGATACCTTGTAGACTGAAAAGTTTAGTTGCATTTCGCCAAATTTCTTAATTATTTTGTAATGATCTCTGCAGTTCGATGTTATTAAATATTTTATCAATTACAATGGATTCCTGAATATTCTTTGTTTCTTCTTAGGTAATATAATTCATTTATAATTATTACTATTGGATACATTTTGTGCCTGAGCAAAATACAGAAAAGGCAGAATATTGAATGTTGCATATTATACTAAATGGCAGAAAAGTATACAAAATAATAAAAATAACTTTTGTGTGAAACAATTAGATAGCTGGAAAACATGAAAACAGCAACAGTTCTGTCAGCAACAGTATAGAACATTCACAGATCTGAAACAAAGTACTTAGGTATATGGGAAATGTACTTGTGTTTTACAGGGTAGAGGTCTACTACAGTAAGATAAAGAGAATAATTATGAATGTTGAAATAATATTTATGAAAGAATGAAAAGAATTGTGGGTGTTCAATGTAGTTTAAATTATTTTGAACCAATGTTATATTTCATTAATAGATAAAGAGATGTTGCATTGTGGTGTGATTGAATTACGTAGGTGTGATTGTTGTGTGGTTAGAAATAGCTGTGCAAGACCTATTGATTTTGTATAAATATTTGCAATTGGTTGTTATAGTCAGTTATCTTACTAGATGTGCAAAGGATTCATCAATGGATTCACTTGATTTCAAAACTTGTTCAACTGCAACTTATTAAAATTGATAACTTGCTTTTGTGGAGAGGTTGTAAATTTATATGCATATAATTTTCTTCGACAGTTTCTTTTAAAATTTTTTGTTTTATAAATTGTATAAAGGATAAAAAAGACAACCTCAAGGTCCTTAGACAATAAATATTTTAAAATGAGTATTCAAGAAAACACTGTTTTGTGCAATTATTCTGGAAATTCATTTTTTCTCTGGACATATGTTTACATTCTGTCACCACCTTGCAAGTCCTTCCTCTTGAACATGCTGGAATGTTGAGTGTATATGCTTCTTAGGAAGTCAGAATATAGTTTCAAAATATTGTGAATGGAAATTATTTGTCACTGTACTCTTTTCAAAGTTGGGGGAGTTTTAAAATTGACAGAAAAGATCCCAGGCGTATGAACAATTTCAACAACTTGTGAACTCTCATGGAGAATTTAAAATTTAACACTTATCATGTTTCCATATTTTTATAATGCAAATAGAAACACCGGTCTCAGAGACCGCCATTTGTTATTAGGCGTTGAAATGTGGGGATGTAAAGGTAAAATAATATTGTAGACCTGTTTTAAGAAATACTTATATTTCTTTAGAGTGTTCTAAAAAATATTTTATATTATAAAACATGAAAATAATTGAAAAACATTGAAATTGTTGAAGAACATTGAAAAACTTTTTAAATGTGGTAAAACAATGAAATTGTGTCTAAATCCGTACAATGTTGATCCAACTGGCCTTAGTGGGTTAGCAAGGAATTCTTCAGGAATCATTTTTGTCCTTTTTTTACTGTTCCAACAAGTTAATTTTCTCTTCATCAGTTCAACAATAACTTCTGCAGAATTAAATCAATTGTCTAAAGTGACATTCTTCATATAGATCCTTCAATAGGTTTGCATACACAAAAAGCATAGTTTGAGTAGGGTACTATGTTTTTTCTTCTTGAGCTGGGATCGTCCGAATGAATTGGGCAATCCATTACAATATTTTGAAAGTAAAAATATTAAATAAATATTTGAGAAAGTCGCCCAAGAGCGTTTATGGAAATACCTGTCTCACAGACCACAGAAACAAACAGTCTCACATAGTGGTATGAAAAATACGGAAAGAGAAACTACTGGTCTCACAGACCTCCACGATATCCAAAAATGTCCCTTTAATGCCGACCGCTGCAGCAGAAAAAAACAAAACTCTGCCAAGTGATAGAAGAGGGTTAGGAAGGAAGCTACTATGTCAACGATCTCACCCACTCATATCGCCCATTACTGCATAAACCAATTTCACATGGTGCCTGTCAGACCAATGTTTCCATATGAGTGTTAATGTTGCATGTTTGTAGCTTTTCAAAGAATTCAAAAAAATTATTTCCAGGAATGCAAATTCTTTGAATTTCTTCCATTGTCCTAGAATGTGGATAATGTGCATTCTCATACATACACACACACACCAAAGAAAAAGCAATAATATCTTAAAATCCCCTTACATAAAAAATCAGGTTGAGTCTGAAGAATCCTACACTTGTTACTCAAAGTAAAGCACATGTACATAGCATAAGATTTTATTTAAACCTTATGCTATATGCATATGCTTTACTTTTGAGTAACAAGTGTAAGATTCTTGACGAGAATGAAGTGAAAATGACAAGATATGTACTAACAGATGGAGACCTCTTTTTCACACAGAAATGAAAATACTGTTTTGTACATGTTTATTGCACACTATTTGATGAATGTTACGTACAAATGAAACATTCACTTATTTGAATATTTACTCAGTTTTTGGAATACTTTAAAGGGGCAGAGAGAGAACTTATCTATGCCCTTCTGCAGATGGATCTGTAATGTATGTGACATCATTATTGGAAAAATGATGCTGCTTTTCATGTAACACTTAAGTTCAAATTTAAGTCCTTCATTTGATTATATAAATCCCCCATTTGCAATCCACTTGTTCTGGAGCTTCTCTTCTGGTGGGGCCGAGGACCTCCATTTATTAACAAGCACACAAGAAATTAAATATATCACTATCGTTGTATACTGCTTGTTACTGATCGTGCAAATTTTATGATGAACACTATTTCTCACACTTCAAGATCATGGCTACACTGTCAAAAGCCTACTATTGACAATACACACTGTAAGTTGACAACTTCTGATTACATCCCTTTGTCTGTGTTGTTGTTTTAGTCATAAAGATTCCACCTTTATGTACCACAATAAGACAGTACAGAATTTTTTAACTGAGACTTATTTGAAAAGTCGATTGTAATACTACTTGTTTCATTGCCATCATGAATTATTCAAATTTATAAAGCCACTTCTTTTAAAACTTCCTCACAACGAAGACATAATTTATCTTCAAATTGTGATGTATACAGACGACATCGTTCACACAATTTCCCACTAGTTGGTTCTATTTTTACTTGTAATGCACTTGTACTTTCCATCACTTCTGAATGAGATACTTGCAAAAGTTCATTTAACTCATTGTGGTCTGCCAGTTCCTAAAACCAGTATGGCATTTTAGAGAAGTGCTCCCAATTAATACAAATTTTTAATATTTTGAAATACTTACCTTCAAATTTAAAAACTCGTTTCCAGATCCTTCCACCAATGCAGAAAGTTCCAATGTATTACAAGACGACATCTTGTCAATTACTGCTTTAGCCTTTAATGCAGTTTCAACTCGAGACACTGCATCAGGAAAATGCCAATGTTCAGGCGTCTTTGGATGCGTTTTTGAGTAAAAAAAATGTTCTACAGCTGGGAGTGAAAAAAATAAGAAACAAAAATTCAATTATAATGAAATATCTGTAAAAATTAACTACACCTACATTCATATTTGAGATTTATTCAGAGTAGTAAAATATTGCACTTTTATTTCACTTGATCAAGTATTTATAAAATGGCATTATCAAACCTTTACAAGGATAATGCAAATACACTTCCTCAATCAAATATGGCAGAACAGGTGCTAATCCACGGGAAACTGTCTCGAGGATATTCTTAATGACAAATTGACAAGACTGTCTGTAAACATCATCTTTCTTTCTACAATACAATCTGTAATTAAAATTATCATCTCAGTTCAGATTAAGATCATTTTCTACACTAATCATTATAATTTACATTAAATAATTCATAATGAGTTTTTATTTAGATATTTCTGTTGAGGATGAGACATTCTTAAAATATTTTATTGATTGAGTAAAAAAAATATTCAAAAATAATGGTTATTTGATTGTTTATCTAATTTACCCATGGGTATTGCATACCCTAAAACATAAGTTGATTGGGGTATTCGCTTTTGAGTATCCTGACTATTCACTTTTGAAAAGGATGAGTGTTAATAGAAACTACCACTAACCTGTCTTTGATCATGTGGCAATATATTGCAGAGACTTCATTGGTTATGAAGTTCGTAATGAGTTTGCAAACTCGTTTATATTGATACACGTTGTATGATTCAAATATCTGTCAGACAAATATTAATATTAATATAATATAAATATTAAACATGAACTTCATGAATATTATCCAGAAATTTTTGAATGTAAAAGGTACCTCTGTTTCAAATTTTCTCAACTTATCTAACATCCACAAGTCAAGTGAGAAAAAGTTGTTGAAGGAATGTGAATCATTTGTGGAAGAATAATCTGAAAGAGCTCCAAGAAGAAATCTTAATACAATACGAATTTTGTGAACTTCAGCAGAACTTGCTTCCATAATGTTTTGACTTACAGGTACATTGTCAACTTGAGAAGCATGACTTGCTACCCACCACCTATTAAAAGTTTGTTATAAAATATTTCATGTTATTCACTTCGTTAATTTGTTTTCATAGTGGTATTTCTAATATGTTGAAATATGTTAAAATACAATACTACCTGAGAGTATCTGTTCCAAACGCAGATTGTTTCTTAACATCTTTACCTCCTTTACCTTTTCTGACCTCCTCAGGATCTACTACATTTCCAATTGATTTGGACATTTTGTGCCCTTTTTCATCCACAGCAAAACCATGAACAAATAACGATCTGCCAATGCAAAGAAAGTCCATCAATATTCTCAAGTTTGCATGAACTTACCTCAAATTGCAGAGTCAATTTACTTGTAAGGAGCTTTCCCACGCAGACCAACACTAATCATGAGAGAAGACTGAAACCACCCAGTGTACTGATCCACTCCTTCAAGATACATATCAGCCACTTTTTCATTTCCCAAAACATAAGACCAAGAAAGGCCACTGTCAAACCATATATCCAGAATGTCCTGGGTAGAAAAAACAATTTATTTTCTTAAATATTTAAATTAAATGGTTTTAATCAACTATACAAATAAGAATTTTGTGAACCAAGACTGTTGAATATTAAACAGAATAATTACCTTGCCCTTTTCAATATCACATGAAGAAATGCCATGGTCTTCAAGAAGATAATCAGGAGCGATTTTTTCTTTTGGCAAAACCCACCAGAAATCAGCCCCATGTTCTTCAAGTAATTTACTATAATGATCTATCAATGCTCTGCAAATTAACTTCACTAATTAACTACACTAAACTTCTAGAATATTTAGAATAAAATTTATAAGCACATTCTCAAGATCCACAATTATAACTGACCAAATATTACCAAAACATCCTCTTGTAATCACATTATCTAATTTAGATATGTTCTTACTTTATTCTTAGTGGAACAAGCTCTAACTTCATCAATGAAATAAAGGAATCTAACCTCGATACTATAGGTGTTCCATCAATTTTCTTGTAAAGTACAGGGATTGGTGCTCCCCAAATTCGCTGCCGTGAGATACACCAATAGGGCCGTTTTTCAATTTGGGAAATCAGAGCACTATGACTCTGAGGCTGTGATGGGTACACATTGATGTCCTTAAGCAATTCCTTATAAAAGATAAACAAATTAATTCAAATGACATTATTTCATAAAAATTATATTTTGTTCTGTCTGAATAATCTAACTAAAAAAATCAATTAATGTAATACACTTTAATAAAGTAAGATAATGTTCATTAAGAATCTGTATGACACATCATGGTCAAATGACAGAAAACATTTCTAAAACCAAATAGAAAAGCACACTCACAAGAGCTTTTACTTTCAGGGCATCTGTGTCTATGAACCACTGATAGCTTGCTTTTACAATAACAGGTTGTTTGGTTCTCCAGTCATAAGGGTAACTGTGAACGTAATTTTCTAAATGTAAAATTAGGGATTTTAATTTTTTGAGAACTTTTGTATTTCCTTCCTTTAGAACAGAAAGTCCTTGAAAGTCTGTCCCTGCTTCTTCAGTGTAACATCCATTTTCATCCACCAAGTTCACCTGCAAAGAAGTTGTTATAATCACCAAAACATTGGGGCCTTTCGGAATCAACATAACATATTAGAATCATCAGTGTTACAAAATATTGAGCATATTTTATATTTAAAACAGCTAATATTTTTTCTAGGCAGAATGTATTAACTCCATATTACCATTTCAAAAAAATATGAGATCATTCAATATCACGTTTAAATACCTAGAAACTAAATACCTAAAAACATATTTTCATAAACAAACAAATGAGAAATGGCTTTTGCTCACCAAAGGTATCTGATAGTTGTAATGCTATCACAAAATCATCAGGACCATGTGCAGGTGCAGTATGGACTAATCCTGTACCCATTTCAGAAGTCACATGTGATCCAGGAAGGAAAGGCAATTGTTTACTTCCATTTACAGGATGGCAGTACTGAACATTCTTCAGCAATTCTCCTACAAATGTTAAATAATATGGTTAAAATGAAAAAAATAAATTAAAAAAACTATTTTATAGGAAAATTACTACCTTTGTATGAAAATAGCAATATTTTTTGACACACCAAAAGAACGGTCAAAAATGTGTTTAATTTAAATTTTTACTTGATATGGAATAAATGAATTATAAAACTCTGCTGTCTAAAATTTTAAAGGAATTGGTTCTTTCAAGAAAAGACAGTAAAGGAAAACTTATCAAATTACTTACTAAGAGGTACAGATGAACTTCTAAGTCTGTAAATAATTACTTCTAGACAAGTAATTAAATTGATATTATATTTATAATCATTATTTCATAATGTGGTTCAACTTAAAAATTTCTCTAACGTCTAAAAGTGACAATATAGTTTTCTTATAACACCTGAATTCAGATAGAATTTATTTTAAATTTAACAGATAATTTGTTGTTAATTGTGCATATTTTAGAAGAAATTTGTTTAACTGTTTCATTAACTGGTAGTCACTTTATTGAGACACTTAGGCGCCATCCATGAATTACGAAATGCACATTTGGAGTATTTTGAATTCACCCTATTTCCCAGTCTTGCTGCACCAATTTAATTGGATTCTAGAAAGTACTATAGATCAGTTTTGAATATTTTCTTCATAATCTAATAGATTCAATCAATATTTCATTGAAGAAAAAATACTTCCATTTCTTGTAACAATTTATACATAATAACTTTTTAAATTTTGTTTGTTAATACATTAATGTTTATGAATGTTTTTTAACACTGAATAACAGGAATTATTTCATCAAATGTTGAAAAGTTTTTAAAATTAACATCAGCATGACATAACACTAAACTATGACCCCTTTTCCCTGTGAAATGCAGCATAAAGCTGTTTCAAACCTCTCCCCCTCTCTAGCATTGCATATGGACAACCACTTAGGAAAACAAAGAGCCTTTAAAGACATGATGTAGTGTACACTTGTTATAATGAGCAATCGCTCTTATGAGACACTGAACAAAATTAAAATCTTTGACATACCAAAACAATTATTTCAGACATTCTGACAAACTCTCACTACCAAAGAAAAAAAAATTCATATTACTTTTATTTATCTGTAAAATGAAACAATTGTTGACATTTGTCATACAGGGTACAACTTCAACATACAAAACAATGCAAAATCAACTTTGTACATTTTTAAAAAAATTGAGACATTTTCATACCTGAGAATGTTTTTAAAATCCGCAATTGTTTCCCCAATTTCATTTCAACTGCAGCTACACACTCCACTGCTAATAAATATATTTGTCCATCCAAACCTTCAATTTTTCCCAAACAATACGAGATACTTGGATTGAAGCAAACAGCCTGATTGGCAGGTAAGGTCCATGGAGTAGTAGTCCATACTAGAGCTTTAATTTTGTCTGATGCTGCTTCTGTAGGCAGGTGTAAGTTTGGTGACTGAACTATGTGTAGACCCAATATTACAGATTTGCTCACATGCTGGGGATTATATTCAAGTTCTGCTTCTGCTAAAGCAGTTCTAACAAAAATAAATCAAACATTAATAAGTATCACACAGTCTTAATTACATCTTACAATTTAATATATCAAAATGACTACCTTGAAGATGGTGACCAAAATATTGGCTTTAAATCTCTGTATATTAAGCCCTGTAATTCAATCAAGAATCTATTGAAAATTACACATCAGAAAGCAACTATGACAAGTAAGTAATCCTTGATATCTGTACATAGATACAAACGTAAATGAACCTCTGGGATGTCTATACAAGTTCATATCAGTAATTATATCTAAATTATATTTTAAAAAATTGGAATAATAATAAATGATAATAGGAGAGCATTTTTGTCAGCAAACTGTAAAAACCTCTCCCACCCATGAAAAAGAGGCAAAGGCAAAACATACTAGAAGATCATAATTCACAACTATTTAGAAAACCTGAAAAAGTGCAGTTACCTTATCTTACCTAAGAACATTTCACTATTTGCTTTACAACGTAGAAACTGATACATAAAAAGCTTGCAAATGCAAAATATTATTAAAGTTTATTTCCAATGTCGTAAATAAACCTTTTGGTCAAATAATAATAATAAAGTTCGGTCTATAAAAAATATTGAAAAAAATGTAATTTTTATTTTCAAAAATGCCCTCTAACATCCTTACCTTTTTGTATAATATCAGGAACTGGTTAAGTTGATTTTTTATGTAGTCTTTATTCAATGTGAAGTAACAATCATTCCAGTTTGCCATGACACCCCATGCTTTAAATGCTTCCAATTGATCATTTACAGCGTTTTTCACAATTTCTCTAGCTATAAAAATACAATATGAAATAAGTATTTACAATATTTCACTTGCAACTATTAAGTCTATCAGGTTTTAATTCACTGACCTTTCGATCGTATTTCAAGAGGATCTGATCTGATGATTTCATTTTTATCTGTAATAGCTTTTAATTCAATTGGCAAACCATGACAATCCCACCCAGGCACATAATGAATCCTAAAGCCTTGTAAAAGTTTCTGTCGAATAGTTATGTCTTTCAATATCTGAGAAAAAAATCATGCATTTAAGCAATTACAAATACTATCAAGGATGCTAAAGGATAATATCCAAATTGTTAGAAAGCATGTTATGAAAATAATATTTTAGCTAATAATAAATAAATAGACATGAAGCAGAAAAATAACTTAGCAAACATAACCTAACATTCTAAACCTTATTGATTGCATGTCCCATATGAAGTTTTCCATTGGCATAAGGGGGTCCATCATGTAAAATAAATTCTGGGCCTCTCAAGTGCTCCCTCTGCCACTGATAGAGCTCGGCAAACTTGCAGGTCTGAACAAAGAAAATTCTTAAAACATTCTTGCTAAAACACCTGGAACTCAAGAAAAAAATACTCACATCATAGATATAATTGTCGCTTTCTACTCTTTTGGCTGCATTCACTCTAAGAGGAAATGCCGTTTTCGGTAACAGAACTGTGTGTGTGAATTTCTTTTTTGGAGAGAGATTCTTTTGAGGTATCTCCACGACACCACATTGGCACCGACTTACAACCTTTTTAAAATAAGATGTGCTAAAGAGAGGCTTCCGCACCCATGTCATATTTTCCAACATCACGTAGAGCAATAATAGAGATCTGACAAATATGGTGAATGAAATGCTCCTCGTTCATCAACACACCTCAATCACAGGAAGATTCATCGGATACGCCATAACTATTTGACACTTTTGAAATAACCGCTCACCTGGTGGATTAAAATTGAAGCAATAGCAGTTGCACCAATACTACAGATTTTAAATTCCCTTTATACCGAACATTGGAAAAACAATCAGGGCATCGCCATGGATTAACACATGACATCGCTTTACAGTAAAAACTTGTTGATTGAAATTTCACTTTAAAAAAGTAAAATGAGTAAACATTGTTTACAAGTTTGCCGAGTTCTGAAAGAACGCAACTATGTTTTTGTACTGTTATTAATATATTTTCTGAGTATATGTTTGTTATTTGTTGTGAATGTTTAATACTTTGAAGACTTTATTGAGGATATAAGAAAAGAAATGTCCACACTACGGAAAGTGATGAAATGACCCGTGATATCCATGAATAACTATGAATCCATCCCATCCCCTTTTCTCCATTTGCAGGTCTATTCGACCAACGCTTGTGCAATTTCCCAGCATTCCATGTTTGGGGAAGCGCGCCGGCCGCCATTTGTACGTCGCGCCCGGGGTTGCCGGTGGATTGTTTCTTGTGGTTGGTGTGTGGTGTACTTGGAGTGTGTTAAGAAATAGTTGTTGGAGAGAAGCTGAATTTTTTCAAAATGGTTGACAAAATTGATATGAGTTTAGATGATATTATCAAGTCTAACAAAGCCGCTCGTGGTAGTGGCGGAGGTCGACGCGGAAGAGGTGCACAGAGGGGTTCAGCAGTATCACGTCGAGGAGGAGGAGGACGAGGTTCTTCTAGGGGAGGCGTTGGTCCTGTGAGAAGTCGAAGTCGGGGTTCTGGAATTCGTAATACTCCTTATTCAAGGGTACGATGTCTGGAATTAGAAAATGTTCTTGGTTTGTATAGTACTCGTGGTAATATTGACTTTTAAAAGAATGCATTGTTCATTGTAGGGTGACATTAACAGCAAGTGGCAACATGATATGTTTGATGGAGCTGGAACTAAGAAGATTGGAAGACTTGGATTTGGAATTGGTGGGTCAATTGCCACTGGTGGCCCTGGGAAGCTGCTAGTCTCCAATTTGGATTTTGGAGTTTCAGATTCTGATATTCAGGTAAACATTTGAAACATTAAGATTGGTATGCATTAACTATCCCTTAATTTGATTAATGTTGGTTTTGTTGTAATGGGAAATGTATGATTAATCTGATCCTATGTAACATGGTAAGTTTGAAAATTGTTGTGAAATTCACACTTTACTCATTAATTTGAAACGTTACTTTCTTATAAAATTGTGAAACACTGAATTTCACTTCATCACTGTATCATTTGTGTGAAAAAAGTACTAAATTGTTGGACTTTTCTTTCTTTTATAACCATACCAACTGATAGACAAAATATGAATTCAGTATTGTGGGTAATCCTACATATTACGCAAATTCTATGAAGATAACTTAAGAACCAGAAAGCGAGGAGACAAGTGATTAATTAGCACCTTATTGTTGTGTGTATCCAATCGTGATATGAATAGTGAGATAAGAATCACAAGTCTTTTGTACTACCATTGCTAGCTTGTTTTGTTTTAATAATTTAGTATTGAGAATGCAGAAGTTTGAGAAGTTTATAAATTGTCAAGGGTTTTGTAGTTAATAGTAACATGGGGCTAATTTTTTAATCAACTCAGAAAAATTAACAGCCTTGAAAGCCTTCATTGTATATTAACTCAGAAAAATGTCAAAATAATAACAATGGCGTTATCTTTTGGTGTGTGAAATATGAAAATTTTCTATTTACCATTTTCTAGAAAAGGTACATCAATAATAGAAAATTTTACATGGGTGGTATACATGGTACCCTCTCCCTTTAAGGATTTTTTGTCCATTGTATTAAGGTACATACCAAGTGATTTTCAAGGTAACTTAATTTTCATAAGGTTATTACATTTATTATGTTATTCATTAAAGTAAGAGGACAAATTGCTGGTTTTGTTTACTACCATTATCAGAATCGGAACTTCTTTTGCATCTTACAAGCAGACAGAGATCGCTAGGTGGGTCAGTATAGAAGTGGGAGCTTCACTTATATACAAAATTGTGCATCTTATTAACAGGGTTGGAAAAAACCTGAGTGTTTTAAAAATAACCCAACCCACTGGGTTTTTTGGGTTTAATTGTAATGGCTTTAAAAACAATTTCTATTGATTTAATGTTGTATTTATATTAATTTAATTGCATTAATTTATATAAATCCAAAACTGTAACATATATTTACATTAATTACTAACAAACAAAAGATTTGTTTATTAGTTGGTCTAATGTACTTATCTCCCCTATTTGTTATATTAATAAAATATTTAAATTACTTAAATGTGTAATGTACATTTGTCAGGAAAAGTAGGTGTATAACATGTGGTAGATAATATACATGGTCTCTTCAAAATTATTCACAACATTTTGGTGTGCTAAACAAGTGTCGCAATAAATCAGTTAGAACATGATTTTTTTGTTTCATGTCATATCTGTGTAGTGACATAGAAAAGCACAGTATTTTAATTGAAATGGAATTTCCAAATACCCTGTATTTAATTAATGCTAAACAAAATTGATATAAATAGCAATTAGGAATTTCGCAAATGAGTGTTGGTAATACTTCCCTATGTATGGTCCGAGCAAAATGCTAGTGCCGTCCGATTTCTATGATTTTGCATTTTTTACTCGTCGCTTCAAGGCATAGCTAAGTGAAATTTGTTGACATTCAATACTATTTAGATTAATATGTTAGCACATATTTGTGCATATTCGGCCGAATTTTCCTGTTCGTGCATATTCCTGTAGTTGTAGGAGCATATTTCGTTAAAATAGAGACTTATCTGTAAAACGTTCCATGTTTTCATTGAATCTATTAATTTGCGAGTGATGATTGATTAGAAAGAGCTTGTCAGTTTGCATTTTTTTAAAATTTTCTGTAGATGATAACAAATGTAAGATGATGCAAATGTAAGATATTTCTTGATGAATTTTTTTTTAAACCATCAGAAAAAATGAAACAAGACTTACAATGTACTTCACTAAGGTACAAATTTCCTTCAATTATTTCTCCCAAAAAGTAAGCTAGATTATATTATATTTGCAAAAAACTATATATGTTCATTTCAAGCATACTTGTCCTGAATCTTATCAAGAAAGATTCATGCAGGAAATGAAATATTGTTAATTTTGATTGCCTATTGAAGTGCATATTCCAGAATTTTTAGGTAATAAATGCATTTTTTAAAAGCATATTTCAAGATTTTTTAGAGCATAAAAATCCTCTCCCTAATTATTACACATCACTGATTTTTTATGATTCTGTTAAAAAAACAGGTTTCTCCAGCAAAATTACAAACAAAATGTTCAAAACATGAAAATATTTTTGTGTAATTTTTTAGTTTTTCATAAGTATTTCAAATTGTCCAGCAAATTCTGAGCTATCAAACAAATCTTTTCAACTTATGATTTGGTTAGATCCAAATTGTGGAACAATTTGGGTGAAGAACAGACAGAGAAATTAAGCTAAAGTTTATAAGCACATAAGAAAAACTTTGCCAGATATGTAATAAAGTTATGA
This sequence comes from Acheta domesticus, assembly GCA_031308135.1. Classification (NCBI taxonomy): domain Eukaryota; kingdom Metazoa; phylum Arthropoda; class Insecta; order Orthoptera; family Gryllidae; genus Acheta; species Acheta domesticus. The sequence continues at coordinate 92,190,855 of JAHLJT010009355.1, forward strand.
TTTTCATTTAAAGTATTTGATTTTTATAATGTTCATTAAGAGATCATGTTGTAGATCAAAAAGCTTACAATTTGTGAAATACATAATTTATAAAATATTAAATCCGCATATAACAATTATTTCGGAAGTAGATTAGAACATTTATATTTGAATAAAATATTTCATATTTTTCAAGTGGGGTTTTCATGGGTTTTATTAAAAAAAAAGTGCTTGGGGGGGGGGGAATTGTGCCAACTCTGCATATTAGAGTGAAAAGAAAATCAAAGGTGTCGTATTTGTCTGCCTCCAAACATTTCAGGTATGTAGTTACATTAATCTGACCCTAAGGTAGCAAAATGTTCTTGGATTGTATTTCCTCGTTTTTATTGTTTCATTCAGTATCCCGAAAGCAGTGCTCGAAGTTTTCTAGGCTTGAAATGAGCTTAGGCAGTAATTTGATGGCATTGATCCTCCAAGGAAATTCATTCCATGAGTATGTAGAAACCGATCAAATTTGTCTTTCTTTACAATATGATGTAAGTAATGGGCTCTGATTCAAACAACAAACAAAATGGTACCTTAATAAAATTTGTGGTGTTATGGCAGTGGTTAGGGCACATGTTTACTAAGCAGAGGGACGCAGGTTCAAAGTCCAGTATGGATGGATATTTTTATCTGGCCATGTCCTCTAAAAGGATTCCTGAGTTTCACTCAGTCTCCATCCAAATGGGTGCCTGGCTTAAATAACAGTTAGTATTAAGGCAAATATACATATGAAGCCTGGAGCTTGTTATGCCATCTCCTCACTTCCAAAACATCAATAAGACCTTTCTTTGATGTGTTTCTAAAACTAGTGCAGAAGGCCCTGGAAGTGGGGAAACAAATGTCAGAAAGAAAAGGTGGTAGAGGAGTTGCAACCTCCTCAAGCAGGTTCACCTGCAACTCTTTGTTCAAAGGGATAAACTAATACCCTTGATATCATCCCTTGATATCCACGGATTCGCTATTTGCGAGTTCCAAACATTTGCAATTTGAGAAATGCTACCAGTTTTAACATTTGCGAATGCATCTTTTGGTCATTTTTGTTTTGAAAACTAGCAAATTTCATTTCCTTTATCAGCGTAATCTGGGAAACAAAGTCGGAAGACCCTGCAGCTCAAAAGCCTAAAAGCCATTGAGGATCTATGCAACTCTCATTATTATGACCTAACTGAAGAGGAGCTTTTAAGAAATCATCAACAAAGAGATCTTGAACGTAATGATGAAGTAACGGAAGCGAAACTCCATCCTGGAGCAACTTCAAATCAGTTAATGGCATTCTAAAACGTCAACAAGCTCTGATTGAAAGGGAATTCGACTGTGATCCGAACATAGAAATAACTTCGAAATTTAAGGGAGAAATAGAAGCAGCAGCTCTTCCATATTTAGATATTAAAACGAGTAAGGTGATTAAACAAAAAAAAATCCTACATCCAATGACTTTCAACTTAGAAATAAGTTTCAAATATTTTTTATTTGTTCTCTTTGGCTGTTGATAGTGAATACTGTTTATAGTATCTCTTACTCAGTTCTACTGCCATTGTTTGTCGGATATTTTTCCCCCCTTCTTTTTTAAAGTTTTTGATTTCCATGAACCTAACCCACCTTTTTTCATTAAAAGATAAACTCAACATTCGCGGATTTGATATTTGCAATGGTTTTTGGGAACCTAACTCTCGCGAATTTTGAAGGATTACTGTAATTAATATTTCAGTAATCTGCATTTCAGACAGCAACCACACAAGTTTTCTAAAAATATAAATTACAGTACTGCAAAGGCTTCTGTCAAATTTTTAAACAGTATCAAATTCAATTTTTCTTAAACTACTGCCAAAGTATTGCTTTCATCCAGAAACAATTCATCATTCTGCTTTAGCTATGCCATGCCAACAAAAGCATTTTTAATGAAAAAAAAATATAAATTAGTTTCAAAGATTATAAAGGACTTCTTATTTCACTAAAATTTGGAAATTGTCAACAGCTTCGAAAGTAGAGATGATTGTCTTCAAAGTAAAAGTCAAAAAATGAGAATTGAATTTGGAAGTTGTTTTCAAACATGGACTACATTTTTATAGCAAAAGTGCAATTTCCTATTTTTAAAAGTAATTTGCTTAAAGGCCTGATCCACTCTTTAGCTGGTATTAAATCATACACAATCTTGCAGCACACACCACAAAATACCATGTACGTAATTTCTATTTCTGTTGTCCATTACGTTCTGTTTTCAGTCATTTTTTTAAGTTGTCAGACATATTTGTTGTATATTTTGAAGTGTAATGATTATTTGTAGCTCTGAATAGAACTTGGGTTTTATTGCTTTCAAGTCTGCCAGACGTATCCAAGACAATGGAAATAAATGAGAGTGTATATTCAAAATTAAATATTCCAAGTGACTTATTATTGTGACCACCACTTTGATGTGGTGTACAACACATACCTCAGGAATTGTGATGTATGTCAGGTGATGTGTGCTGAGGGAAATGTGTTGGGAAGAAGCAGCGGCACAGTATACTGTGCCACTGTTGTGGCAGCAGTGGATCCAGCCATTCATTTTGGAGGGGGCCATCATAGATTTTTGTTAAATAATTAACGTTTTTTATTATATTGTATATTATTTTGTAGGTATTACATATGATACTTCACATTAATATTTTTGAAATATTTACATAATTCTAACATTAATTTTTAAATCATTTTTCTGATTTACCAAATATAGGAAGTTAACTAATGCAGTCTGTAGGCTATGCTCCCCCGATCCATCACTGGAAAGGAGTGACAGCCTGTCTGTGTTACTTATGGCTCACTGCAGCCATAGGATTTGCATAAATAGATGAAAAATTATTACAAGTAAAAGATAGTATTTCGTAAATCAGTCTGAACTGTTTGCATACCAGTTTGTGGTGAAAGTATTGTCAGTGGACTAATGTCACCAATGCAACTACTGGAATCCCTATACCTTTAATATTCAAGATGAACTTCAATTACAGTAATGTATGATGGCCAACCAATTAGTTGCGTGGAACAGATCAAATTCAGTAAAACCAAGGAGGAACCATTTTTGTGTCTACAATAACAGTTCAGTAGGTGGACAGTATCTGTTTCTATGACAAAGAATTGATAGAAAATTACTTCAATTTTCTTAATAGTATTGAAATTAGACTATTGCTGATTGACAACAAATTGCCTTCCTCAGAAAATTTCTTTTGTTTCCAGAAGGAATATCTGACAAGGAAATTGTTGGAAAACAAGCTGTGCCATCAATTGTAAGAATATAAGAGAATGTTATGGTTTGAAGATTGCATTCTGTAGTACCTTTCACCATGTTGAAGCCACCCTTGATCAATTTAGCTAGGAGTCTGTCTTTTGTTCACCCATATGTGATTGCCTTCCCAAGGGATGATGGAATTATTCAGGTACCCTTTGGCCTGCAATCTAATGGGAGCCTGATCAAGACTTCAAAGCACTTCCTGATCCTAAATCCATCAGATTTGAACCCACATGTCCCTCTGTTGGATCACCTTGTTGTTAGCTGTAGAAAATACTAAAGCCAACAGTCCCACAGCATTGCAGCTGGGCTGCAAATGGCATTTATTGTGAATTCTAACTTGTGAACATAACGTTACGTGATCTTAAGTACTTTCAACTTTTCAATTTTTTGCCCCCTCAACTTTTTACTCCTTTAAAACTCGAATATGCCCCATCCATTAACATTGTGTTTGCAAATGGTAGGCATTTTATACTATGACTAGTTGAACCCAAGTGTTAAATTACACAAAGCAAATGCTGTAGCAAGGTTACCGCAGAAAAGTACTATATAAGCACTGGAAGGAAAATTGAAAACATGAAAAATATTAATCGATAGCAACTTGTCCCTCAAAGTGAAAGAAGACCAGGGCAGATAAGCATTCACTCTATAATTTTAAGATATTAATATTTAGTATTTATATTATAAAACCAGTGAGTAAGAGCAACTAACAGTGCATTTAGGGCCCATTACCTTTCATTAAAAAAAATCACAAAATTTGGCTGAATAGAAAGCTGAAACTTCTTTATAAATGAAAACCCTTTGTGTTTTAAATAAGATGATGTGTTAAGAAACATTGCTTTCTCATACCTCTTCATGCGTTCATGGAGCACATTAAAATAATGTGTGGAGCATTCAGAACTTCTCAATGAACTTGAAAGCAATGGTATTTTGAAGTCAAATGATCTTTATTTAACATTTGAAGATTCAAAATTAACCCACAATTTGATGAATAAATACTTAAAAAAATATCCTACCTTGAATTAAGTTGTATGAATTGAATTTTCAAATTTATTCTGTACACCATGAATACTCATCACGAGATTTGGATATTGTTCTGTGTTTATGATATCATCAAAGAGATATTACTTCAAAGTTTTGTTGCTATTTTTTGTATGTAATATTCTTTTTTCCACACCATTATTCCACAGGGTGCTGCTGCAAAGGTTGAATGTGAATATTGGTCAATATATTTTTTTACTAATACAGTAAACCCTTGTGAAAACGAATTCCAAGGGAATGAAATACACTGTATTCATGATATAAAAATTCATGTCATCTGAATTTTTACAGGGTGTCCCACCAACTGTGGACCACCCCCATAACTTCTAAATGGTTAATGATATCAAAGTTCAGTTTTCGCTCAACAATGCATAATAATAGGGCAAGTAGTATGTCATAAAGAAATCGTCTGTAACATTTTTAGTTTTTGAGAAATTTAATCATCTTTGAATTTTCAAATAGAACTTTATATTTTTCTATCCATTGCTGTTGAGAAAAATATGAGTTCTGTTTAAAAAATTCAAAGATGATTAAATTTCTCAAAAACTAAAAATATTACAGATGGTTTCTTTAAGGCATATTACTTAGCCCCATTATTACAGCATTGTTGAGTGAAAACTGCACTTCGATATTGTGAAAACTTTTAAGAGCTTTTTACCCCTCATTTTTAAACAAGTAATGTTTCATTTTTGTAGGAGCTGTTCGCTGAATTTGGGCCACTGAAGTCTGCAGCTGTCCATTACGATCGATCAGGACGTTCTCTTGGTTCTGCTGATGTTATTTTTGAGAGAAAAGCTGATGCAATTAAGGCCATGAAACAGTATAATGGAGTGCCATTAGATGGTAAGGCATAAAAATTAATAAATTTGCCAAACAAGTGCATTGTTTGATTTTTAAATGTAAATTTGTTTGTCGTATGAAATTGTTGATCAATATACATTATTAGATATTTTATTATATAATTGCAGTAAAACCCCACTTAAACATTCCCACAATTTACGTTTTTCCGACATTTACATTTCTTGTTGATGCTTTCTGCATTCGTATATTCTCAATGTTATAAATACCCCGGTTTTATGTTTGTATAATTTTAATTTTCCCAGCAATGTACAACTGCTTGCCTCCTGTCTGGAAACACTTTGTGTCCTGTAAAACACACACTGTAATTGCACTTTCTTGCAACCTTCCTGCTTTAAAAATGGCTAAAACAGGAGGACTATTGAAATGGTGTAATATTATGAAGAGTTTTGTGAAATGTGTGAAGGCTAGAAGTTTTATATAGTATAGTGAAAATTGATATTTAGCATATTAGAGAATGCTATAATGCTTATTGTTTGTATGTGTCTAAATCATTATAGACTTAAGTTAAAGGGAAAAAAATTTCCCATTATTTAAACTTCCCACAATTTACACCATTTTCCCTATGTTCCCATGAAAATTGTAAAAGAGGGGTTTTACTGTATATTATTATTTTTACTAGCTAAAGAGACTGCCATTACGAGGGTATTTACTTTACCCATTATGCAGGAAAAAGACTTCTATCAACAGTTTTGAATAAAAACAAATTTATTTACATCCTTGTCATATCGGCCATACTGAACAGTGTATACAGATAAATATTAAACAAAATTATGATACTCTGTATTCAAATCTGATGAAACATGTAAAACACTAAACATTTTTGAAAAAAATCTGAAATGTTACTTAGGGGTCTATTGGTTTTTGTCAAGTTGAGAATCTACCAGTTGTTCAAAGAGCAACAAGGAGAATGTCATCATAGTCTCTGCTACTTCTTGCTATGAAGGTTTGGCAAAACCTTGATAGCATCTCTATTGTGCTTTATGATTGGAGGTGGTTGACTAAAATCTTCATCAATCTCTCAATCAACTTTATCGTTGTGATCGTAGAAATGGCAATCTTTTGTTCATTCTAAAGCTCTATTACAGTGATGTAATTGTCACAATCCTATAAATCTTCAGATGTTGTTTCTTCAATTCTAAAATGGATCAAAATTAGTTCACTCAATCTCTGAGGGTTTGTTCACTGCAGGCTCTGACACAAATTGTGGATTTGGATCCCCATTGAATCCACAATTATTAAAACAGTTTTCTTGTTTATTTCATGTTTCTCCAAACTTTATCAACCCTTTTCATTATCTACAGCACGGATATAGTGGTGGGGATTCCCTTCTATGTCATGTTATTCTCTTCACAATATGTGCTGTTTATAAGTGTTCGAAATTTTTTATTGTGTCTTAATGTAACAGCAATAATTTAGAGGTGGTGTTGGGTGGCAAAAACTGCAGTTTCACTAACTTGAGCTGTGGAATATTGTTGTGGATAGTACCTGGTTGTACATGATTGCTGAAGAGGAGAATTTTATGTCATCTCAGTGTCATCTTGACATTGTCTTGTATCATCTCATTGTCAGTGCTAATTACCCATTCAGAAAACAATTGAATGTCATCAAAGTTTTTATCTTGGTCTTGAAATGCATAGGGAACAACAGCTAGCAAAACAAACAACATTATTAATTTTTAAAAGTGCATATTGTATCTTGTAGGCTTTTGAAACAGAGTTGTCTCATCAGCATTGAATATGTTCTTTGGTTGAGAACTGTGCAAATCATGCAACTGACTTTCCATGCATTGCGTACATTAGTCAACTGCTGCACTTTTTGTCATACACTTTTGTGGAAGTTATATCTTGTCTTAATTTAAATTTATCACATCAACCATTATTTTCTCTAAATCCTTCATAGCCAAGTAACTTTGCAAATTCATTTCCCTTTCCTTTTAGTTTAGTCTTACTACAGTCAGTATGATTTGCTCACTCTTACCATCTGTCTCTACCTACTGTCTGTATATAGCTTAAACCGTTTTAATAAACACTCTTCAATTTGAAGGAAACCGGCAAGTCTTGTCCATTCCCTTTTCAAATTTGATTCAAATAGCCCCTTTTTCAGAATTTTTTCACATTTTATTATTGTTGGTAGTGTTTGCGGGAATCCAAATTTGGTAGTGTGATTTTTTCATTTTTGACTTGAATTAATAGCACATCGCTCAAACTCAAATGACTGGTTAGTGTGGCCGATTGCAAGGAAAGATTTAAAAAATCAGTTGTGTATATCCGGTATCAAATGATTAAAAAGCAAAGCTGTCGATTTGCAAATGCTATTGTTGAATGATAATGGTGAAACAGAAGTTGTCATTCCCAGAAAATGTTATAAAGCAGCATGTTAAATTGGTGGCTATAGATGTTTATGAGACATCTGGTTTGCTTCGAGTCATAGGATGTTTCATTTTCGAGTTATGTTTTTCACCTTCAAGATCAAGCGAAATGAAAGAACGCAAGTCTTATAAAGGTTTTCAACTTATTGAATGGGCTGCTTAAGATTCTTATCATCGTTTATTTGACTTGGTTCATTCGGTTGATAATAATTAACCCCAATTTTGTAATGAAAAATGTATCAAAACTTTCTCTTGCAACATTCTTGTCCAAGGATGTAAAAGACTGGTAGCCGTATTATGTTGAATATTTATGAACCCGCATAATACAAACAAAACTTTCACATGTAAATACCTCCCTGAGGTGCCACTCTAAGCTAGTTGTTATTGTTGTTATTATTATTGTTATTGTTGTTTTCATTCTCACAAATGCAGGTCGAGCAATGAACATTCAGATGGCAACATCAGAGATACCAGCTGTTGGTAGAGGTGGTAGAGTCGGTGGCTCTGGTGGGTTTGTGCAGGGACGATCCCAAAACCGCATTGGAGGAAGAGGAGGTGGAGGTGGAGGAAGAGGTAAGTTCAGATGGTTAAAATAAGCAATTTTATTGCTGTGTGATGTTCACATCCGGATATTCATGTGGAATTTTTAATAATTATTTCTATTTTCAAATGTCTGGATTGCAAATTTTCATTTTGACTTGTTTTTATTATGACTTATTTTCTTTGTGCAATTTTTCATTTACAAGTTGTTTCATTGACTATTGGTTTGAAATAAGTACAACAGATGTGCAGTGTAGTCCATCTATTTCAAGAAAAGTGCAGAAAGTAAGGAGCTACTGAATTCAACATTGTACTTTCTAACTTTATTATTTTCAATAAATCAAGAGCTGCAATTCCTTAAGTGACCTTCGATTGTCTGGAGACAGACCTATGCAAGGAAAACATCCTCCCTTTTGTCATGTAGTAAACCTGTGGTTCTAAGGCAGAGCTCTTTACATTCTTTTTTTGTTACATGGTTATGATTTTTACTTTCTCGCTACCGCTTACACAGTAGTGCAAAAGTTAAAGGAAGCTTAGAGTGGATTCAGCCTATGCTGCACAAAAAAAAACGTGAATTTTCAGCACAAAAACTATTACTGCCGGGCCCTGATAAGAGAGAAATGGATAAATTCTGATGCTAAATTTAGTAAATAAAATCTTCTAATGTAACCAGAATCCATTTTGTGGGTTCTTGATACCAAAAAATTGATTGTGGCAAAATGTTTGTCTGTTTGTCTTTGAATACCACTAGTGCCTGAAACATACGCAAGATTTTTCCAAAATGGATATTCCCTGGTCGATGCGGCTTGACTCATGTTGTGATTTTCAAAAACTTTCTTCAAAATTTGGGGGTATTTAACATGAAGCCACCCCTGACATTTTCAAAATTGTCTCAAAAACGGTCCCAAATTTTTTCTTCAAATCTCTTGTAAGAGTAGAATAAAATACACTTACAAAGGTGGCATAAGCCCGATTTTCATGGTAAACTGAATTTTCAAAAATTGCAAAATTTTGAATTTTATTCAGCGACAACTACAAAATTGAAGATAGAGATTTTTCCTCCAAATAAAATTTATTCTCCATTGTCAGTTCTTTCATTAAGGTCATGTACATAGTTTTGAAAATTTTAGTAGTTTTTTGGAAATATTGCTTGAAATAATTGCAATTTTAAAATTTACAAAAGTACAAATTTTTTTTACAAAATTACAAAAACAAAATTTTCTCAAAAATTGCTCCAAATTTGTCTTTAAACTTGTGGTAGGCATAGTGCTAAATGTACTCTGAGATGATAGCAACGCTGTATTTTTCTATTCTTCTGTTTTTTGAAAAATTACAAAAATGTAATTTTTTTGACTCGCGTCTCACGAAGTTAATATTTACATTAACGGCAATTTCACAATATTATATTAACGAGTTACATGCTTAAAATAATGTCAAGTAAAAGTGAAGTGTCCTGATAAAAACTCTTTAAGTGTCGTGATACCCACTAAGTGACCTTATAAACTATGTATTATGATATATGATGTGAAGTGCTGTGTAATTGTAGATGTATGCATATCAGCTTTGCTGCTACCGAATAATAAATAAATAAATACATTTTCTCGAGAACTTATCCGCTTTCTGTGAGAAATATCTTCTGCATTTTCAGAAACACTTTAATATGATGATAAGTTCAATTTGGGCTATCTTTTGGTTTTGAAAAAGTATACTTCGGTTCTTCTTTCTTTTGGCGCAAGGGGGTGTGTCAATAAAATGGAATATCTCACGGTATTTCACGTTCTCGATTGTGCCGCATATACACATTACCAGCAATTTGTAAACTATTGTATTTTTATCTTAAAGTGCTTTAAATGACTTCAAATGAAGTTTTTCGAAAACTCAAATTTTTTGTGGAAAAAAAAAGAAAGCTTCAAATTTTGTTTATTTGGTATCGCTTAAATGCCATTTTCTTAAAAAGTGGCTCCAAATTTTTCAAAAATATTGCCATTTAGGAAAAGAATATTGCCATCCATTCTAAAATCAATATTTCCGTTCTACCATTAGGAAACTGAAAAATTAAGATAATGTCAAATAAATGTATTTGGGCAGCGATAGATGACAGTTGGCACGAGTATGTGGAAATTCCGAATAGCTACCCCAGACTCAAGGAAATAGAAAACTAATATACGGGAAAGTCTGTGCCATTCTGTAGCACCACTAGTTTTTTAAACTTACGTGCCTTATAAACTTTGAGATGACATAAACACTACTTTGCTGTATTTCTGAAGTTTTTCGAAAATTACAAAATGTAATTTTTTTTCTAGCATCTAACATCTTTTATATTGACAGTGATTTGTTCACATTATTGCATTTATGAGTACATGTGCTGTAAATGATGTCTATATCTTGAAAAGTTTCTCGAAAACTCAATTCTGTGATAATGAGCTCAAAATTCAGTATATTCAGAAAATGCTCAAATGCCATTTTCTCAAAAACAGTTCCAAATGTTTTTTCAGACTTTTCAGTGCTAATTGCATTGTTTAAAATGAAATAAAATGAATTCATATACTATATTCTTTGTGTGTGTGTGTGTGTTTTGGAATGTCTGTCACACTGTTAATATGCGCATTCCTAGCGAATTGTATGCATTATTGTGTTTATGAGGGAAAGTATTTCCAATGAAGTTTTTCGGAAACTCAATAGATTCCTGTGAAAAAGAGCTTTAATTTTGTATTTACACTAGAGCTTAAACAATTTTTTCTTAAAAACTGCTCCAAACTTTTGAACGTAAATTTCCATATGAAATGGTGTTTTACTCTTTTTTAATATTGTGAAATTAATATTTCGAATCTACCACGCGGAAACTGAAAAATGGAGAAAACTTCAAAAACTGTATTTTGTTTGGCTATACATATGGCAGCTTGCAAGAGGATGGAGCAAGTCAGTAAAGCTAGTTCACCCGAACAAAATCAGAAAACTACTACAAGAAAGTCTGTGCCATTCTGTAGCGCTTCTAGTTCTTTATTTGGCGAAGTTTTGCAGTCCTGCTGGAAGGGAGGAGGGTGTTGGTTGTGAAACTTTAAAGGAATTGCCAGATTACTGTAAATAAAATCTTAATTTCTGTGAACCTGTATACTTCGTAAAGTGTCTCCTGAAAAGTTAATTTTTTTTACATACTGGGTTCTGCTTTACTATTCTTTATATATTGACTTCAGCCTCCAGAGTTACAGCTATATTATTTAAATGATTGTATCTTGTAATTAATTTCAAACCTTGTTTCACAAGTCCTTTAGTTTATTTTGTTGTTCTCACAAATCTGTGGGAGTAATAAGTGTATATTCTCTTACTAAGCCTCTCATTTCACACTCTTTACAGTTCAGAGCTCAAATTCCAAGACGTTTCTATCACTCTTGTTACATTAGAAACTGGAAATATAATTTTCCAAGAATTGATTGATAGTCTCTATTATGATGCGTCTTCTGAACCCATTAACACCCACAGAAAATAGTTTTCCTGTATTTCTACTATCAAGTAGGAGGGGAAACTTGTGTGACACATTCTACAATAAGGTACAGGAGTTAATCGACAACACTGCACTCTGTGTCCAGAATGGAAACTTCTTTATCATTGAACCAGCTGCTCAGGTGCATAGTACTAGGTCTACTTTCGGGACATCCCATGTAGATAATAACCTCCATAATATCACTTACTCAGCTATTTGCGTGCTTAAAAATTAAAATACAAAATAAAATTACTGATAATTATAATTATAATAATTTGAGAGGGGAAGAATAAATTGGCAGGTATAAATAACTTTTTTCTGTATAGTATTTATAAAATATATTCTGAAAACAATCTTGGGGGTTGGGGTACTTTACAATTAATGGGGGTTGGGGTACTTCACCATAGTTGATCAAAGAAACATACTACCTTAATCCATTACATGAACATCTGTTAGCAAGTTGGAAAATCAAAATAACATGAGTATAAGAGTGAACTAGTATACCTGCTTGAGTACAGTAGGTGTTATTGGGTTAAAAGAGCCTTTGACAAGCGTCCAATTTATGCTTCTTGCAAGTAGCTCACACGTGGGAGAAAAAAAAAGAAAAGAAAAATTCTTGTTTAATTTTTAAGAATGCCTGTTTGATCTGTTTTAGGCGGACGACGTGGTGGCGGAAGAGGGGGGTCACGAGGTCAACCCCGATCCCTTCCCACTGCTGAAGAATTGGATGCAGAATTAGATGCATATGTCAATAAAGTGAAGTAACAGCACAAGACAGTTCACTTTAAAACATTGTTGAACCTGTGTTCTATTGCAGACAGTGTAGAACTTCATACTACTCGTGTAAATTTGAATTGCCACATCTTTCATGATACATCTCTTGTCCCACTGAAATTTGTCAGAAAAAGTGATGTATTGTGGTGGCATTATCATAAAGAGTTTTCTTCTTTTTAATTTTTTTACTAGTGATGTGGTGATTTGGCTCAATATTAAGCACTAGCTTTGTGCAGACATCTTGGAAATTTTCTATGGATAACTTTTTAGAATGTTGATGTGCCTGATGGTTTTCAAGCACATCCAAGTTCAAGAAAATGTAATAAAACAGTACATGTGTACTTTCTATTATCAAAGGGGCATATAGAAATCAGGGATATTGTCAAGATGCCTTCATTATGAAACAACTTTAGAGTATTAAACACAGTTCAATGTAAATTATCATTGTATTTAATATGCCAGTTGTGTGTTGGAAGTCATATGAAAAGATGTGTGCTAAAGAAAAGTGGAATTTCGTGAATGTTGGGTACATTTTTACAAGTGTGATGTGGTATTTCTGTGTTTAAAATGTATATTATGTACACAATATGTGTACGACTTTTAGAAATATGATGACATTTTAATTTATGTTTATTTCAAGAAAATATAAAATTTGAAGTACAAAATGTTTGATATTGAAAATACATGCTTTTATATGATTTGCCTGCCTAATGTAAGGTCCTTTCTACTTAATGTAACAGGAAAAGATGTGCTGAAAGAATACGACTTGGAAGGAGAGCCAAATTTTGTTTTCTCCAAATGGAGATTTATTGAATAATGGTGTTTAAATTCCTTCATGTTTTTGATACTGATATAAGTGCTGGATGTGGAGGTTCAGTAATTAAAACAAACTAGTCGTCTTCACTTAAAAAAAATAGTTTTAGCAAGAATGTGATTGCTTTTGAAAGCGAGCTTGTTTCCAATCACAAGTACAAGGCATTTATTGGTCAATGTTTGTCTTTTGAGTGCACTGCTCACACAAGAAGTTAACCTTTAAATTTGTGAATGAAGTTTTATGTCAAAATTGTTATGTTTGTTATGGAAATTCGTAGCATTCGGAAAAGAAATCTTGTACTTGGAAAATATTGGAAACTTTTATTACTGTGAAGCTTTAATGCAATTCATCCTAGTTCCCCCTGCAGTGTTAGAAAATGCCTTGGTAATATTCTAAAGTCGATCTCCCCATTAATGCAATTTAGAGGAAAATCTCAAGGTTTCTGACAGGCTTGTATGGAAATCAATGCAAGGTTGAGCACAGTCAGTGTTCCTTCATTTTACATTAATTGAAGTCAATCAAATGTCAGGGAAATAAATAATGGAAGAAGTGGTTTCACTAGTTCACTTTATTGATGTGTTGGGCAATTGTCATATGTGTTAAATTTTGTTAAAATAATGATTTTATTGTGATTGTGATCCATCATCCATCATGATTTCATATAGAGTTCACACATGCTAATCTTGCATTCAGTAATTGAATTTATTTAAATTAACACATGTTAGCAGTAAAACTTACAAAGTACTTGCTCTATACTTTTACTATTGAAAGTTCAAAAATTCACAGTGAAATCTTTTTGTCATGTTTTTCAAGGGATTGTAAATATTGCTAGCAGGAAAAAAATCAAAAATTGTTGTCGAAAATGCTCAATTTATCATTTTCACATTTCCTCCTAAACATAATAATGGACTAATTAGACACTAATAATAACTAATTAGATACAAATATAAATAAACTTTATTCAATTGCAAATAATAACCAAATAAAAACTTAATTACATGCATACAGAAAAAGCAAACCAAACACAAATAGTCCTCAGTGTAATTCAAAGAAAGTAGTAACGTTACAGAATAATAAGAACCAAGATAATGGATGCACAGTAGAAAACTATTGGATTCAATTGCCTTGAAGTTTACTGGTGCAATGGAAAATGCATGAATTGTAGAATTTGTTGTGGGCAAATTTTAAACATTCTAAACAGGAGCAGTTAAATATACAAATGAACAAACTTGGGATCCGGATAAAAAAAATTGAACCAGATAGGAAAACATGGTAAAATGACTCCTCTGTGTATGTTAGTGTGGAAATTCTGACTTAACATTTTATTGATCCTTGGATTATCAGATTTTAGTTTTTCTAAACATGACATGAGAAGATGGTGTTTTGACAATTTGCATGCTCTATACTTAACTTCATTTGAAACATTGAAGGAATACCTAATGACTCATGATAAAAGACAAATTAGTATAATTAGTTGTGGAGTAATTTTTCCTGTTTGCAAATTACTGTACAACTAAGGATTCTAATTGTAAGAAAAGTGGTTTGTTTCTTATTGGATGTAATATATAATGTGAGTAATGACTGTATATTTTGCAGGATGCCAAGCTAAGTATTCTGCTTCTTTAAATAATTCTCCATATTGGCTGTGATAGGACCTGCAACTTGGATCTACTACTAGTTGCTTAGTAATATTATACCAGTATCTATTGTTGATCACATCTTTCATCTTGAACAAAAATAATTTTTAATCTTTCAAAACTGCAGCATTCTTGGATATGAATTAGTGAGAATAGGGAGAAATATGTTTGTACCAGAACAAGTGTTAGTTTCAAATATTAGGAAATGTATCCAATGTGGATTTCTTTTTTTCTTATAAGTCAAGTTAGTGGAATGCAACTGTGGCTCATGTTTCCTTTATCAATTTGTGATTCTGATGAATTTGTTTATTGAGTGTATCAAATTTGGAGAAACATCTGGTTCCTGTCTCTTTATTTTCTCAGAAAGAAATAAATATTAGATACTAATGAATTTAGTTTAATTTTTTTGTTTACTAATAAGTCTTTGGAACTTGAGTGAAGCAGGCATATGTTGTGCACTGGAATGTGACTATTTAGTATGATTTTACCTTCACCTATTTCAAAATCATTGTCAGAGATTACTGTAAATTTTAAGTTCAGAATGAAAGTGTACAGAAGTATATGAATTGGACTGTAGACAGATTATATATGACATTGATATTTAATTGGGAACAAATAAATATGTTGTGTCATTTTATACTGAAAAATATTTGGGACCACAACTGAACTATTTAGAAAACCCTTCCTCTGTGCATGTTCCAAAATTTTGACTGATGGCTGCACTTCCTCTATAGCCATGACTGCAGTTGGACAGCCAGCTTCATTTTTTTTCTGCCATTCAGTACAGTGTAGGTTTATATCAATGACAGTTGGCGTTTATTGACCAAGAAAGCACTGAATATTATGTTCTTTGTACTGACCGTACCCACCAGTTATATATTTTGTGGCTTACGCACAAAGTACATAACATTGATATCGCTCTTGCACATGCCTACCAACTCGTAGGGAATGCTTCCCCTTATATACATAAGGGAAGTTGTCTTGGTGGCTTTTGAAATGTGCTATATCTTTATGCAGCTATTTCTTACAAAGCTTCCTGCAGTGAATTTCTGGTTCAGAAGATTGTCCATAAATTTTATTGCAAGGAGAGAAATGTGAGAAACAAAAAGTTTGTTTTTAGTTATATAAGTTAATTGAATTTTTGCTTAATGCAATGAATCATTGAGAAATTCTAACAACATCTATGCTGAAATGTGTACATGTGTGATATTTGTAAGAGTTATGGATGCTGCGGTGTTTGTTGAAATAGCCTGTTGTGGTGCAGTAGTGTCGTTTTGGTTGTTTGTGCATTGCAGTAGTTCACACTGTAGGTTTGGCACTCCAATAATTATTTTCCTGAGAATTTTCGTAACTATTGTCAAAGTACTTGAAAGTGTGAGTCTGCACTAGGTTTTCTGTATTCAAGGTATGTTCCAAAAGTAACGCATCTCATTTTTTTAAAACAAATCTATTAATTAAATAGGCACAGCAACGTAAAATTCGTATTTCGGAGTCGATTCATTTTTGTCGGCACGATTTCTATGCGTCGGTGCGCTCTCAGGAAGTCTTCGGTGAAGAAGTCCTTTTCGTCGTACTTGCTTCGATGTTGTCTAAAGTATCGAAATGCGTTCTCTTCATGACCCTTTTCAGCCGAGGGAACAAAAATAAGGCCGCCGGAGCTGTAGGCAGGTTGTGTAAGCGGTGCCCCACCAACGCGGATCAAGCAGTCCGCGACAACGAAGGCGACGTAGGCTGACGCGATGTGGCGAAGCTTCTTCGAAGCGCAGATCTTTGGGACGCGATTGAACCCGTTGTTCAGGCTCTCGAGCCCTAGTTTGTGGAACTAAACGTTTACGGTGTGTCCTGGAGGTAAGAACTCACTGTGCCCTATCCCCTTAGTGTCAAGAAAGGCAATGACCAACAGTGGATTTCACCAACACTCGTCAAATCTCTCTTGACGATCGTCATTTTTGACGAACGTCAAAATCTTGACGCATCGTTACGTTTCACCAACGCTTTTCTGTTAGAATTGACGCCCCGTTAACTTTGACGATTCGTCAAGGATCGTGTGTCGATTTTTTTCTCCTCGTACTTTAAATCCTCTCCTCGGACTTTCAGGCGCGATGTGCTCATGCAAACCTTCTTGGGGGGGGGGAGACGCTGAGGTGGGCCACTCCACGCTCTGCCCTTTCGTTTCTGGGTCTAATTCGAAGATCCACGTCTCACCCCCGGTGAGATTTCTCCATCGGAAGTACAACGCGACTACTATACAGCAGCTCACAAACGGAGCAGGGCACGGCTTCCAAACAAGTCTGGCTGCTCTCCGACTTATAGCCGGGTTAGAAAAAACTGCGACGCATTACTTTTGGAACAAACTTTGTGTACCTTTTTAGCAGAGGCGTATCTACGGTATGGTAGGCATGGCACGTACCATGGACGCCACTCAAGGGGCGCTGTTCAGAGTATACCCGCTAAAACAAATAACAAAATCCCAGTGGCGTAGCGTCAGGGAACGCTGAGATGCTGAGCATCCCCGTATATAATATTAATAAAAAAAACCTTAATACTGTATTGATAATCTTACAAGTGGTCCGTTGAGCGAAACACGTTTTGTATTAATTTTAAATAGATTTCCTATGATTGAATTCGGCGGGTTGTTGAAGCTGGCCTGTGATTGCTTGGAAGCTAAACTGCTTCTAGCGTCTGTCGCGAGATTGCGACGAGCAATGACGCATGCGCAGATGGCGAGGTTCCCGTCTCCCCTCTTCCCCCTGGCCAAGAAACCCAATTGCTTTACGCTAGCATCCACTGCGGAAAGAAGCTCGTTTGTGCACGAGAGCGCAGCACACTTCAGGCGGTCAGTAAATTTTCTCTCACTCACTCGGGAGTCCCCGCTTGGTCATGGGCACAAACTGTAGAAATAGTGCCTGTCTACTATTTCTTAATTAATATCCAAGAAATTGAATTATCCTTTAAAGAAATTAAATATTATTTTAGTCTACAATGTATAAATTAACAAGTGGTCTCATTGCCATTCGCGTATAAGAATTAAAGCTGAGCCATTATATAATTTGCTTTCAAGACATAGGCAGTCCTGATTGCTGTGAGGATTTTGTGGGAAGCGCCCACATCGTCGTAAGCAATCGAGATCGTGGAAGTAGTCCCAGTGTATCTGCCTTGTGTTGCGTTCGCCAGTTAGTGAAGTAGTTGATAGTGACATTTTGTGTGTTATTGTTGAGCATGCCCAGACGTCCGAGTCACGTTACGCCACTGCAAAATCCCTAATTTGAAGTATCTTGACAGGGGCGCAAATTCTGTGCTTGCCATGGGCGCCTGAATGCCTAGATACGCCTCTGCTTTTCAGCAAACAAAATACATAGTACTTATGAGAATTTGTTTGCTCATTATGTCAAGATAAGTAAAGTGATCTGTGACAAAATATTTTGATCTATGTGCAAGTCTACAATTCCTATATTCGTCCCCGTTGCGCATGGCTAGCATTGAGACCTAACGAAGCGGAGGATTCGGGTTCAAGGCTGGCCCGTGCTCCGGGATCTCCGCCCAGCCCGCCCCCGTCTGCTTTGCTTTGGGAGGTCCCAGTGTGATGCCATGCACGGGTATTTTGCTGAATTTTGCAATAATAATCAACAGTTTTTGCAAAACGTCCCCCGATGGGGCCTCATGCTATTGCTTTTCGAAGAAGATTCAGATGTGCGCCGAATTCCGGCGCAGTTCCTCTTCGAAAATTCCCGGTGGAAGGGTCCCGAAATGGAACATGTAAGTTTTAAGTACCACTTACCAGACTTTGGGAAAATCGTATCGAATCGTGTAACATACTATTACTTTAAATTTCGTTACGCATCTCCTCAGGAATTCCTCGAAAAGGGCGGGATTCGAACCCGTAACCTCCTTTCTCCGCAATCGGCGATGCATTCACGACCCCATGTGACACGCGCCAGACCAATGAAAAATTATTCATAATCGTTATTCTTCGAACATGTAGTTTACACTCTGGGAACTATAGCATCGGCAGCGTGTAAGTAACTCCGACAGTTCTCTCGCCACGTGCTGTGGTACGTCATGTGACCTGCTAGCCTGTCAATAAATGTTAATATTTTTAGATTTAATTTATCTGAGATGTAGGTGAGTCATGTGCGTAGTAATGTGTGATAATAGCGCATAGAGTTGTCAGAGTCGCTTATACACTGCCGGTACTGTTGCAGTGCTAATAGCGCATACTTTCTCGCATTAGTTCTAACTGCACCGCTGTATTGTACTACTACATAAACATGCAAAAGTGTTTTCAAATAGCAAAATTTATTTAACGCACCGACACTCAACCTCAGATCCTCAGAGTTAACTTGCTGTCACCCACATCTCTACGCCACAGAAGCGTATGCTCGGTTCGGGCCGACGCTTAAAAATGTAATCGTCTTAACCCAAACCTTTTCCAAGACGCAATTTTCAAAAATAAGGACAGATCCCAGACAATGGGACTAGCACCATGCTTTTACCGTACCTTTATACATACGAGGAGAAAATTTAATGAAACAATTTGGTGCGGTTTTTGAGAAAACACTTTTTTTACAAATATCGTTAATTTGAGAGAAATTACGCGAAATCGCGTTATTTTAAGTCATTTTATATGGCCTTTTTTAAAGACCTAATTTTCCACAATATATTTTGTCCAAGGCAAATGCTTCCTAATCCTTGCCTTTGTCCAAGGCAAAAATCTGACTTCAATTTTGTTTCGAAATTTTTTTTGCTATTTTCAAAAATGGAGAGTTTGCCGAAAATAGGACTGGAACGATATTTTTTATTGTCCTTTGGTTCATAAGAGGAGAAAATCTAAAAAAAATTGGATAGGTTTTTAGAAAACAGATAAAAAAATTAAAATTGCCTATATTTCACTGAAAAATACCCAAAACTACTCATGTTTTCGAGAAATTGAACATGCCCTTATTTCAAAATATGTGTTTAAAGAACAGATTTAGATAAGTGTTTATATAAAGAAAAGATTCATTAGGAAACAATTCTATGTTCAATATTATAGTTGTAGAAAGTCGCCCAAAAAATGGCAATTTTCGAAAAACCTGGGATTTCAACGAGCATGAGGCCTGCACCATTCTCTTGAGCAGCTTTTTCGCTATCGGAGGACAAAGTTTAATCTGGTGCCAGTTTCGAAAGAATTTTGAACATTTTTTTGACGCTTCATGTAAAGTACCCTCAAAAATCAAAATATCTTGTTGAAACTCCCAAAGTCGGGAGTTCGTTCAGATCGATCGGGAATAAAGGATTTTGGAGAAAATAGGCTGAACGGTTTAGTCAGCATTGACCAAAGACGGAGGTTTTTGCCGACAATCGATTTTTCGGTATTAAGGTCCTTCAAAAACTGGATTCTGACTGCACATGTTAGAGGAAGTAATTTACTATATAACGGAATAGGATTTATCCACTTTTTCGTTTCCAGGGCCCGGCATTGGAGTTTTCTGTGGAAAAGTCTTTTCCGGCGCACGATTGTATACAATTTTCTTTCGTACGAAGTAAGTGCGAGAAAGTAAAAACAAATTGATGGAACCCGCGAACTCCACACTTATTTCAAGCAAACACTTTGGCACACAGTTACGACGCCCGGCAGACTCTTTCTTCTCAACATTTTACAAGCATACAGTACGTGTTGACGTTATGAGCACTTGTAGAGAAGATAATGACAGCACATTCTCTCAAAACGTTTCAGCATGTAATTTGTAATTTTGCAGACTGAGGAGAAACTTGGTCATTGTCACTTGTAACGCTTAAAACTATTTTACTTTTCCGTATACGTACGTGTATACGACGTATATACGCAGTATAGGGAAAGTTATGTAATGCTGCGCGAAAAAACGGCGGATTTCCAGCAGAAAAAACTCTTATTACAGGGCCCTGGTAACGAAAAAGTGGATAAATCCAATTGCTAAATTTAGGAAAAAATCCTCTAACACTTGGCGCAGTCACGTTTTATCACAAATCACGTTTTATGGCTCCTTGATACCGAAAAATCGATTGACGGCAAAACGTCTGTCCGTCCGTCTGTGAACAGTGCTAGCGACTAAACCGTTCAGCCGAAGTTCTCCAAAATTGATATTCCTCGATCGATCTGACTGATGTCATGGCCCCTTGAATTTGAAACCAATATATTAATTTTGGGGGGTATTGTACAAGAAGCCCCTGAGACATTTTTAAAAGAAATGGCGCCAACAATTTTGATTTAATTTTGTTGTTGGATAGTATAAAGGTCGTTTAAGAGAATGGCGCAGACGTCATGATGGTTAAAAACTGTGATTTTTCGAAAATTGAAAAAACTAAAAATTTTGTCGGCGTCTTCCTATAACTACAATTATGAAGATACATTTTTTCTTAATGAAACGTGTTCATAAAAAACATCTTCAAATCAGGTCATGTTCAATTTTTTTTTAAACCTGAGTAATTTTTGCGAAATTTTGTGTCAAACATAGGTATTGTTTTTATTTTCTTTAAACCGTTTTTTTTAACCGCACAACGTTTTTTTTTATTAAATTGGGATCTTAGATAGCATAAAGGAAGCTTAAGAGAATGATGCAGGTTTCATGTTCGTTAAAATGCATGATTTTGCAAAAATGAAAAAAAAAAAATTTTTTCGCCCTCTTCCTACAACTACAATTGTGAAGACACATATGTTTTTCTTAATGAAATATGCTCATCAAAACAGATCTTCAAATAAGGTTATGTTGCATTTTTGCAAAATATGCGTATTTGCGGAGTAAATAGGCGCCAAAATTAGTCGCCCACTCCCCTAAGAGAACTTGAACCAAAGATAATTTTAAAACAATGCTAAAAAAATGTTTGGTAACATTTTTTAGGATCATGAAATATAAAGACTAAATAATGAAAATGCATTCATTGGAATCTGTAATAATGTAAATGGACCTTCAGTTTGTTTTCAAGTAAGAAAAAAAACTATACAAGGCAAGAAGTTTACATTCCAGAATTACATATGGAAGCACAAAAATATGCAGTAAGGGGAATAAATTCATTTCATACCTTTTGTAATGACACTTACGTTTATTACAAATTTGAATGTAAGGCATACTATTTAATAAACACAATGAACATTTAATTTAAGCCTAGAAATGATGAATATAAATGTTTTATTTGACTTAAATTTCATCGATGGCATTCGAAAGAGACATAACACGTAATTCTTTCAATTAACAGAGCCGTCTTTCCATTTCCCTTACCTTCCTGGAAGAACATCTGGGACGGTGAGATATCAACGGCGGAAGTCGGGGTTATCAATATCCACTTTCCCCCCTGAGATGCAGGTGATGTTTGCATTGCGAATCTCAGCCCAGTGCTCACCCATGACCCACCGGTCACCTACGACAATTCACTTCTTTCTTTGTGTAAAGAATTAAGAGGAAAACGAGCTTTTAGTATCTAAAGAAACAGAATATCAAATTCAAAAACAAATGACATCCTCGTTCTAGAACTAGATCAAAAATAGAGGTTCGGTGCCGAACGACTGGGATGAGTGAAAGTGGAAATGATTTAAAAATACATTTTTACCAAAGACTAGAAGAAAATATAAATACATTTGATGAAAAAAGCTTAGAAAGTTGAACATGCCTTAAAATACATTTACGAGAAAATAGGTCAAATAAATATTCGTCAGAATTGTTTTTTTTTATTATTCTTGTGTACATACCAAAAGTCTAAGGCTATCTACAAAAACTACAGTTGCCGCTAGATTGTTTATGCGTTGGCCAGTGTACAAATCTGGCAAATCGCAAAAAAATATTTTGCCTTATTCAACAGGATATGCCCCCTTATTAAACAGGATTCAACAGGACTGCTTCGAGTTTGAGCTAAACGACGACGAGAGCTTCCGTGACGCCTCCAGCATTCTTTCGCTGCGGTCGGCGCACCCCGATTACAGGGCAAGTTTCGGTATCGTTCGTTCTCGATAATGCAGTTCCGGAACTGGCATTCTCGGACACAGCAGTATCGGCACGCCTGCTCTCCCCGCCGAGAATGAACGGGACTGGAGGCGTTTTTGTCCGGCTCTAGTTGCCGTTCATCTGACTCACACGCAGTCGCGGCTTTGGCGAAAGGTATGAACATGATATCAAGAAGAGTCATAGCCTGCCAGTAAGTGTTAATGTTTTGAGATTTAATTTATCTGCGATGTAGGTGGTGCCATGTGCATAGTAATGTGTGGCAACAGCGCATTGAGCTGTCCGAGTCCCTTATACGATGCCGGTACTGTAATATTAGTTTAAGCGTAAATGAAAGTAAAGAGCATTGCTGACAAAATCTGTTAATCAGAAATGATTGATCCGTGTAATAAAAACTGTTTTACATCTGAAAACAAATTGCAGATTTGATATAATAGTCCTGTCGTCGAAATAAAATCCCTCCATCTCCTCTCGCTCTCCCTGGAGGTAAAAACTGCTGTCCTGCTTTTTCAGCCATTGACGCACGGCGTTCTTCATACTTTCATTGTCGTGGAAATGATAACCGTGAAAGCTTCCTTTAAAAGGTGCGAAGCATTTTAGAGGAGCATGTTTCGCCACCTGTGACAATATGTGATAACAACTGTTGTCCTTCCATTTCTTAACGGTGCAAGAACTCGGCAGCTATTGTTTTTCCTTGTATCTTTATTGGACTGTGACAATGACCTGAGTCCCCACGAACACAAACTTCCGAATATGATGTCGTAGGCTTCCGCGGCCAGGCTCATGATCTGGGCTGTCCGAGAGACGTAACGTCGAAGGCTGAGATGCTGACGTTGCGACCAAAATATCGTGGTTTTCTTCAGGACTGTAGTGCCCCACGATGTTGGGCGCTCCGGTTTTTATAATAGATAGGCCAGACTGTGATTGGATGTGACCGGACAATCAGGCTGAGGACTGCAAACGGCTACGAATTCTCTTCATTTATAATTTATTCACATTTCCTTGTCTTCTGTAACATAGATCGTTAGTATATGCCCTTACCGTAAAGCTCACGTAATTACTTTTTGCCCTCTTTTTTCATCTATATTCATGTAGATCACAGATATCATTTTTACTTCCTCCCTTCGGAGTAGAGAGAAAGTTATGTAATGCTGCGCAAAAAAGGCGAATTTGCGCAGAAAAACTCTTATTACAGGGTCCTGATAACGAAAAAGTGGACAAATCCATTTGCTAAATACAGAAAAAAAAATCGTCTATCACTGGGTGTTGCCAGAGTACATGTTTTGTGCGTCCTTGACACCGAAAAATCGAATGACGGTGAAACATGTCTGTCTGTCCCTTCTGCCCCCTTGAGTTTGTAATATATATATTTCAATTTTGAGGGGTACTGTACATGAAACGCCCGGGATTTTTTCCAAATTTCCAAAATTTGGATCCAACCTTTTTTATCAAATTTTATTGTTCGGTAGTGTGAAGGATGTTTAAGAGAATGGTCCATGTCTTACAATCGTTAAAAACACTGATTTTTCGAAAACTGCATAAGTTCAAAATTGTTTTGGTGTCTTACTACAACTAAAACATTAAAGACCGAGATTGTTTCCCTTAATGAAATCTGTTCCTTAAAGATATATTTTGAAGTAAGGTCATGCAATTTTTCGAAAATTTAAGTACTTAATTTTGCTGGAAAGTACGGTCGAGTAATTTTGCGGTAAAAGTACGGTAAAAGTCGCGTAATTTTGCGTGAAAATAGGGGGAGAATGTATGTGCTGTTTTAGCACTAGTTACATTTTCGCTCCTGCTACTGCGGTAGAGAGAAAGGGGGGTCCCGACAACGAAAGAGTGCATAAATCTAGATGCTAAATTTAGAAAAAAATCTTCGAACACATGGTGTAGCCCGAATCAATGTTCTGCAGGTCCTTCCTACCGAAAAATCGATTGAGGGCAAAAAGTGTTTGTCCGACTATCCGTCCGTCTGCCTATGAACAATGCTAGCGGCTAAACCGTACAGCCGATTTTCTCCAAAATCGATATTCCCCAATCAATCAGGTTGATGTAGCGACCCTTTGAATTTGAAACTGATGTTTTAATTTCGGGTGTACTTTATGAGAAGCTCCTGGGACATTTTCAAAATAAAAAAAAAAGACTCAACGTTTGTGATTAAACTTTGTTATTGGGTAGTGTGAAAGATGTTTAAGAGAATGGCGCAGGTCTCATGTTCGTTGAAAACCCTGATTTTTGGAAAATTGAAAAAAATCAAAATTTGTTCGATGTCTTCCTACAACTACAGTTATGAAGATACGATTTTTTCCCTTAATGAAATGTTTTCATCAAAAACAGATCTTCAAATAAGATCTTGTTTAATTTTTCAAAACAAAGAGTATTTTTTGCGAAATTTTGGGACAAACATAGGCAATTTTAATTTTCTTTGTACAATTTTTTCTAAAAAACGTACAATTTTTTCTAAAAAACGCACATTTTTTTGGATCTTAGCATAAAGAACGTTTAAGAGAAAGGTGAGTCATTCCATATTAAATCAACGCAGTTTTAATTAAAGTTTTAGTTTTTAAGGCCATGAACGCATCGTTTAGGAGTTACTTAACGATATAGATTCAAAATGCTCCCGAGTGTTGCAGGTTGCATTTGACGTGAATATTTAGTTTTGTTCTAGAGCGCCATGAAGTGGAGTTACAACAGAATTAATAGCACATAAACCTTCTGGGTGAAAAAAACACGTAGAAGTGCCAACTTTCATGGAGATTGGTCACACGGTGTCGGAGTTTACCTTATAACTATACCAACATCCATTTTTACTTTGCTGTATACGTACGTACATATATATGGAATACGTAATATTGGATAATAATATATTGGATATATTATACAGGCTGTCCAGAAGCTCCCGTTACAAAAAATACCACAAATTCTGTGTTGCCAGACATGAAGAATGGCAGGTCCAGTTTTTCCGAAAAAAAAATTGTCTTTGAGAAAATTGAGTTTGAAAATCACTTCCGGGGCGCGAAATCCAAACCGGCCGCAACGACACGGCAGACAGCGGCGTCACCTTCTGCGCGGAGCATTTCCTCGTTTCTCCGCGTAAACGGTGAAACAGTCGAGTAATATTCTGGAAAACTTCGCATTGATTACACCAGAATACTAATAGTATCAAGTATTTGCAGGTTCTATTCAACAAAAATATTTTAAATGCACCTACAGAATATCGAGTTTTGTTCAAAATGATATCCACGGTACACGGCGGCGTAAACATAAATGATGAACACGATCCAACATTTGTGAAAAAGATTGAATCTCCTGGAATGCTCGAATTGTTACTTTTAGCACACAACGAAGCATTTAGGAGATAAATTATTCGTCAATGAAAATACTGAGTTTATTTATTATCTTTGGAATTTGAATTGATTCTCCCGGCTATCATTTTCTGAATTCTCAAACTAACAATAGCCAGCATTTTACTTCTTAATAAACGACTGCACGGTTTATCTAAGATGTAGCCCTAATTGATGGATATCAATATTTCCCCCCTCAAAAATATTGCATCTTTCCTAAATAAAAGTATCTGTTTGTGCCGTAAAAGATCCATGAACTTCCTCAATACCACTCAATACCATTCAATATTTTTCATAAATGTCGGATACACGTGTTCATCATTTATGTTTACGCCGCCCTGTACTGTGGCTATCATTTTGAACAAAACTCGATATTCTGTGGGTGCATTTAAAATATTTTTGTTGCATAGAATCTGCACATACTTGATACTATTAAGTATTCTGGTGTAAGCAACGCCATGCTTTCCAGAATATTACTCGACTGATTCACCGTTTACGCGGAGAAACGAGGAAATGCTCCGCGCAGAAGGTGACGCCGCTATCTGCAGTGTCGTTGCGGCCGGTTTAAATTTCGCGCCCCGGAAGTGATTTTCAAACTCAATTTTCTCAAAGACAAAATTTTTTTCGGAAAAACTGGTCCTGCCATTCTTCATGTCTGGCAATACAGAATTTGTGGTATTTTTTTGTAACGGGAGATTCTGGACATCCTGTGTATATCCGTATTTATAATATATATAATATATATAATATTACAATATTATATATAATATATAATATTATATAATATATAATATTATATAATATAATATATAATATTATATATAATATATTAGATAATAATATATATGGAATATGTAATATTGGGAAAATTGATTGAAAAATCGATTTCAAGATTTTGGAAAAACACGTTTTGGGGTCCTGTGATACCGAAAAAGTAGTTTTTTTTCTTCAAAACGTCCATCCGTCAGTCTGTGAACAATACTTACGCCTCAACTGTACGTGCGATTTCTTTAAAAATGGATATTCTCCGGTCAATCTGCGTCCACTCGAGGCGCCGCGATTTTGAAAAACGTTCTTCAAAATTTGGGGAAACTTTACATGAAGCCCCCCGGACATTTTCAAAATTTTCTTAAAAATAGCTTCGAATAGCTTATGATATTTCGTGTTGATGTTTGTTTTAATCCACCAATTGATCCGGTGAGAATTGATGATAATATTACGAAAATTATAATAGGTTGGCTCCGGCCATAGTTTAGGCGTTATGGTTGCTCGCAGACTGACAGAAGGACAGACGGACGGGCAGACAGAATGTTCTTAGCGTGGGCTACAATCCCACACTTAACTTCTACCGGGAGAACAAGTTCCCGGGGTACGCCCCGAGACGCTAGTCTTTATCCGCACCCCCTGCCGACGCACAAGTACGCCGATAGGCTGGTAACCGGATTCGGCCGGTACCCAGTTAGCCCTCATGGCAACATTCCCATACAGTGCCTGGGTAGGGGCTGCCCTGCCAGCTCAGAGCTCCCAGCTATCGGGGATACTACCGGAGTCAGTGTTGTGTGACAACGCGCCACTCACGCCGGGACACCAAGTCCCTCCTCTATGCCCAGAGTATTGGTCCACTGTCAAGACGAAGCTGAGAGCCCAACTGGGGGCCACCCGATCTGAGGATCGGGCGGCTTGGGGCCCCCATCCTGTCTCCCCACTGCCTACGCCTTTAGGCTAGCGACCTGGGTATGGCCGGAACCTAGGCAACCTGACGGTAAGTATCAATTCTCGTCTGACTTCTTAACCCTTCTCTGAGCAAGGTATTTTTGAAACGTATCCGGGCAAGCAGTGTACAGCAGACACTGTTGTACAATGTTTTCCACTATTCTTTTTTTCAACTTTTCCACAGCTATTGTTTTAATTGTTTTAGGATTTTAGTATAATGACGGAAAATGAATAATTAATGAATATAATTCCTTTGTTATCCAAAAAACTTACAAGAAGTGATGATGGAGTGTAACTTTTTTTACGAGAATACGACATACACACTTCATGACGAATGCGAATGGCCATTTGTTTGTTTTTTTTGACACGAGTATGAGAGTACCAGCTGGTCCAGGGCGTCAACTCCATATTTCGTGGAATTGTAATGAAGTATTATTTCCCGTATATGACCTAGGTCTTCTGTACAGGGATTGCTTTGTTCTGCTTCGAAACGTACGATACCAAAGTAGATTCTCTTGAAAGGCCGTAAAAGATGAATTCACGGGTCAACATTTATGGGGCTGGAATTCTCGAGGAAGGAATTCTCTTGTTCTTCCAAGAGTTCCGACAAGATTGAGACCATTTATCAGAAGACTTTCTGTGAAGGGCGTGTCCATGACGTAATTGTCACGTGATATTCATGTGAGTTCTTGGATAAGGTACGGTGAAATTTTGAACAATTCTGCTACACAAAACTGGAAGCGCCCTTTTCACCGTTTTCCTTTCAGGTATGTGACAAACAATTTAGAGCATAGTACTAACATCGCAAGCCCATCACAACATCATACTATACTTGTCTGGTTTAGTTGGTATGTACCATTTGAATGGGCACCTGTCCTGCAATGAAATTAAAATTTCGTTGACTGTAATATCTCTTCCAGGATGGTAATGCTTTTTCAAATGTTCATTGAATTTTCCCCACACGTCCCTCAAAGCGGCAAATGTATCATTCCGGCATCTTGTGAACCACGTGGTTTTGTCATCAAATGTAGAAAAATAATCACTTGAAACATTGTTGCTCCCTGTACAGGTAGGCCATAAAACTGTTCTACAATACTGTTCCCACATACCCCCACCATGCCTCCAGCATCGAAGCTGAGTCTCTTTCCAAGGGACCTCGCGGTTGCGACAAAGTAGAAATCGCCACACATTCTTTCTTACCGAAAGAACATATTTGTCGCACAGCAATACAAAGTGTCTAGTTTTTTAAAACTGACAGACTTAATAAACAAAAGAATAACGTTATTTCGATTGTTGTGTCAAAATGGAAATCACCAACCGTTGCCTCTTACCGAAAGAACACAATGTCTTTCAGACACTCCTTGCCCGGTTACGTCACTTAAAACGAAATAATTATTTTCACTTCTGTTTATTGACCAAATGTAGTGAAACGTCATATGTAGACGCTCCAATAGATCAGAAACAAAGTCACGAAAGCGTAATAACAACAGATACTTTTTAGTTTATTTTATATGACAGTAAATATAACCCACAGTATCCAACAGACACTGGTTGCCTGGATAAGGGTTAATGTGGATTCCAGAGCATCCCAATGGGTCTCCTTCAGCCAATCCTGCCTTAAAGTCGACGCGCCAGGGGCCCAACTGGTGGGTTGCCTGGTTGATCTGACAACCAAGAGTTTAGTATCGCCTACTCACTGCCTCCACCTTGAGACTAACGGCGTGAGTGAAACTCGGGGTCTGGGTGATCGTCTACAACTCTTCACCAGAGATCGTGCCCACCTACGCAGACACGATCCCCCCTGCGGGAAGACAGGCAGACAGACGGACTGACGGACAGGCAGACGGACGGACGTTTAAAAAAAACAATTTTCGGCGTCAGGGGCCCCGAAAACGTGTATTACCGTTAAAATCCCGAAATCGATTTTCTGCAGCATTGCATACCTTTACCTACACTATATATTATTCCCTATATATGTATGTACACGGGAAAGTAAAAAAGTTAATGTGCATTACTTTTGAAGTGACCTACGTAACATCTCAATTAATCGTCTCCTGTATTATTTCAGTAGTATACCTTTGGGTTCCGGCTCTCACAAACAACCAATCTTTACAAATGAGGGCTCCAAAGAAAGAGAATTTCACGGAGACTTGACGAATTCCATTTTGACTTTAAAAATATGGATGATTTCTTTAAAAAACGCATAGAAATATTCATGTCAAATGCAACCCGCATCACATGTCAACCTATTTCGGCAAATAGCTCATAAACAAAGCATTTTAGAGCCTTAAAAAGTAAAATTTTGAGGTCAAAGGCCTCAAAGAAACGTTTTTCAAACCATAATCTACAAGATGAGACATTCCCCGATCCATTCAATTAACTTTTCGGTTCCACGCTTCAATACTATCAAGGCCACCTCAAGATTTCAGTCCTTCCTGTTGGTAGCAATTTTTGTGGCGACACGCTTAGAAGGCTTAGATTCGGCAATCTTTATTTACGCTTTCTGTTAACACCGTAGTTTGTGCAGTCTGACGAGGTTTATTTGCATAATCATTAATTCAAGATTTGCTCTCCAGCAACAACTAGAAGTACTATTATAGTTGCTTGATACCTATACCTATGAAGATTGTTTCTTATTGTAATATACAAAATATTACAGAACAAACGCCGCGCCTTAATCTGGACGGACGGAGCTGTAATATACAAAAGATTACAAAACAAACGCCGCGCTTTAATCTGGACGGTCGCGGTTACTAGGTAACGAAGGTTGTTGACGGGCGAGAGGGGGCGCTAAACTAGAGAGAGTTGGTGGTTGACTGGCATCCTGGTGGTAGCGGCGCGTATGTAAGCTGAATTATTTAAGTTGGACATCGACGCGAATAGGGAGGACAAATTGTGGAACAATAGTGCAAGAAGTGAGCAGCAAGAAAGAAGCAGACGACTTCGGCGACGACCGGCGCGATGACGGATTTTCGGTGCGGAAGTCAAGGGGCTACGAACTGCGGGGCCATCGTTTCACAACGCCAGACAATTCGGTACCGTGAACCTAATGCATGAAATCAAGCAAGAGAATTTTTATATTGTTAATCTCAAATTCCATTCTTAATAAACAAAATTATTGTTGTGCCACGTTGTATGTAATTCCTTCGGAATATAAATAATTTCAGACTTCCAGGCTTCTCTGTATAGAGAGCATGAGAACCAAAGAACTGAGCTAGCAAAGTAAAGGTAAAATAATTCATTATTTTATCACATTATGCATGTAGTGAAACTATTCAATTAACGTTTTTTCATGGTCTATAAGTGCTGTGGATTTAATTGTAGGAAAGATGTGGGTGTTCAGTGAAGAGTGAAGACTGTGTGTTTTACCCGTACCAATATTTTCGTTATCATTCGATGAAATTTTCAAGTCAACGGGCTCAGACACGTAGCTTTCTCAAAAGTAAAAAGCTAATATTTTTGTGACTATCACGAAAAACTAAAACCTAATTGACAAAGAATATTGGATAATTACTTCAAATGTCTTTAAGTAAGTGTTGGGAATTGTTCCAAGCGAATTCTCCATGATATTGAATAAATATTTATTGAAAATTTCTTTTACACATAATTGCATTGTTTTTTATTTTTATTTGTAATTGTGTTAGTACATTGCAAGTTACCTTTATAGATACAAATAAAAGTGTAGTGGTATAGATAGTAGTAAGTAGTATAGATACAAATAAACACGTTTCGTTAACTTCGATCCGTCTTAGAATGAAAATAGAAGGATAGGGATGAGTGTGGTGTCTAACATGCTAGAGTTCTCGCACGGGTATATATACGCAGAGGTAGTGGGGGAAAACTTGTGCTATGGCACAACACAAAGAACAAACTTTTTAAAGTAGCTTAAGTAAATGCTTGGCTTGAAATAAATGGAAAACAAATATCATAACGCGCTAGCCAACAATACTAAGTGAATCAATTAAAAAAACAACTAAATTTAAAATAATAGAAAGGATAGTACAAGTCACCTGACAACTGCCAACGATCGCAGTCCAAACGCACGATTTAAATGTTGGCGATATCTGGAAGTATGTACACCAACGCCCAAGCTGCAAACTCATATTGTATATAAAACACCGTTTGATATTAAACTCAAGGTGTCGGTTCGTTTAAATATTAATAATGCAAACATCGTTTGAGCAACAATCCCATGTTCCGAAGTGGGCTTACTAATGCCTACTAAATTGTTTCTAATGCTAACAAATGGTATTTAGTACTCAAAGGTGAAAACATTAGTTTGATTATTTTTTGGCTCAGAATTGTTTTTCTTGAGGTACGTAAGGACGCAGAAAATAATTCAATACTTTTTAGTAAACAAATAATTTTTGAATTTTCTCACCCCAGCAAACTGGCACCCTGACTCTCCAAAACCCACTCGGTTCTTCATAACAAATCAAGAGAAGTTAAATAATACTGCAATGAGTAGGTCTGTTCTTGCCCGATCCGGTATTTTCGCACTACTCTACTTGGCTTTCTCAAGAGTAAAAACCTTTTCTATTATTTGACTATCAAGGAAAGCGAAAAGCTAACTCTCAAGGAAGATTGAAACATTTCTTCAAATGTTATTTTTAAAGAAGTATGAATTGTTCCAAGAACATCTCTCTATAATGTTGAATAAACTTTAATTGAAAATTTGTTTCAAACATCAATTGCATTGTTATTTTATTTGATATTCTGTAAGTACATTAGTAGTTCCTCTCTTTTATGGAACGGATAGACAAATGGAGAGGGAAAGGGTGGGATTTAACATGCGAGAGTTCTCGCACGGGTACGCTAGTTATTATTTAAATCATATGCCAACCAAACCCATCGCACCCCCAATAGACACCAACACATCCATACAAAGATACAATACCTAATTGTGCCTTGAGAAAATAACACCATCCTTCAAAGCAACGAACATATTGCAGACCCCATCCGTAATATTACGTCTTACGACCGGACCTTTGGTGACGTAATAAAATTCGCCGACAAGGCTTGCGTTGTAGGAATAAAGCCACTAAGATAACTGCAGTCGGTCGCTCACGGAAATCTGAACAACGCTTACTGTTTACAAGCCTTTTCTGTAGATAAAGAGTAATGACTTGTGCACGGAATGAATAAGCGCTATCACAGTGACGGAATCCCTTTACTCTGCGCATCTTGAACACTCACCAGAAACTTGGAACTCCAATCCCAGCATTTCTGAACATTTCGTAGCCGCTTTCAGGACTCCTGATACATCAACCAGGCATGTTCTCCCTCGACTCTCCCCGAACGTCTCGTTCAGAGAGCACACAATTTGTATCTAGGTATTTCTAATGCACATTTTGCTTACTTCAAATTCCTGAAACATACTTTGAGAGATTCCTATGTCCACGGGCTTAAACCAAAGTGATTCAATTCGTTTCAATTTTAATATGCGACTCCCAGATGACCAGACGAAGACCCGTTCTGGCTTCTCGTTACCCCTACCTGATACCTTTAAGGAACTTGCAGCACAATCGCCATTCGCAATGTTGTATTGCTTCCGGCTTCCTAATTGGCCCTTATTGAGTAGACTGACAAAATATAAAGAGAAAGATCAGACGAGTAAGCGTCGACAGAGCGAAGAATGCCTATCAATGGGCACAGTTGGCAATCAGCCTTTCACAGCAGCCACCCAATAAACTTAGGTCCCACTCCTACTCCAGAAGTCTACACACACTCTCGCTCCCAGAGCAATACGGCGGTCTACCTCCTTTAGCCACCTTCATTTCTGCGGTTCTGGAAGGAAGTGTTGTGGCGTTTAATGCTGCGCCATCTAAAACCCAACGAGTCGCTTGTGAGTCGCACTTGCGCTTCGACGATCTCTAGCCCAATGCCGGAACTTGCTGGACTCGGTGGCGGACAAAATACTTCTGGCTTAACACATCATACAAGGTATTTTGTTACGCGCAGGGCGCTTCTCTCCAATCCTTGTTCTTAGACAGTACATTCCCTATTCGCGCAAAGCCATTTCTACACTTGCGTACACATTCTTGCCTGCTATTTATCCTCGACAACACGTCTCCCAAATACCCTACATAGAATATTCAATCGCGCCAGCCAACTAGGATTCTTGTACTCCCACCCACACAAATCAAATACTCAGCCCACACGACACAAAACAACTCCGCCAATTCAATAAATTAATCCTTAGGCTCAAGGAAACAAAATACTACCTTCCCATCCAACTAAGTAAACAAGCACATAATTTTCTCGTTAAACCAGTTGAAAACACCATCCATCAAAATGCTTATCACCCATTCACTTTTTTGTTTACCCAACCTAAGATCTGTCCACAATATTGTCACTATAAGCTGAAGAGGAATTTGCCCGTTCGTCCCCTGCGTTCTGCCTTCAGTGGGCAGCAGTGGCGTGCATTCAACCCCAGCAACCCCAGCACTGCTGGGGTAAGCAAGAATGAGAATTGAATGAATTTTGAGGATTAAAGCTACATTAAACTGTATGTTACGTGATCAAAAACTTTGCACCTACTGTACACTCTACTGCGATCTTCCCGGCGGCCCACTGCGCCTCCATTGCTCTGACCCCCAGCTCTGAAATCTTCGCTGTGGACGAGAGGTGCGTGCGCATCCAATTCAATGGGCCAGCGGCGGGCAGGGTTCGGGGAGCAGCCGCGGGCGATAGTGACCGAAAGTCAGCTAGCTGGGGTTGGATGACGTATCTCTCCCTCCCACTGCTTCAAGGCGAGGCCTCGCCGGGCCCCCCGTGCTTGCGATCGCGGTTACTCACAAGCCAGTGCTACCACAATGCAAAATTATTTAAATTTGTATATTTTGTTAGTAAAAATTAGGGTACCGTTGGTCGAGAATTTTATAACTTATAAAATGATTATGGAGCATATATTTCTCTCTCGCTGTAATGAGAGTAAACCAGTAGAGATTTTCAGTAGAGATTTTATTAATTAATCAGGAAGACAGTCCTGACTCACACGTGATCAGATCATTAGAATCCCCGAATTTTTTAATAGCACAGCATACTCTTCACAGAGAATGCTGTGTGCGTCGGTGTACGTGTCACCGCTCTCAGTGTGCGTCGGCATGCGTGGCATGGCAGTGCGTGAAGCAGTGGTAATCCATTGTAGTGTGTGGAACGTACTGTCGTGTTTACCCATGATTTCGCGAGGATTTGTAGTAACTTTGCAAATAGTAAAAAGTGTTTTTTTATTCTAATGGGTATTTAGGAATATTTGTGTGTAGTTTGTCTTCCAGTGAGTGTACAGTTGATGATATTTTGAGGAGACTGTTTTCAACGAGACAGTTACTCGAAAAGAAGCAGATAATTGAAAAAGGTAGGCCAATACCAACCTTGGCATAATTATAGCAGGTAACAAAACAATTGGAGTACGGGGGTGGAGGAGGGAAGCTGGTTAGCCGCTAGCAGCTGGGGTATACAAAGTAATCACCGCTCGCCCCTGGTGGACAGAGACGCAGAGACGTGCGAGTACGCTCGAGCCAAGGGTGCCAGCGAGAACTGCGAGACCGCCACAATCCACCTTCCTCACTTAACACTTAATACGTGGCCCGCTCGTGCTCCCTCAGAAGGGCTAAACGCACCAGGGGCGATGTGGGAGGACAGCAATATGACGCGGTCACAGGGTGGAAGGTACTAGGCAGAATTCACCTCAAATAGCATCATATTTAATGCAAAAATATAGATTATGCTTTACTTAATATACAAAAACAGTTTGTCTTATGCTGGGGCTGAGCACATAAATTTTGAAAAGTGTCCCAAAGTGGCTCAAAAATCGCTTGTTTCGATGGTATAAAAAAAAACTTCAAGTTTTGAGTAGATTAAGGTGCTAGCTTTACCATTCCCATTTTTGAAACCTTAATTTCGGGGGTCTTGTGTTTTGAAAACTAGGAGTGGAAAGATTTTTTATTTTCGAAGTTGGGGTTGAGTTTTGGAAATGTTGGAAGTGGTGTGATGTGGCCTAGAAGTCGCTTGTTTTGATGGTATAAACATTTTTGAATTATGAGTAAGAGTAGGTGGCTGCTAGCTTTACCAACGCTATTTTTGAAGCCGTAATTTTGAAGAGGTTTGGTGTAGTAAAAATTATTTTTTTGGGGTGTGTGTCTAGGCTAAAATTTATGGTGCAAGATATATTTTTGTTTTGAGAAATTGAGATAGTTTTCATTTGTAGTCTTGTAGTTAAGGGTAAGTTTGGAAATTCCGAGAAGAACGGATCTCAATGGCCCACAATTCGCTTATTTTGATGAAATAAACATTTTTTAGTATCTGCGGATACTAGTTTTATCAGATCCATTTTAAAATGAATTTAAATTTTTTTTTAATTCTGGCCCTCAAGAAAATGTGCGCAGATAAATCTCTTTCCCCACACGTTATATACAGTTTTTACTGTTTTTTTACAAATAAATAAAAAATCTTTATTTCGGCGTGTTTGTCATATTTACGATATCAAATTTAATTCAGGAATGAATTCATATCTTAATTGGCATTAAGTAATTCCTCTATGAGATCCCACCCACATAAAACTAAAACATTTACATACGTTATCAAAGCGAATAGTGTGAAAATAAATTATAACCTTTGCAATTTAGACAATTAACAATATAATTGTTTTACATGTTTAGGAACTAATATACCCTTTTGTTAAAATCATATTGGGGGTTTCTATTCAGCTGGACCTCAAAACTTGTGCTGAGTGTGTATCTTTATAAATTAATCTACTTTTGCCTACACTCTGCACAAATTTGCAACTATTACCAAAAATCATTTGAAGTATTTATTCCTCGTAACGTTCTAGTTCCTAGCTTTTTCGGATCACTTTAGTAGACCCACGAGAAATGTGTGCATTCTAACATGAAATCTCACCAACAAAATCTAGATTTTTCGAGATTGTTTTCTTCCATTTCCTTCAAGAGAAGTAAACCCCCCTCTGCGATACAAAGAAAATCCTTTTTCAAGAAAGAGTCATAGTGCTTGAAGTGTGTCACTGTCAGAATTGGATGTGTTCTATGTAGGTCAGTTCGTATTCAACCCCCCAAACCATCCCCTTTATCTCTGCGTATTGCGTTGCAACAATGCTTAAAGTTCGCCTCAGGTCAACAGAGGAATGTTTTAATAAAAGAGAAGCCACAGAAGTAAGATTATTCCAGATATAATCGTGTTCAGGCTTTTCAAATTTTCCTTCTTTGCTTTTGATAATTTAATTTCACCCTGCAGGGTTCTTTCCTCTTCTGATTCTTCCCAGCAGCTACATTTGTAATTTCCGCGGGCGCTGTTTTCGGAACTGCCGTTGACCCACATTCTCCAGAGAGAAAGTAAAAGTGGTGTACTCTCTTCCCCGTGGTCTCGCAAACCGACGCAAGGACTTGTGTGGAGGAAATATTACTAATTGCACTCGAGTAGGATCTGTTTGTCGTTCAAAGTGAAATGAAGTTCCATTTGTGGTTCCATCAGTCGGTTTTATTGTTGATGTGGGGCATCGATTTTGTAGGCAAAGATTCAAGGCGGAGGGAGTGTCACGAGGGTGATAACCCTCTCACAAGAATCGTTTTGCGACCAAAGTTTAGATATTTAATTTAGACCTGTTTTCAATATTCACATATTTAGTGATGGTTCCTCAGTGTCGTTCTAGGGAGGTAGTGGGTAAAAGTTTGGGTCGTTTCAACAGGTTGAACCACAGAATTCTCTATCTTGAACAGAGACATTCCGCAGTATTTATTTTATCCGTGATGCATGTTTAGTAAATTTTTAGAAATTGAATAAAGTAAATCGTTCTGAATAGTCTTTCAAATGTTCTTAAACGGCTTTGCATTTTATAATTTTTTTAAAAAATTTGACAAGAGATGACTTATAATCAACAGTCCCTTGCAGAAGCCCACGTTATTTTGCTCCTCTCGTCAGGGCTGCGCAAAGCTAATTCAAAAATTGTATTGTACTCATATGATTTAAAATTGAATAACAATTTTTGTCCACAAATTTGTTATTTTTGTGAATATGAATTATTTGCGCGTTATACAATTATTGGTTAATACCAATTTGTACAGAACATTAACATAACCTGATTGTATAAATGACTTTTCGACAGTACATGTTTCTTCCATTTTCAGGCAAATGGTTAAGATGCGTAATGCTGCTTTTAGTACACCTTTCATCGATACAAAACAGAAAAGAAGAAAACCAAAAACATATTTGTTTTCTTTCATGAATCTGAAAATTCACTCCCATTTTTCAACAACCTATTTCTATGATTGAACACTTGACTGAAGCACATCTGGTGTATCAGTAAGAGACTCGTAATTCTTTTGCTAAAATTTAATCTCCATAACTCAAGTTTCTGCTTTGTAAATATCTTCCTTTATTCATGTTGTTTTGCTAAATGATTCGATTAATATAAATTTACAAATGCAAATGTGAAACAAAATTTCAACTTTTAAGCAGGTAATAAAAAGTACTAAATCATGTGTTCGAACGGGACACAACTTCGACACGTGTCGAACGCCTTTGGGTATGCAGAACGCATGGCATGGACGTACAGGACTTGTGTGACTGGCAAGTGCAATAATCTCTCATTACCTCCTCTTCCTTTCACCAGTACTAAGTAAAATGAAGTGAAGACTTACAGTCTAATTTACCTAAAATTATAATCCAATCTAATTTTGGTTGAGTAAATCTGCTTGACACACCTCTAAAACATTTAGATCGGTAAATTTCAGAAGAAATGCTTCGAAATATCTATTTTTCATTATGGTTCTGTGAGAGAGTTTTCCATAGTCGGAAATTGACTAGGAGTGACAGAAGAGTAGAGGTATGAAGTGACAGAAGTGGGTGGAAAGATATGTTATATTTTGTTCCATGGACTCAATTTGGAATTTTTTGTGAAGTTGTAAGTTTGTGACAAACCAGGGAGAATTTGTGATCGTTCAAAGATTATGGTTCTGGACTATTTGAAGCTTGTTAATGTTTGTTTTTGCAGATGAGATACAGACTGGACAGGCATAGAGGAGGAGTGGTCTAATGAAGGTTTTGTAGATGATTGCAGGTTTCTTGTGACCACCGCTCTGCTGCTACATTCTGTCTGCTGCTGCCTTCACCAACCTATTTTTTTGGCACAGAGCAAGAAAAATACAGCATACTCATATTCAACAATTTGCAGTAGTGTATAAAACAATTTAAGGTATTTCAGCATCCCCCAAAACTGGGAGACCTTGCGAACTTGCGGTAGAGTCGCTTATCTATTTATTTAATATGCCCTATTAACACAAAAGATCCCAAGTTAGCATTAAAGACGATTAAAATGCGTTCTGGAAATACTTTAAATTATATTAACGTGAATACAATTTCATGGGAATTTGCGTGAAAAAAATGTGACACCACCAAACCAGAGTTCCATGCCTGCAATTTAGACCAGTGTTGTCAAGGTCGATGCCACGAGCGGGAGTCCGTGGCACGAGTGCCACGACGAAATCACCCCTCCACGCAGTTCATTACCCCGCCACCAGAGACAACGTCATCCCTATTCAATTCCATTGCGGGTTCACGGATTTTGGTCCAATAAATAACATATTTTAGTTTGCCGACGTTTCGGAGTTTATTATAGCTCCATCTTCAGGGCTGGACAAGTTTTCACAACACGGTTATTAAAATATTTCACAGTTCCAATTATAATTTTAAAACATTATAAAAACATTGAATATATATTACAAAGAAAATTACAAATTAAATACAAAGAAAATTACAAATAATTACAGAGAAATAGGACACATACCTTACTATGCGTGGGAAGTTACATAGAGAATATGAAAGTTCACATCATGAGAAACAAGCCACACAGGACAGCATGCCTGCATGTTCCTGAATGGACTAGTGAATACCCTGGGAGCTAACCAATGGCTATCAAGAACAATAACTGGTACAGCAAGAGTCAAAGTTAGGTCACACACTCATAAGCTAATAATTAATTGTATGTATATATATATATATATATATATATATATATATATACACACATACATACATACATATATGCATACACACACATACATACACACATATATATATAAAAAGAAAAAAAAAACTAGTATATAAAAAATAAAACCTTCTGCATGAATATGTCTATTGGGTGGATCAGATGGAATATGTCTATTGTACATCACTAGTTGTTATCAATTACTGACAGAAAAATTATGATTTTACTTAAATTTTATCTTTTTTTTATATATTAATATATATATATATATTTTTTTATATATTTTTTTTCTCTCTTTTTTAAATATATATTTATTTTATTATACATATATTGTATATGCAAGGGGCATCCATACTAGATTCCATCACTTAAACTGGTCGAGCAACACAAAATTGTTTTATGCTTTAATTATTTGCTTGTTATATTTGAATTTTATTGTATTGTTAGAAAGTATTGTGTGAAGTTGATAGTGACCCATCAGAAATTGCAAACCTATTAGTTATGATGGAATGAGAAGCAATATCAAGGAAACAAGAAGATTTGGAATATGTGTAATCAGTAAGGAGCTAACCCGATATACAGAAACAGAAAGGTCCATGGATCATGGAATCTCCCACACCCAAGATGTAATCTGATGATGTATAACTTACCATGAAAATGAGTGAAGATGAGCTGTGCAAGCAGGAATTATCTGATTAGATTAACATAAGTTCTGCTGAGTTTATCAATGTCAGTTTTTTTGTTGACTGTCTTGTGTTTAGTGATAAAGAGCATCTCTTTCAATAATCTTTTATTATAGTTATTTTCTTTGTCCAAGATCTTAGTACCTTCAAAATTGAATTCATGTCTAGATTCATGGACATGTTGTGCTAGAGCACATAATGGAATTTCTTTTTTGATATCGTATTGATGTTGGTATAATCTTTTCTTTAAATACTGGCCAGTTTGTCCAATGTAACTTTTATCGCAACCCCCACAAGGGACAGAATAAATTATATTGCTCATATTAGCTTTATCAATTCTGTCTTTGGTGTTGCTGAATACAGTATTAGCTAACGTTCTCTTATTGTTAAAACTAATTTTTACACTATCATTTTTCAGTGTGTTGTTCAGGGATTCAGAGAGTTCTTTGACATATACTAAGGATTTATAAGCAGTTTTGTCTTGATTACTGTGATTAATATTACTGTTGCTTATATTAGTTCTGTCATTATAATTGTTGTCAAAGGCAGCATTGTATAGAAGAGAATTATCAATTTACTAGGGAAACCATTAAATTTCAAAATGTTTTTTATTATTTTATGCATGTTCGCTGCATGAAAACATTGGTCACTCAATCTGAGGGCCCTGTGTTTGAGTGCCATAGCTACATTAATTTTGGAGGACAGCCTATGATGTGATCTAAAGTTCAGATACCGGTCTGTTTTATGCGGTTTCCTGTACCAATCTATTTTAATAGTCCCATCTGTGCTCCTCATTATTAACATATCTAAAAGGGGATTTTGGAGTCCTTTTCCACCTCTATCGTGAATTGTAGTTTATCATGGAAACTATTGAAGGTATCGACAGTCAGTTGTTCGCTGCCTCTGGGAATGGATAAAATTAAGTCATCTACATATTTATATAAAAAAGAAGGCTGAAAAGGCAATAATTTGACAACATTGTCCAGTAGATGTTCCATACCTAAGTCAGCTACAATTGGAGCCAAAGGGGAACCCATGGCCACACCATCTACCATTCTGTAGTATTTGGCTTTGTGAACAAGGTATCCTTCATCACAGCATAAACTGAGAAGTTGGAAAAATTCAACTTTAGTGAGTTTGGTCTGAGTGATGCTCTGTAGTTTTTCCCACTTATCAGCAATAATGTCCGTAGCTAATTTTATTGGAATGTTAGTGAACAGTGATTTAACATCCAGAGAGATTATGATATGTTCAGAAGGTATGGTATGAGTTTTAATGTTGTGATAAAACTGAAAGGAATCCTTGATGTTGTATTGGTTGCTAGATAAGTTGCTTAAGAGATTACACACGAACTTGGCAGTTTGATATGTGGGGCTGTTGATGAAACTTACTACAGGTCTCAGTGGATTACCCTCTTTGTGGTCTTTCACTAGTCCATAAATTCTGGGGCTAACCCCATTGTGGCAAATGAGTTTGTTTTTTGTGTGCAGATCAATTCTATTGTTTTTGAACGAATGTTGATTAATTGGTTATTCATTCTAGCTATTGTCGGTGTAGGGTCTTTGTCGACAGCCTGGTATGTTTGAGCATCACTTAACAACAGCTCCAACTTCCTACATATTCCTCTATATCCATGATGATATTGCGATTTGTTTTATCTGTCTTTAGAACCAATAGGTTACTGTTTGCCTTGAAAAATTTTTTGTTTTAAAGACCAATTTATTCCAATTCTCAGTTACCCTATCCTGTTTAAACCTAGATTTATGCATGTATTAGTGACAATGTTGGTGCATTTAGCTCTAGTGCTGTCTTGTAGATTCTTTTCTACATTTTCGGAGATTATGTAGTCTATATCAGTTATTAGTTGATCTAAAGGCAAGTTGATATGTGAGTAAGGAATGGCAAATTTAGGCCCTAAGCTTAACAATCAGCAATATCTTCAGGGATATGTATATCAGTCAGGTTGGTGAACCATTCGCCAATAGGGTCAATAGGGTCATCCCTATTGTAAAACGGCGGGGTTACTACAACCAGTTCCCTTTCCCGACGCTAGTGGCGCAGAGAAGCTCGTGGCATGACACGGTGCAACGGCGCGTGCCACAGCCACCAGTAGAAGACCTAGACACCACTGATTTAGACTATTCGGTGCTCTTCCCAGGGCCGCCGCCTCCCTCCCGTCCGACGGATTACATGTACGGAGGCCGTCCTCACGGGATGCCGCCCGTCTCCCGGCCGTCACTCGGCGGCCTACAAAAGCGCCAGGCGTCGCCCACCGTGGAGGTCACCGTCGCCGCACAGGTGCTGCCTGGCCAGCCTTCTTCCCCCTCGGAGGGGCCAGAGAGCGGTCTCCTCGTACCACCGCGACACTCGCAGAATATTCAAGAGCTACGCGACCAAGACTTGTTCATTTAGACCAGCCTTGTTTATATTTATATTTTGTTTGTTGATTTTTTTCTAATTACAATGTGACGTGTACAGTGTTTATCTGCAGAACAATTGTTTCACTAGCCTTCCTGTGGATACAAGTTCATATTGGTTTGAAATATGAAACAAAGTGCACTTGAAGTTTCAGTGAATTTTATTAGTATAGTATTTATGGTTCTGCATGACTTTTTGGGTTTTAAAAAAATATTTGAGGTACGTTATATATTCTTTGAGGCATAACGGCTTTATTATAAAATTTTGGGACTAAATCGCGATATTATAAACTTATGAGCATTGCTAAAGACTAATCTGATATTCAAAAATTCAGTTTTACACAAATGTAAGTATACTTGGCTAAGGAAAAATAACTGTCAAGTGTCCATTTTTATTACAAAAGAT
Source organism: Acheta domesticus (assembly GCA_031308135.1). NCBI lineage: Eukaryota > Metazoa > Arthropoda > Insecta > Orthoptera > Gryllidae > Acheta > Acheta domesticus. The sequence goes on from JAHLJT010009355.1 coordinate 92,234,170, forward strand.
GAAAGCAGAAAACACTTTGGGACAGGGAATAATAACAAAAATTGTATGAATATTTAAAAGGTACATTTTTGTCACATTCTGAACCAATTTAGAGAGTAGGCCTTTCAAACTAAAAAGGAGCCGAAAACAGGGGCAACTCATTATAATATTGGCATATTAAATAAAATAACACATTTCCAGAACTTTGTTATCAACATATGATCCTGTTACTAAGGAGAATCATTGTAAGTTCCGAAACAAGTAATTAACTGGAAGTGGGTGGTTGCATTGTGGGTGGAGACAAAACTATTAGGGGCATAACAACTGTAATGTACATCATATTTTGGGCTTTAGAACACATGGAGAAATGTTAATATTTAATGTAGAATATTCTAAATGACCACAACATTATCAATCATTTCTCTCAACTTCACCTAATTTTGCGAATTTATCTTGAGATAGTGAAAAATTCTTTCTATTCCAGTACAATATAATGTATTCAATATAATGTATCATATAACTTGTACTACAATGTATTTAGCATATTTATTTTTCTTCTAAAATTGAAAATCTATAAAACCTTTGATGAAAAGAATTCCACTTTTGAACATCAAGGAAAGTGTCATTAGCATTTACTCAAGAGATCAAGGGAAGCTGCTCAGAAACAAAATATAGTTTGATCCCTTAAGAAACGAAATCGCGTTGTTGCAAGCTGCAAACATGTCGCTCGATTCACAAAGTAGGCCACTGGGTCGCCATCTGCTCGCTTCATTGTCATCCGATTAGGGGGCAGTAATTAAACGCTCATGTTATTGTTAATTCCAACGTATTCACAGCAGTCGGTTAGCAATGCAGATGCCCCACCGCGCGGCTGCACCGTCGGCTAATCTTCAGCTTCACCGCCGCCCTTTCGCCCACACTCGCCCCAGCCTTTGCTCTGCACTCACGGTTGCCCTTGCCCTCGTCCCTGTTATCACCCCCTCAACTCATTGCAACCGCCTTCACCCTCAACTAGGGTTACCAGATGTCCGTATTTAGCAGGACATGTCCGTATATTTAGCGATAGTCCTGGCGTCCGTAATTATTTTCCAAAATCAGCAAATTGTCCTTATTTTGTCTTACAAATAGCTATCGTTTCTTTTCAAGCACCGTAAACTAATGCTTTTTTCTGAAATTACATTTGCTTACTTTTTTTACTGCAATCTTTTTGACGTTTAATTAGTGTAACGTGTGCCAACGTTACACTAATTAATGTGATTCTTTAGCATGTTAAAAATGATAGTTTCTATTTGTCTGAGCATTGTATCATACTTCTTATCTAGTAAGTCGTGAACGTACCTTTCTAAGGGAACTTCAGATTTCACAGTTAAACTGGTAGAAATAAACAGAAAGAAATAAGTCGTCACTTCCACGCATGGCTTGAACAAGTGTGTCGATTTCGGCATAGTTTATGCATTAACGAAAACATTGTTTGGTGTTCCCTATATGGTGTAATGAAAAAAGGTGTAATACGTTTACTGCTGAGTCGGAGATGAAATGCAAAAACTTCAAAAGAGTCACACTGCTGAGGGAGCAGTGTGGCTGTAAATGTTGTAATGTGTCCTTCTTCTGTCCTGCATTTTACATTCATTTGTCCTTCTCTACATTCAGTGTCATCTGGTAACTGTACCCTCAACCATGTCCCTTTCCCTCGTCCTTGCCGCCCTCTCCCTCTCGCCCTGGCTCTAGCCCTGGCTCTGGCCCTCGATCTAGCACTCACCATCGCCTTCGCCCTCGCCTTGCCCCCGCGTTCGTCCCGGTCCTCGCCCTTACTTTCGCCCTATCCTTCACTCTCGTACTACCCCTCGCCATCACATCCGCCTGCCCTCTCGCCCTGGCCCTCGCCTAGGTGCTCGACGGCCTCGGTCTAGACCGAATTCAGCTGTTGTCTGGAGGCCAGCTTCTCCCATCGGCGGTTTTCCGTGGTTTCTCCGATCAACACTGGACGAATGCCGAAGCAGTACCCTAACAAACAGACCACGCACGATCTTTATTTCCTCTTTCTTGTCGTATCCTCACACCTTACTTATACCCATTTACACTCTCATGCTCTACACTATCACACATTTCAGAAGAGGAGGAACTAGTTTGTCCCGACATGGGCAGTTCCCGGTTGGTGGGAGATACCTAATTGGGGAAAACCTCGCAAGCCGACGTAGGTCGACCCCGGATGTCACTATCCAGTAGAAAAAGATTACCGCCGACCCCCGAGATGAAAACATGCATTATACTTACGGGACTAACGACCTTTGCAGTTGACGCGCCCGAAATTACTAATCAATCAATCGACAACCATGGAGCAGGGCCGGGGGAACGTAAGTTGTGGCAGTAGCAGAGCGGGTTGGAAGCGAAACGAGTCTACGAGGTGTGTTAAAAGGGAAGAGCTCTCGGTCAGGATGGAGTGGAACGTTTGCCGAGGGTCGGTCCGGGAGGGGAAACATATATCTGAGTCTCTCTTTCATTTCTTTTAGTATAAAAGGATAGGACAGTCCTGACAACAAAGGACTTTTAGTATAAAAGGAATGAAATAAGCAGGGTCGAAAGGGACGAGCCAAGCCGTGACAGGTCGAGAGATGGGACGGAACGTGGCGAGACGGAGAGAGAGACGGCGCGGCGACGACGGGCCGAGTTGTGGCGGGAAGAGACGATGCAGACCAAGACAAGGAGATGGGAGGGCGGAACACGGAACGGGTAAAGGCGGGACGACAAGGAGACATCGAAGGAACAAGACACGCGTTGCGAGAGGGGGGTAGCGGGGCAAGGCAGGGTCAAGCGGAGAGGGACAGAGCGTGGGGGAGGGTGGAGCGGGTCTGGACGGTACAGCGCAGGATGGAGAGAGACAAGATGGGACGGGGTGGGGCAGGATATAGCGGGACAAGGCATATAGTGGGCAGGATATAGTGGGTCGCGACGGAATCGAAAAGGCCCCAATGGGAAAGAGAAGAAGAAGGTGGGATTGGATCGGTGGGACAGGGCTGCGAGGAATATCAAGTGGCTGAGCCGTTTGGGGTTGAGTCAGACGTAGCAGCTTTGTGACGGGGCGGAGCGGGAGGGCGCATGGCCTGTACTGCGTGCGGTGAGATCTGACTTGGCGGGACAGGTAGAGCTGAGGCACAGGGAGGAGTGTGGCTCGATGACGCGGGGTGGGATTCAGAGGGACATGACAGGGAGGGTCGCGCAATAAAGGATGAGAAACGGAAGGATGGGATTGGGTGGGCAAAGCGGCACGAGATAGCATGGAAGGGCTGAGTCTGTTTGCGGTTGAGAGAGACGGAGCCGCGTGGCGGGGCCCACGCGCGGCCCATGCTGCACCAGGAAAGACCTGACTGGGTGGTGCAGGGAGAGCCGAGGAAGGTGAAGCAGGGCGGAGCGGACTGGACGACACCGGACGGTGGAGTGTGGCACGATGGATCATGACAGAGAGGGTCGCGTTGTAAACAGCTGCATAACTGAGTAGGGCTGCGCAGATTGGCATGGAAGGGGATACGGAGGGATATGACAGCGAGGGCCGCGTTGTAAACGGCTGGAGAGTAAAAGGGGAGATAGGATTGGGTGGGGCAGGGCTGTGCGGGGTGGGATGGAAGAGGATACGGAGGGATTAAAAGGGAGGGCCGCGTTGTAAACGGCTGGATAGTAAAAGTGAGATAGGATTGGGTGGGGCTGGGCTGCGCGGGATGGCACGGAGGGGGTAAGGAGGGACATGACAGAAATGGTCGCATTGTAAACGGCTGCATAGTAAAAGGAGCGATAGGATTGGGTGGGGCAGGGCTGCACGGGATGGCATGGAAGGGCGTACGGAGGGACCTGACTGGGAGGGTCGCGTTGTAAACGCTGGATAATAAAAGGAGGAATAGGATTGGGTGGGGCGGGGCTGACAGAGATGTCACGGAAGGGGATAGGGAGGGACATGATAGAGAGGGTCGCCTTGTAAACGGCGTGATAGTATAAGGAGGAATAGAATTGGGTGGGGCGGGGTTGCACAGGATGGCAACTGTTGAGACTGTGTGTGGTTGAGAGAGACGGAGCGGCATGGCGGGGGCGGCGCGCGGCGCGTGGCCCGTGCCGCGCGTGGCGCGGCGCGGCGCGGCGGGGCGGGGCCGGGCAGCGTGGCGTGTGCGTACGCTAGCGGCCGCCCGCGCTCCCGGTCCTCCCCCACCGCCGCCCGCGCGATCGATGGCGGCGTCTGGCGGCGGCGGTGGCGGCGCGGAGGGCGCGCGGGGCGAGCGCCAGTGTGCAGCGCGCGCGCGGGGGCAGCGCCTCGCCACGCCTCGCCCGCCTCGCCCGCGTCGCCCCGCGCCGCCCTGCGCCGCCCGCGGGGGCTATTGATCCGCCGCCGCCCGCACCGCCCCGGCCACGCCGCCCCGCGCCGCGCCGCTCCACCACGGCGCCAGCCGGCAGGCCGCGTGGTCGCCCGCCCAGGTGAGCACGCCGCGCGCCCGGCCCCGCTGCCGCTTCCTCGGGCACCGCACACTTGTTTTCTGGCGGAACGCGACGGAACGCCGTTCCGGCACCTCTGAAATATATTATTAAATTATATTGTAAATACACAACTTTTCTACTAAATTCATAATTAATTTGGGGCGCGTTCCGGTACATAAAATTTTATAAATCAGTCACTGCGCACACGTACACGCCAACCCACTGCATGTGCAGGGGCGGATCCAGTCGATCATTTTGGAGAGGGCCGTTGTATATTTATGTTAAATAATTAACATATTGGTTATTATATTGTATGTAATTGTTATTCAATTGTATATGTATAGTAGATATGATACTACACAATACTATTGTTTAAATAATTACATAATTTGAACATAAATATTTAAATCAATTTTGCCAATAAAGGAAGGTAAAATAAATCTCTGGGCTTTTTTGGAGAGGGAGGGGGACATGCCTCTCCTTGGATCCGCGAGTGTGCATGTGCGCCCGTCAATCCTCACAAAACATCACCGAGGGCTTCGGTGTGTACAACGGTCGTGTGTATTGTATTCGTATTCGTGTATTTGTACTGGAATTTATTTATTAGGAATCGGCTCATTGTGATGAATGTTATGATCCTTGCTTTGCTTTATGGCACCCCTCTCCCTCCACTTTCAAGTTTACTACGAGTATGGGATAATTCCATGAAATGTGTCGCCATTTCTTAGTTCAGGTAAGACTTAATTATCCGTGTTTGGTGTATTTAACCAATTCATATTGTGTTGTTTATTTCACTCCTCCCTAGCCTTCCGTCCGCTCAATTAGCGTGGGTTTAGTATTAAATTAATCGCCATTCCGTGTATTGATACACTACATTCAGTTTGTTCAACCAGCGCTCATGGTTATTGTTTTCTTGAATCCCTGTGCCGACTTCAAAGTGTTCTATGAGCAAGAGCTAATTCTACGATATCAATCGCCATTCCTTACAACTGAATAAAAATGTTGAACGACATTTCGTTGCTTAAATTAATGATCATATAATCTCCATTGTTTTGTTCATTGCTTACCTCTCTCTACTTCCGTGTGTACAGTATTAGCAGAGGCTAACAGTTGAATTATTCGAAATCAATTACGATTTATTATTATATTGATACACAGCATTCATTCCACTCAATCAACACTCATTTCATTGTTTTCTCGCATCCTTCTCTCGACTTACATGGGTACTTTGAGAACGGGCTAATTGTATGAAATTAATCACCATTCTATACGGTTTATTGTTACACAGCAATTTGGTTATTCAATTAATTGATATTGCATAGCTGAATTTCAATGAATTCAATCAATTGATGGTGTACTTCAAATTACAATATTCTAAGTAAAGAGCTTTTTACAAAAACGACCAAAAAACAACCCAAAAAACAAACAAAAAAACTATTTCGAGTTCTCTGCACTATTCTATGCTGCTTTCCTCTGGCTTCCCCTGTAGTAGTGTAGGAAAATTAGACATAGCCCTGGAAATAAGGAGCTTTGAAATATCATTAGTTTTGCAAAAACAACCAATGTCCACTCAGTTTTTGGCAAAAACAGTCGTCCATTGACAGGAATGGAATACGGTTGTTTTTCCTTAAATGTTGGCCGTATTGTTGCGTGTTGATTACGTTTCCATGACAATGCCAGATGATTTAGTCACGTTACCGTCGAAAAAGATAAATCCTGGGGTTGAATAGTATTCTAAAAATAATGCAAGAAGAGCCTCATGTAATCGTTATGTGTGTATGCATACCATAGTGCTTTGAGTAAGATTAATATCAGAAGCAGAAACAGGTACCTGGTGAAATTACTTTTCAGGCACTATACAAGAAACCTCTTCTGCTGCAAAGAAACTTGCAGATGTTCAGAGATTTTCTCAGCATTTCAGGAACCCTAAAAACACTCCTCTATGACATTACTTGCAGACAAGTGATAGAAGTGAAAACACCGTTAAAGAAAATGGGAAAATATTTTATGATGAAAATAGGACAGAAAATTTTATTCAGTTCCTGAAATTGTTTGAAAAATAGGTATAAGAATAAAACCTTACGCACTTTGCAGATAAATTTTAATTTGTTTAAAATGATTACCTGATTAATGATTCAAATTTCTTGAGAAGTATTAACAATTTTTTACCAAACAACGAAGTCCATACTCACTCTATTTTGTAACCTCAATTTAGGTAGTTTCTAAAGAATTAATGTAAGAACTAGCATTCAGTTATCATTTATAAACTTATCTGCGTTTCAAATTCCAGGCAATTTTTAATAATACTAAGAGAGTTTTTTTGCTTGGATTAAGGACTATGGTCAATTTTGTAATAAGCTCTTCAAGTATATCTTCCCCCATGGAATAACATTATCATAGACATTCGCTAATTTTTCCGTCACATTCTGCCTTACTATTAGGGACGACTGGTCAACTGTGGACTGCAAGTGATCTATTCGTACCACCAACATTTCTTCCATTAAATGAAGCTTCCTTTTGCATTCCCACTTCTCCCGTCTTTCATGTACCTGTCCCGACAAGGAGAACCACAAGATGGAACTTTCGCTTACGCAACTAACGTATTTGTATGTCAGCAATATTATATTAAATTTCTACTCGAATTATATTGAATTGTTTTCTTTTTTTGAAACTTTGACGGTTCCAGCTAATGTGTAGAACCACAAAAAGAACTCTTGGTAATAAAACCCGGAAAGAAACAGTTAAAATTCTATGAAACAATTGCAATGCCAACTTTGCTGTACGGTAGCGAATACTGGGTTTTAAAACAAAGAGAAATGAGAAGAGTACAAGCATCAGAGATGAAGTTTCTGAGTCAGTAAAAGCTTGTACGAAAACTGATCACGAAAGAAATCAAGATATTCGAAAATAATTAAAAGTTGTATCAGTCCTCGATCAAATCGAATAGTATAAAATAATTGGATGCAACATTTATATAGACTGGACGAGCAGCGCCTTTAGGCATGAAAATATCGCTCCCTTGGAAAATGAAATCCCGAAAGACAAAGAAAACGGTGGTCCATCCAACCGGAACAGGCCCTTAGTCCTAGACCGTGAAGTTGATGTTGAAGTATTTTTACTTTCCCGTATACGTACGTATACACGGAGTGATATACGTAGTCCAGGGAAAGTTATGTAATGCTGCGCGAAAAAAATGGCCAATTTTCGGCGGAAAAGAAATTGATTGCCGGGCCGTGAAAACGAACTAGTGGTGCTACAGAATGGCACAGACTTTCCCGTATTAGTTTTCTATTTCCTTGGATCTTCGCTAGCTATTCGCAATTGCCACATACTCTTGCCAGCTGCCATCTATCACCGCCAAAAGTTCATTTTTTTTGTCATTTTCTTAATTTTTCGGTTTCCTATAAGCAGAACGGAAATATTAATTTCAGAATATTAAAGAACACAAAAACCTAGTCACAAATGGCAATTTTCTTTTAAAAATTATGTGCCGTTTAAGAGAAAATGGCGTTTTAGTGCTACTAAAAGTGCGAAATTTGAAGCTCATTTTTACAGAAAATTTTTCAAAATACTTTATTTGAAGTTATTTGAAGCACTTACATTCACAAATATAATAATTTTTACAAATGGAGGATAATGTGCATATTAACGATCTTCAATTTTGTAGTTGGAGTAAGACGCCGAAAAAAAATCAAACTTTCAAAATTTTCGAAAATTCAGAGTTATCCGTGAAAATCGGACCTATGCCATGTTAATAAGTGTATTTTACTCTATTCATACAAGAAATTTAAAGAAAAAATTTGGAGCCGTTTTTGAGAAAATTTTGAAAATCCCCTGGGGCTTCATATAAAGCACCTCCAAATTTTGAAGAATCTTTTTCAAACTCTCAAAGCTTTGACTAGAATCAGATCGACCGGGGAATATCCATTTTGGAAGAAATCGTACGTATGGTTTAGAAGCTAGCAATGTTCACAGACGGACGGACAGACGGACGTTTTCCTTTCAATTGGTTTTTCGGTATCAAGGACCTAGAAAACAGGGTTCCTTACACCACGTGTAAGGGGATTTTTTTCTCAACTTAGCAACTGATTTTATCAACTTTTAACTTTCCTGTATACGTACGTATACGCGGAGTGATATACGGAGTATAGGGAAAGTTATCTAATTCTGCGCGAAAAAATGGCCAATTTTCGTCGGAAAACTAGTGGTGCTACAGAATGCCACAGACTTTCCCGTATCCTTAAATCATAATACTGTTATAAAAAATAGTGTATGCAACTCGTTTATAATGTTACATTTTTGCACTTATAAGAAGATATTACCTAACTCATTCCTAAAGTCGTTCGTTCGATAATATCTTCTTATTCGTGCAAAAAAGGACAACAATATAAACTAATTCATAATACACTATTGTCATTTTCTTAATTTTTCGGTTTCCTATTGGTAGAACGAAAATATTAATTTTAGAATATTAAAGAACACAAAAACCTAGCCGTAAAAGGCAATTTTCTTTTAAAAATTATGTGCCGTTTAAGAGAAAATGGCGTTTTAGCACTACTAAAAATGCGAAATTTGAAGCTCATTTTTACAGAAAATTTTTGAGTTTTCAAAATACTTTATTTGAAGTTATTTAAAGCACTTACATTCACAAATATAATAATTTTTACAAATGGCAGATAATGTGCATATTAACGATGTGAGTTATCTTTCAAAAAATTTACATTTATATAATTTTTGAGAAAACAAAAAAAAAATATTCAAAATTAACTTTACGTCATATTAAAGAGTGTAATTATCACTATCTGTTACAAAAGTTTCAAGAAAAAATTTGCAGCTATATATGAGAAAATGACGTTTGAGCATTTCTGAAAATGCCGAAATTTGAGCTACTTTTCACAGAAAACGGTGGTGTTTTCGAGAAACTTTACTTGACATTATTTAAAGCATATATACTTGTAAAAATAATAATGTGAAAAAACCGCCGCTAATGTAAATATTATGATTATTTTTATTATATTATTAGAGCATATGAATAGACGTACATATGTGTTTTCTAGTAAATTAATTGTCAAATTTGTTTATTTATTGTACTACTATTGTTATGAAGCATTGCATTTCATTAATCATGGAACTGCAACCTTTGTGAAACCTCAATTATTTCCCTTTTGTGTTATTGCTTCAACAAGAAAGAACAGCGTAACGAGATTCTTGTGTATGAAATCAATGAGTGAAAGCATGAACTCATAACATGGGCATTTGATCTATCAACCTAAATGCCAAATTTAATAGCATTGTCTTACATCCTCCACTGACTTCCGTATACCTCTAATAATACCAAGAGTTTCTTCGAATTTAACCGTAAATCCTTATGATTAAACCACGAATGTAAATTTCTGAGAAAAAGGCAATTGAAAATTTGAAGCTCATGTAAAATTATATAATTTTTTATATTTTTGAATTTTAAATTTATGTAGTTAAATAAAAAATTACATATTTTACCTACATAAATTTAAAAATTACATACTTTTTAAATTTGTACTTGTACTTGGCTTTAAAGTTTTAATTGCCTTTCTCGCAAGAAGGCACATTCGTGGTTTTGGCCTAAAGGGGACGATTTACTTCATTATTACACAGCATTTGGTTAATTCAATTAATCGTAATATTGTATTGCGTGGTTACACAAGTATTCGTTTTACTTTGATTTTCATTAGTGCGGCTCAATATTATTTATTCTTCCTGAGAGATATATTTGGATGGGCTTTCGTGATTAAACTGTATTGAATTTGTGAATTCAACTATATTATAACTCAATTAAATCAGTCATCAAACTTTATTGCATTGCGGAGTCTCCTACTTTCCGTGGAAGCATCGCGTTGAGCTTCCGCTTATACAACTGTCGTGTACTCGTGACATATTAGTTTTATTAAATTGTCAAGCTTTATTGATTGTATTCATATTTTCATTGCAATATATATGAATTTCTGCAACGTGTTAGTTTCTCAATTTACATAAGATAGAAGGTAGTTAATCTATTTTATTACTAATTAAGTATTTATATTTTTCTAAACAGCCATATAAGAAAAGCAACGGATATTTTTCTAAACAGCCAAAAGAAAAGGTTAAGGATAATGAAAGAAATATTTTGGTAGTTTTGTTTTGGTGATGGTTATTATTTCCTAGCTAAAAATGGAGTACCGATGGTAAATGGTTTATAAGGAAATAAAATTGTAGAATGTAAGTTTTGATAGGTAGAATGCCTGATTCGTTATGAATGTTTCATTGGGAATAAACCCTGGAGCTTTTAAACAAGTTCTAAGGCAAGAATTTTGAAATATTGGAATTTTGTTAATCGAGGATTTCGAAGCAGAATCCCGGACTGGACAGAGAAGTGAGAATGGAATGGATCATTGTTAGATATATTCGTATTTTGGTTTTGACGTTTATTGGAATGTGAATATTTAACTAATGTAGGAAGTTGGTGGCAATGTTTATTAGCTATAGAGATTCTGTGTAGAATATTGTTTAAGTGAACTCTTCTGTCCATTAAAATGACTAAATATTTGACTGGTTCATTAGAAGAAAGCCATGATATATTGTCATTATGAAAAACTAAAGGACATAAGATATTATAATGTGTTAAGGAAAAAAATTGTGTTACATTTTGAAATGTTGAATTTTATGTGCGAATTGCAAGCCCAATTTACAATGTTTAAATGAGTTTGTAAGTATGATATTGCGGTTTGTAAATTTGAACAAGTTATAAAGAATCCGCGAAATTTCTCGTTTTCCGACAAGGTGCGTTGATTCACGTATAGGATGTTAGCAAGGTCAGCTGTCTTTCAAGCTGCAGCATGGCATTTACCATGTTCCAATTGCACTGTTTTTGCAAAAAATTCTTTCCGAATATTAACAATATTTATATCATTGCATTTTTAAAAAACTTTATAATGCTGGAGAAAAATATATACTTCCATTTAAAAAAACAAAGTTGTGTCAATATCTCAAAAATTACATACGGCACTAACAAGAAAACGAAATATGTTATTTAGCAAATAGCATATCGGTACCTCAAACCGTTTTCAAGATGTTTGCTGTGGCCAACTTAGGTGGTCCACCTGCTATATCGTTAAATAACTCCAAAACGAGGTGTTCTAGGGCCTTAAAAACTAAAATTTTGAGGCCTCGGGCCTCAAAGAAACGTTTCTCATACCGTAATCTACAAAATGAACTCTTTCTGAACATTCTATTACATTTTTGCTGGTCCGGCGCCTCCCGATATTACCTCACCTGCGCAGAGACGTGCAGAATCTGCAAGTACATGTGAATGAGAGGGACAGAGAGCGGCAGAGACAGTGACACACAGAGCCAGACAGACAAGGACAGGGTGAGGGAGGGAGATAGGGAGGGAGAGAGAGATAGTGAGAAAGGGTGATGGGAAGGAAAAGAGGGAGATGAAGGACAAAACAACGTCTGCCGGGTTTTCCTAGTCACCTTTAAAGTACATTTTAAATGCTATTCAGAGCTTCTTCATGTCCCTCAAAGCTAATGATAGTAATAAGCAATTAGTTGAAGAATTAGACTAAACTTTATTGAAGTATTGAAGGCCACAATAAATATTAAAATTTATACAATTTATTTTATTTATTAGTCAAGCATTGCGTGCTAACAAAAATGAAAACCCGTGAATCAGATATAACTACAGGCCACAAAACGGATGCTATCGTTTAATGAAGTCGGAAGTATTATTATGAAATGTAATGAAGTTACTGGCTTTCTTTATGTTGACTACAATATAAACATCACAGGAATTGTTTAATTCAAGTATTTGACAAATGTAGAACATTTTCTCATGGATTTAGTCAATATTTCAAAATGCTCTCTTGTAAAAAAAGTGATTTTGTGGCTTATGACTCTCTGACGCAACCCTTCAAGTAGTTGGAACCTTTTAGAAGAGAAAGTTTATATAATAGATCAGAATGCCGTACTGTATTACTTTCAATATCTAAAATGATTGCACTAAAATATGCATACTTATGAAATGCTAATATACAGAATGCATTTGAAAAATGTAATTAATTATAAAACATTTTGATGTTTAAATACATGGTTTATGTGCAAGTCCTAACCCGGAAGTTTCTCCAGTGACGCGACTATTAAAGGTGAATGAATTCACGCGAATAAAGAAAGGTTAGTCAGTCCCTGCAGAAATATTGCGAAATATTTTATTACACACGGGTGTTAAAAATGTTTTTTCCTGCCTGGATAACCGAGGTTGCTACGGCAGTAGGGCCGGAGCTGCTTTGGCTCGAAGGGTCGTGGGTTCGACATGGAAGTTTGGACATGGATGTTTGTGTGTGCTCGTGTTGTCCTTACGTGTCGGTTACCCCAATATAAATGATCTAAGTGGTTGCTAATGACCTAGTAGTTAGAAAGTGTCGAAAAAATGTTTTTATCTACTCTCTTATGCGCATGCGCGCTCCTACCAGCAATAGCCATCTCAACCGCAACTACCAATTGAAGTAGTTTATAATGCGGCTCAAAGAATGCGCTGTTGTGCACATCTAAATGCTTGCTGTTTATGTACCATTTTGTTATGGTTGTGGCATATTGCTGATACTTCGATTCGTTTAAGGGGAGCTGGAATTGCCTACGCCAATGTTAATGTAAGGAACATTTTCTCAGTAACTATTTTATATATAGACTTGAAATTTTATGTGAGTGGATTTATTCGTTATAAATATTTTAACGAAACTGTTTTAAAAATATTATTAGTTTTTAAATATAAATGTTTGTGTATTATAATTGCTTTAGTTCGAAAAATATTAACATTTATATGAATATTATGTAACGTATATAACATTTTATGAATCAGCCCCATTAAAGTATATAAGAATATGAGCTACCCGCTCTGTTAAAATTTGAGCATTCTATTCGTAGTTTTTGAGAAAACGTTCCCTACAGATTAAAATTTTAAACTTACGGAAAATGGTTCCTAAAGTTTTCAGTGCATTCCTGGTCCATATGCTAGGCGAACACAAACACTGATATTTTGACGCTATTCAACCTTAAATCGTTACCAGAAACAGTGTGTCCAACACTGGACAGCAAACTATTAACTATTTCTCACAACGAAAGTAGAAAAGCAACATCCACGACATTCAAGCAACACTCACAATGTGTCAAAACGGCCACGGCCACTTACATGAACTTGAAAATTTAAAAAATACTTAGAGATAACATATTAAGATAAAACCATGCTTATTTCACTAAAAAAACTATAGAATAATTAATGATTAAAAAATGTTCATAATTTTTGCCCATCCTGACTCCCCTTGAGCATGCGACATTGACTCGTTTATGTTTCGCGAGTAGTGTGACAGTTCTGAATAAAGAGTGTCAACTGTTTCAATTCTCACTATCACCAACCCTTCTCGACTGTATGTACGTACGTAAGATAAACGTGTTTTTAAAATTGTATTTATGAAAAGTAATGTAGATAAAATAAAATATTACATATGACGAAACAGAGACTTTATGTATTCGAGAAATATACCTCACACTCTCCTATCGTTGCTCGTCAGGTAATATCTTCCTCTCATAGATAAAGTACATCTTTGATGTCTATTATAATTACCGACAGGACTGTTTCTGTGAAATTCCACACAACAATGGAATATTTTGGCGAATTATGCCGTTACGATCATTGAAGTTTCAACAACAGCTGTTACGAATTTCAAGCAGCTAGCATCGCTTCAACAGTCGTCCTGGACGCGAATGTAACAGTACGCGTTTGACACTCGTCGGAAAATTGTGTTAGTGCAGCGATGCAACATTACGTTTCGTGTGAAGTTAGGGAAATTAGCCAGTGAATTGTTTGTTATTATGAAAAGTGTTTATGGTAATGACTGTTTAAGCCGTTCACAAATTCTGAGTGTTATCTCGACGTCTTCCATCGTTCGTGGGCGAGAATTCGACGAGTTCGACCGTAAAACCGAGAGGCAGGATCACGGTCGTTCCTCCTCGACAAAGTCCCAACCACAAAGCGAAGATCATGCGCGAGTTTTTGGCCCACTAACGGATTACAGTCCTTGATCAACCGTGGTATCCGCTGGATTTGACCCCAGCCTACATCTGGTTGATCTGAAAAATGAAGTTGGCAATGAAAGGACACCGTTATGACGTCGTTAAGGAGATCCAAGAAAATTGTACAGCAGTACTAAATGCAATTCCAAAACAGGACTACAGTGTCTGTGTGAAAAACTTTTAAAATGATTTCAACTGTTTACTAATTAAGGGAGAGACTATTTTGAATAATTAAAGTAATTTTGTGAACATAATACAAGATTTTTATTTTTTGTAGCCACAATCCTAACAGAACTGGGACACACTGTGTATGAATACAAACCCTAAACATTCTGAATGGCAAGACGTGGTACGCTGCGAGCAAAGTGTGGGAAGGCGCATTAGGCCACGCAGAGCGCCCGTAATACCCGCGGCGCGGCGCGGCGCGGCGACGCGACAGCCGTGGCCCATTTCCCGCGCGAGCTCTCCTCGGAGCTTATCAGCCGCCTTCCACTCAGGTGATCAGCCGCCGGAAGAGCTGCGAGAGGAGATTCCCCCACCCCGCCACCCGCTGCCGCCGCCACTGCCATTTCCGATTCGGGTTCTCCCGCCACGCCGCTTCCAAGTGGCGCGCTCTATCTCTCTCTCCGATTCCACTCGGAGACAGCATCTTCATTTCCTTTTCGACTAACCATCGGCGATTCTGTTGTTGTTTTTTTCATGTAAAATGGCAGTGTGGCCCGCAATGAATTAACGCTGAGCGACAAAAGTCAAGGAATACCTCCTACTATCGTGTCGGATCGCCGTGTGCTCGGCCAACTGCAGCAACGCAACTCAATGGACTCAACAAGTCGTTGAAGTCTCCTGCAGAAATATCGAGCCTTGCTGCCTCTATAGCCGTCCATAATTGCGAAAGTCATAATTGACCTCTCAATTATGTCCCATAAATGTTCGACGGGTTTCATGCTGGGCGATCGGGGATCGCTTGAATTATCGAAAATGTTCTCAATCGACAATCATTTGCGACCCGGTCGCGAAACCAATCGCGAACAATTGTGGTCCGGTGACATGGCGCATTGACATCCATAAACATGTGATCGTTCTTTGGAAACATGAAATGTGAGTGGCTGCATATAGTCTCTAAGTAGCTGATCATAATCACTTTTGGTCAATGCTCGTTTGAGTTGGACTAGAGGACCCAGTCTTTTCCAACAGCCCACATCATTGTGGAGCCACCACCAGCTTGCATAGTGCCTTCTTGAGAACTTGGGTTTAAATGAATTCGGGACTCACTCAAGAAACGGTTTTTCAAGTCGTCTAGGGTCCATTAGATAAGCCAGTAGAGGGGCCCAGGGTATGTCGAGCTGTTAGCAAAGACACTCGAGTGGGCCTTCTGCTATAGATCATTAAAGCCAAATTGTAATTCCCGGAAATGTTGCTTTGAAGTATAAACTCTATCTTTCTCTTTATGTTTTGACACCAATTTTTGTAATACAATTTAAAGTTATTTTTCTGAAAGGGTTACTAGTGCAGTGACAGTCGTTGAATTTCATGGAAAGATGAATTATTAAGTCACTGGATGTGTTAGGTTACAGAGCTCAAAGAGGCAATGACGTAATCAGGGAAGTAGTATTTTGCCTCCGCCATCCGAACGAATCACCGGCACAGGGCATCAAGTGATGTCACTGCCGTGCCTCTGACCGGGATATTCTAGAGTTCGAATCCCGACGGTGGGCAGGATTTTCGACACTAGCTAGATAGCTGTGTCGAATTTAGCCGCTGTCTGGATAAGAATTCTAGCAGTCGTGTGCTCTTGTCGGTAATTTTCCGTGTTTTCTCCGATCAACACAAGGCGAATACTGGAGAAGTACAGTGACAAACACGTGCGACGCGACCTTTCCTTTCTCATCCTTGTCCTACCCTCACCCCTTACACCCACTTATACTGACGTGCACTACACTACCTTAGATGCCGGGAGACCAGCTGAGAGCTTGTTCCGACTGGGGTGGTGCTCCACCGGTGGGAGATACCTGGTTGGGAAAATCCCCGTCAGCCAACAGTAGGTCGGCGTCGGATTTCGCCATCCAGCGGAGGAAGACCACAGTCACCTTCCGAGGGAAAATGCACTACACTTACGAGACTGATGTCCTCAGTCGTTAACGCGTCCGAAATCACCAATCAGTCAACCGAACGAACCGGGAACAAACCTTTCAAAATGTGTCAGTTGACACATTTGTTGTGACAGGCTCACCAAATTGTTTCTCTGCAAATGCGCAGTTTATGCTGGGGTTGCTATCGGAATGGGAACGGGAAAGGGAATACCGCGCGCGAATCGGATCTAGTTTAGAGCGCTTTTCTGACATCCGCCTTGATACGACAAAAGGAAACCATCAATGACCGATAAGACCATCAGTTCTCTAGAATTCTCCGTGACCATCAGTTCCTTACAATTCTCGCATAAGACAGCCACATTTTTGTCTTGTTGGTTACTCGCTCTCGAAAAATCCACCTGAACATCGAATTTCTCTGTCGATCACTATTGGCGGTGCTTCTCTCTTACTTTCAATCTGCAGTTTTTTCACGAAGTAGGACTCATGAACCACAGGACATATACGTAAAACGACTGAAATCACAAATTTTATGCTTGTTCATTGTTCACATTCTTTTTCAATTATCTTTCCTTTCTTTTTCTTCCCTTCATCCTTCATAGAACTTTCTGTACATTTTCAAAGTTAATGCTTTGAAAATGTGGGTTAGTATTTACGTAATGCGTTAGTACAGACTGTACAAGCTGTGCATTTAGATCTTTCCTTGAAACTTGTCAATTTGGGAGCAAAATGGAGATATGCTACTGCATACAGAGCACTCTTGATACAGTTTATTTCTAATACGAACTTAAAATTGTTATTTCCATCTTTTGTAAGTAAAAAACTCGATCGGCTGCGGAATATTCATTTTGGAAGAAATCGTACTCATGGTTTCGGCGCTACGGTTGTTCACAGACAGACAGACAGGGGACCCCAAAACGTGTATTTCCGTTGAAATCTTGAAATCAATTTTCCGAAGAATTACAAAACATTCCCTATACTACATATGTACTCCGTATATACGTACGTATACTGGAAAGTAAAAAAGTGCTTACCTGAACGTGCCCCGCGATTTACAAACCTTGATTTATCTGTGTCAGCCTTGGTGATACGGGGAGGGACATGAGTGATATTTTCTTTTTGAGTAGGATAGAACAATGTGAATTAATTATTAATAAAATAGATCCTTACGTTTACATAAATAAAGATATTTCGCACAGCGTGATGATTAGACATCGGATGTTTAGGGAAATGCCTTTTTTTCTAGCGAACTTATTTAAGGTTGATAATATATGTGCACGAATCATGACAAATGATGACATATGACGAAGTTTTATAATGCTTATTTTTGCTTATTTTAGCAAAAATGCCTTTTTTTCATAAATGCCTTTTCTTTACTATTCACGTTTTTACTTTTTAAGTCTTATTTTATACACAACGCTAAGATATCAGAAAATCGGCAATGGCCACCATTCATTACGAAACCTTCAATTCACGTATTTGTATATTGAAATATGTGAGAGTTCCTGAAAGTATGCCAACATATTTCTCTCCATTTCCCTATTTCATTAATACTAGCCATGTTCTGAGAAAATGGTCAATTTACAATACACCGAGGGCACATTTTGAGTGGAAATCAATTTTAATTCCCAGAAGGTTTCAATGTTGGTAATTTTGGACTAAAATATATGCTAGACACATCAGTAGATGCTCAGAAATCCTTCTCTGTATTCAAACTGATTTTGTCTCCCAATTGTTGCAGATTTGAAATTGCGATCCTTGAAAAGTTACTGGTCGTATATTGCAATGGAAACTATTAAAAATAAAATGTAGAAGAGTTGTAAATACTATAAAGTTTTACAAATAATTTTTAATTTTATTGTGAATGTAATTTATGACAGTGCCTTTTTTCTCCTTATTCTTGACATTTTCAGTGCCTTTTTAGGCGCCTAAAAGGCCATTTTTAGGGCCTAAACATCCGATGTCTAGTGATGATCCTTAGCCTATACCACTTTCGAGCCTCCGTGCATGCGCCAAATCGAAGTGATAGCGGAGTTCGCTATTCCAATAGATTTAGCGGGCGAATTATATCACTTGCTGATCGATTTCTCGGTCATGCTGTAAGGAATTTGGACCCAACTATGATGGTAGAGTGCTACTAACTCTATATTCCCGTAATGAAACTTCAAGGGAGTGGCATTCATTTGTATTTATAAATGTACGAATATATGCAATTAGTTATATTTATTTAATACTACAATATTTATATTATACATTCAGATCAGAGGTTGATGGTTAACTCTAGTCGAAGAAATGCAGATGTGATATTATTTGAATTCAGCGCATTCTTTGACGGCACATTTGAGAACTTCTTTTATTTCGATGTAAATGTTGTGAAAAACTATTTCTCAACTTCACCCGTTATTGATCGTGAAACTGCTGTCGATTGCTGTGCGCTGCGCTAAGCAAACACTATCTAAAATCTTCAACATTATGTAAAGCTTTCGCATAAAGATAGATTTTTCTTCCGATTTTATTGATTAATATATTCCTTTATAGATTTTATTATTTTTTTGTGATTTGAGAATGAATCTTTCGGGAGTAAATAATTTGTAAACTGATATATTAATAAAATATTTCAAAATTCTAAATAATTTATGTGGCATATAAATACATATTTCCAAGTAAAACAAAGCAAAAGTTTAATCCAGTACTATTTATACAATGTTAATGAGAATGCAATCTCGTACTGATATTGAATTTCTTGCAACCATATTGGTCTAATTGGGAACCATTTTGACGACTATTCTCCTTGCAGTGAGAAAGGGACCGGTTTGACAGGGAGGGTTCGCATTCTCCTCGATGTGTTCCGGATCCCATTCTCGCGGTGGAGCTTGATCACAGAGGCCCGGGTGGCGGGTGTGTGTGGGGGTAGGGGTTCGTGGGCAGGAGGCCTTGAGCGGCGCCTTCCGCCGGAAGCACGCAATCGGCCATTGCGGAATCGGAGGAAATGGCGACGCCCTCGTCGAACGACCAAAGAGATTGGTACTTCGCCGCGGGCGCGGGGGCGGGGGCAGGAGCGGGGGCAGGCGCTGTGGAGGGAGGGGCGTGGGCGCGTCGGTAAGGTGTGTCTGTGAACGAGCGTGGAGAACGGGCTGGAAAGGAAGTGGGAGTGGGCGTGGGCGCGGGCGACGGGGCTTGCGTAGCAGTGGGGTGCGGCAATGGAGTGGGTCAGAGGGGTGTATCAGGGGTACGTGTAAGAGGGGTGTGGCTGTGGGGTGTGGCTGTGGGGTGTGGCTGTGGGGTGTGGCTGTGGGGAGCGCCTGTCGGGTGAGGCTGTGGGTTGTGGATGAGGAGTGTGGATGTAGAATATGTTTGTGTGGTGTGGCTGGAAGAGAGTGACCGCGGAGGGGTAGCTCGGAGTTGGGGCGGGGGGGGAGAGAAACGCTGGGGTGGGGATAGCGGCGCGGAGACGAGGATGCCGGCTGTGAGAGCGGATTCGTGGACTGAGGAGGGAGATGGGATGGATGCCGGGATGAGCGTGAGGGCGGGGGTGAGCGCAGGTGCTAGCTTGTTTGATGAAACGAGCTTGAGGAGGGGAAGAGGCGCGGGAGGACATTGTAGGTCATTGGTTTCTATAATTTACTTACATTAATGATTTATTTTCTTTATTGTGTATATTTGAAATACATTCAAAATTGTGTTGCACTATATATAATCTGTTTTGATGAGGACGTACAAAATGAGGACATATTACAGGATCTTAGACATCCTTTATCTAAGGTCTAAATTTAATAAAAATTTCGTGCCGTTTTTAAGAAAAATGGGCAGAGAAAATAAAAGTTGTCTAAGTTCGACACAAAATTTCGCCAAAAATTCTCATGCCTTTGAAAATTGAATATGACAATCTTTTATATCTGTTTTCATTAAGAAAAAAATGTTTACCTTCATATTAGTAGTTGTAAAAGACTCCGAAAAAAAATATTTTTTTCAATTTTCGAAAAATCTGGGTTTTGACGAATATGAGATCTGCACCATTTTATTAAACGTCCTTCACACTATCCAATAAGAAACTTTAATCAAAAACGTTGGAGCAATTTTTTTGAAAATTTAGAAAATATCCTAGGGATTTCATGTAAAGTACCCCTAAATTAAAATATTCGTTGCAATTTCAAGGGGCCGTGGCATCAGTCAGATCGATTGAGAAATATCAAGTTTGGAGAAAATCGGCTGAACGGTTTAGCCACTAGCGTAGTTCACAGACAGAGACAGATACATTTTGCCGTCGTCGATTTTTTGGCATCAAGAACGCACAAAACACTGATTCTAGCTACTCCACGTGATAGACGTTTTTCTTTTCTAAATGTAGCATAACTACTAAAGAACAGTAAAATCTAATTCTAAATGCCAATTTCCTTTGAAAAATTTGGAGAAGTTTTTAAGAAAATGGCGTCTAAGCGCTACTGTAAATGTGAAAATTGAAGCTCTATTTCACAGAAAAGTTTTGAGGTTTCGAAAAACTTAATTAAAATTCATCGAAAGACATCAACTTACAAATACAATAGCGTTTACAAATTGCTAGAAATATGCATATAAACGGTGTGAGAGATCTTTTAAAAAAATTACATTTGTGTAATTTCTGAAAAAATGCAAAATACCCCAAAATGAACTTAGCGTCATATTAAAGAGTTGGCACTATCCTATCGACAAGTTGGAGGAAAAAATTTGGAGCCATATTTGAGAAAATGACATTTGAGCGTTTCTGAAAATGCGGAATTTTAATGTTAATATTAACGACGTGAGAGACAAGTAAAATAAATATTTTTTTTGAAAAAACAAAATAGAGCAACATGGCATCTCATAGAGTGCCTTAGGCACTATCCTAACCAAACTTTTATAGAAAAATTTGGAGTTCTTTTTGATTTTTTAAAATTGCACAAATTGCACAAATTGAACGTAATATTGCGCGAAAACTACTAAAAGCTTCAGAAAAATGTACATGAACTTAATGAAAGAACTCACTATGGAGAACAAATTTCATTTGAACAATAAATCTCTTAATTTTGTAATTGTGAGAAGAGGATTAAGAAAATTAAAACTTTTGCAATTTTCGACAATTCAGAGTTGAGGTCCGTGAAAATCGGACCTAAGCCACCTTCATAAGTGTGTTTTACTCTATTCGTACAAGAAATTTAAAGTAAACATTTGGAGCGGATTTTTCGAGAAATTTCGAAAATGGGGGGGGAGGCTGTATGTAAAGTACCCCCAAATTGTGAAGAATATTTTTCAAAATCTCAAAGTTTTGACTGAAACCAGATCGACGGTTGTTTCTTTAATTTGGAAGAAGTCCTATGTATGGTTCAGGCGCTACTGGTGTTCACAGTCGGACGGACAGACGGACGTTTTCCTTTCAATTGATTTTTGGTATCAAGGACTCACAAAATAGGGATTCTGGCTACACCACGTGTTAGAGGATTTTTTTTCTTAATTTAGAAACTGGTTTTATCCACTCTCTTGTAAGCAGGCCCCGGCAATGATTTTTTTTTCTGCCGAAAATTCACGCAGCATTACATTACATTACGTGCCATTTTTTCACGCAGCATTACATAACTTTCCCTACGTAATGTATAGGGGAAAATAAAAAGTGACGTTGATGCGTATTGAAAAGCTGGGATTTGTAGCAAACGTCGTCCGGTTTGGGGACACGCATGCTATAATGCTATTGTAGAATGATAAAGGAATACTATAATTGAATAATTACACACCGTCCGCCTCATTGTTGCATCTACCACAGCCTGAAGACATTTACTACTCCATACCAAATCGGCGGTATCTTTCATTTCAAAATGAAGGAACTATTCACTTAACCATAAGTAAAGCTTGAAAAATATTTTTAACTTCCATCAAGTTCGAAGGTTTCCAGCATTCGTAGTGATAATTGGAATCGAAACAGAGAGAATGACAGTGGTGTGCTGAATTCCAAGAGTTGTAAAAAATGAAACCTCAGACGTAGGTATTTCTTTCAGCATAAAGTTTGTCGGTCAGATTGCAGAATCAATAAGAATTTATTAATTTATTTACTGTATGTCTGATGGCCGCCAAAATTCGGCCAAAAATGTATTATACTGCATTAAATAACTATGATGTAAATGCAGCTGAGATTTTATTTTTTAGATTCGACTACATCATAAACCTCACACCTCTTCCTTCTAGAGTAGAAACTTCGTTTTCGGGGAGTTCATAAACTCAAAACCTAAAATTACTTTCTACCCATTCACACAAAAATTACTCTATCAGTGTATGGGCACCTTCTTTGCTTTGATGTGATGATATAAATATTTTCTTCGAAGTACCTGTAATTACTTACTAAGTACGTAGTTTGAAAAGATTGTTTCAATAAATTAAAAATTTGCCGTTTTTTCGCACATTACATAACTTTCCCTATATGTCGTATATTACTCTGTATATATGTAAACGGGAAAGTAAAAATGGCTTTTTGCAGACAGATAATATTTGCAACACATCATTTACAGACATAACATCGTATAGAGGTTACATTTAACGTTTAGTAATATGTGAGGAGCACACTTCAAAGAATTTAAGCACGTTTGTTATAGATGTTTCTAGCCAGAAGTCAGGTTTCTATTGTACGTTCCGTTTGACATTTTCCTGTAAATCGAAGAGTGCAGAGGGTCGAGTCTTCGAAAGAGGCGAAGAGGGTGGGGATAGAGGTCTCTGAAAAAGACGACCGGGAGGAGGGGGGGGGGGCATGGTCGATCGGCAATTGAGTCGTCCGTCAGGCGCGGTCAGGCGCCGAACCGCGGTCTCCATGGCAACGGCGGTTAATATCGCCACCGTATCCGGCGGTGCTGCGCCCTGTCGCCGTCGCGTGGCCGCGGCGGGGGCGGCGGCAAGGCTGCTGCAAGGAGAAGACTCGAGCCGTCCGGAGGGGCCTTAACTGCTACGCGGAGACGCTCTGACCTAGTTGCGAAGGCTCAACGGGATACGAGATGCCAAAGTAGAAGCATCTGAGATGGCTCGGTGAATTTTTGCATCGCAATAGCTAATTGATAATGAGGTATTTATCAGATACCAATAATATATATCTTGATGTATCAAATTCAACTATAGACTGTCTCTTTTGAATTGTTGAGTATAAAAAAGTTCCAAATAATTATAGACAGTCTTGACAAGATAATAAATATGTTATGAATAAGACTGTCTATAATTATTTGGAACTTTTTTATACTCAAGATATCTTGATGTGCTACTTTTTCCAAATTTATGTATCCATCTTTGCAGCTGTAAGGATCAAAATTAAACACACTATAGGTATGATAAGTCACTAGGAAAAAAAATAATGTAAGACCAAATAACACCCCTGTCAAAAGATTTCTAAATAAAATGTTTTAATGTTCATCCACAATACTTTTGGTACTGTGATATAAATCTGTACCAATTGACAATCAGACATTCATGTAGTGTACAATTTATTTCATTATTTTCCTTTGTCACACATTGCTACATTATTGAAAGAAATTTATATTATGTTTCAGTGAAATACAGGATTTTTCGACAGACACACTCGTTTAATTGGTTCTTTATTCCGAGTAAAGAATAATTCTTGTTTCTACATGAAATATTCTTTCTCTAATTTTTTGTGTAGTCAGTGTCTTCCTTTTGTGAGTACTTGATACCGAAATATTGGTTTACGGCAAAACATCTGTTTCCTCGTCTGTGAACAAAATTTGATATTCCTTAATCGATCCATTATTTTTTTTGCGATAAATAATTACGCACATTTAATCTGATCTACATCACACTGTGCATAAATACTTCTATTTGGTATTTTAAACCTCGAACCTAGTCTGTATTTTTCCTCTCCGTGACATGTTCCTCGGAATGCTTAATATAGCGATAGCTAATATTTTTCTTCATTGGATTTTATTTTAAAATGTGTTATTGACTTTTTGTAAATAAGAAATCATTTATTAAAAATTAAAATATTTTAAGATTAACAACACTTATTGTTTTCCATTCGTTTGTCAATATCACGTTCGTTTCGCCGATGGGCCTTTGCCGTGCTTGTTGAACAGAATTTGATTTCCTGCGGCGTTATAGGTGCAGCGCAGCGGAAGGCCCTCAGAGCCCCGGGTGGCCCTTTCTGTAATTACATTCCAGCGCAGGTCCGCTCCAGCTGCTCTCTCGCCCGTCCGCTGCTCCGCCACACTCTGCCCTGACTCGCCCTGCCCCACCCGTTTCTACGTCCGTCACTCCGCCTTTGCTTAACCATCCTCGTTCCCAATTTATCCAACACCAAGACTGCCTTACCCATTCCATCCGTGACTATCATTATGCTTTGCTGTAACCAGCGTCGCTCCAACTTTGTTCATCATCATGCCGTGCTTTACCTGTTATCGTTACATTCATGTTCATCACCACGCTTTACCCAGCTTTCCATAAACATGCCTTGCCTAACCCATCGTTACATTCATGACCATCACCACGTCTTGTCTTACCCTACCTCGAACCATCTTTCTCTTCCACTATGCGTTGCTTTACTCAGCCTCGTTCCAACTAAGCCCATCAACCCACCTTGCCTTACATACCTCTTCTCCAACTGCCAACTGCCTCGCTCAACTCCTCGTTCCCATGCCCGTCATCACGCATTGTCTTACCACGATCCTCACGACCATGTCAATCACTATGTTTCGTCAATCGCTGTACACTGCCTTTAACATATTCGCTCTCCCTCGCGCAATTTATTCCATCACCATTGAGCTTGAGACAGAACGACCGTCTTTACGTCCGTCACCACGTGTTTCTCTTCACGTCACCCGATCCTACGTCCGTCACAGTGCAACGTCCGTCTGCACACCCGTTCCGCCCATCCATGTTTATCATGTGTTTATCCTCGATGTCCTGTTCCTCTATAAAACACTCCTTTGCCTTTAGAGGGCTTGTCATTTTGCCCAATTTCTGTCACCACGCTCGTTTTGCACCACCCGACTGACTCCACACCGGTCTTCGTGATTTTATGACCATCAACAATCCACTCTGTCTTCCTCCCCCTCTATCACCACGTTCTACGTCGCTGCCCAGACTTTTTCCACGTCTGTTTTGCTCTCCCCATGCCCGGATTACGACCTTCAATGCATGAGTTATCTGGCCTCCTAATGTTTTGAATTATTGTTCATAAATAATAAAATGAATCTGAAAATAAACTATATTTGCAATTCAAAAGATTAATATTTTTTACATATTCATGAACTACTTCATACTTTTGTTAGAAATGAATCGCAGTCAGCGGAATATCTAATGTCTTTAATTATGTCAGAATCTATCTTGGCGTCATTCTTTCGGTCGTTTTCTCTTCGATCTTGCTCTTCAAGTCACTATCACAGTTTTCTAGCTACTTTCCTGCTTATCTCTTCGCTGTGGATTGTCTTCAAGCCCTCGTCCTTCCTTACCATCTCCACACTCCCGTGCCATCATTTATTGTTCCCCATCTCATTCTCTCTTAGTACACCCTCCATTCTTTCCATCTTCCATCCGCAGCAGTCTTTCCGACTCCTCACCATCTATCTACCCCCTTCGTACTTTATCCGCGTCAATCTTCTTCCACACTGCCGGATGTTGTTTGCCGCTGTGGGCTTCTTGACGCCCTCGTCATTGGCTAACATCTACACTTACTACTACACTACTCTCTTTCCCGCCAAGCCATCGATCACTCTTTCACGTATCCCTTTCACCACAACCTTCATTATTTGCATAATCCGCTTGCAGAACATCTCTCCCTCATGTACCGCTGCCTTACATTCCTCCTTTCTGTAATGCTTTCCCCAACTCTTCGCTTTCATGTCCCCTCAAACACGCTTTGACGCCAGCCCTCCTGTCTCTCGTTTCATTTTTCTCAGTATTTCTTCTTCCATATTTTGCTTGGAAGTCATTTCTTCCATATTTCCCCTAAAAATACAAATGTCTCTAGTGGTCATTCAATAGTGTGTTATTTTATTTAAATTTGAAGCTTTTTTTGTGTGGTAGGAGAAATAATTGGGACATACTAGCGTAAAGTTAATTGCTTGTTTTTCTTTCATATTTTTGAGCCTGTCGTTTAATGACTGTTATTTTCTATAATTTGAAGTTCTTTTCAATGTCATATAGGATAATTGGAGTCAAGTTCTAGGGGAATGTTTCTAATTTTTAATATGAAGTTCGCTAAATTGGACTTTTGTTTCTGTAAAATTATTACATTTCCAAAGGCATGGTGATGACAAAACTTTTGAAAGCTGTTTATCAGAGTTAGCTTCAAATGCACAGTGAAAATTGCATCAGGGATTCTTCAGTCTCTGTGCTCAAATGACTGCTTTCTCTGCATGTGTCGCATCTTGAGGTTTTGCGAGTTTGATTTTATTCACAAGATTAGTTTTTTGTAAGACAATGTCAATTCATTGGATTAAAACACATATTCTTCAACCACATTCTTCACACATTCATCAACTTTATTCTATATTCTTCATTCTACCACACACATTCTTCAACTTTAATAGGGAGAGACGTTAGACGTAGCAACGAATGTTTTGATGAGAAAAAAATCTCTGTGCCTACCTTGGAGGAGAGAATTTATGGTTGTGGATTTCGAGCTCCCCATAAGACATAGCTCTTGTCACCATGTGATTATGGTGTAGTTGGTCGCACACGAATCTCACTATTAATCTCTCCATCCTTCAACAATTATAATAACTCCAGCTAATCTTTCATATGACAGGCGCCAACTCCAAACCCCTAACGTGGTCATCTGTCTGGAAAATGGAGGTTAGGTCATAAAGTTGTTTGTCTCCTCTCTCGCCTACACTCGGGAGCGAGAATAACACTCATCAACTGATAATCGTGTTAAAGAAGAACTGTCACAAAATTAGCAATGACAAACTCCCACATCATCAACTTAAGAGTAGTGGAAGGGAATGAACGTGTATGTCTCCTCTTTCGCCTACGCTCCGTAACTGTGAACGGCAATAATAAATACCAGAAAGGAATTAAGTAGATATTACTAGGACCTTGTATGCGTCTATATTTATTTTAACATGACAATTCAACTGCGGTGGTTAACGATTCGAACAAACATATGCCCACCTAGTTGGCGCAGGTGCTTGGAGTAAAGTGCACGTACGCGAAGATGAAAGCTGCAAGTTCCAGCCCTGCAGAAGGCATTCATGTTTTCACTACAGACTGTGATGTGGTTGGTATTTCCAAGCCATTCGAACCTCATCTCATTCATAACACTGGTCAACACACATTTTGGTGCCTCAGATATTAAACGTTTTTCTGGGTATTTCGATGTCACTGATTCCAAAAAATGCATTAGTTTTGTTCTATCAGCTCTAAATTTGTAAATACGTAATTATCATCATATATCCCACTTTCACAGCGTGGAGACTAGAATTTGGGAGCATCAATGGCATCTGGATACAAAATACTTATTTTACTGATGTTAATTTGTTTTAAAATAAAATAATGTTTTATAATGAAATATATTGATTAGATACCTGTAAATCACATAATTTCTCATGAAATTGTTTCAAAAATTCACAAAATTATCCATTGATTCAACACCCAAAAAGTTTTTTTTGAGTAAGAAATGCTATACAAGTCTCCCTGCACGTTCCAACAGCAGTCTACCATAATACGTGAATCCCACATTCCTTGGTGTCTCTCTTCCATTGATGAATGTCTGTGAAATCTTTCACCTTACTCTTCACTTAGATCAAGCGATGGAAAGCAATCCAAATGGCTATGCAGGTAATAGACCTTAATACACATTGCAGCCAATCACATGGAAATTGAAAAACATTGTTTATACCAATAGTGAAAAGTTTTCTGCTTAATGCTTTCCTAGAAAGTTTTTCATTACTAGAACAAAAAAAGACCAGGCACTAATTTTCGCTCATGTATTTCAAGAAATTTGAATACTTTACAAGATTTATTTAAGAACCATTGAAAATCTCTGCTTCCAGTTTCTCGTTAGTGGTAGTATACACTGGAAGCACAAACCATCCCCCAACGACTGTACAAATTGCTTCATCAATCCTAGCTCAGAATGCAAAGGAGAGAGAATAATTTTCTGTCAGCAACTTAAAGTACATAAATTGATCACATTGTTTTCCCCTACAACTATATCTTTCCTCAGTAGCCAAATTTTTCTCAACCAATGCTCGCTTTGGGCTCTGCTATCTCACAGAAATATAAATCAGGGATAGTTGATGTAGCCACTTTGTTGACAGAGAAAAAAATTCACCATCTCCAGACCAACAAAATTACCTGCTAATGTTCATAATACTTAATCTTTTTTAAATTTAAATTGTCTCGTACTCTTCTTTCACGGGTAATGAGGGACCAATTGGAACAAAGCCACGTTTGATGAAGTTGAGTAAGAATGCACACTTCAAAACTCTCCTTGAGCTGTCAGTGAAAAGTCGCCATTCATCTGACTGATATTCTTTAAACCCAACATTTTGAAAAGACCTTCTTCATCCTTGTGTAGTAGTACGTCCATTTGCTGTGATTGTTTCGATAAATACCATTGATGTTGACAAGACAAAAATAACAATCATTAATATGGTTTTATGCTTTCTCGAAACCATCGGCGCGTCGAATTTTAAACTTCTTCTATCATTTGTCCACTGTCACAAATGTTCCGCTCATATCTTGCATAAAGTATAACGAGTCCACACCTTTATCACCTAGCTAGACATCAATATACCTCAAATTCGCTCTGTTTATGAACTCAGAAATAGGTTTTCTATTTTCCTTGAAAAAGTACTCGCCATTTGCAATAAGACCTCTGGACTATTCAAACACTGCTTTCTTGAGAAAGATATAAATAAGCGAATTGTACTTTACCTTGTACATATCTGCGAGAACACTTTAGATAGAAATTAGCGTGTTTTAGATGTAACCGCAGGCCACCGGACTGTGAGAACATCTCACCACGTCTTCATATAGCGTTCCAGGAGTAGACAGCACGAAAAATAATATAGGAAAACGTACTGATTTTTTTGAAAAACTTCATTTCATAAAAAGTTTGTAATAAAATTGAAGAAAATTAAATGAATAAAACAAATTGTGTGAAAATAATAAATACGTGAAATTTGTAATACAGTGCTAGACACGTACAATACGTACCAAAAAAGTGGATATTGTGATAGGACGGTGATGATTCGCGAAGATTATAATTTTGAGAATTGTAAGTAGAACGACAAAAATATAATATGTTATTACATAAAAATCAGGTCTTACATATTCACCCTCTAATCCTTCATCAAGTTGAATGTTAAGGGAAAACATTCATTGTCGCCATCTTTCGGGAGGGCATAAAGACATAAAACTCCTCTGTATACACTAAGGGAGCGAGTATGGAATTCATCTGTTCACTGGGCCGTGTCTGTTTCTGAAGCACGATAGTCGTCTCCCCACCACACCGTGCTGGGCCATGACCGAGGGCCGGCAAGCAAGCGATTCGGTGATCGGGCGATCACGGCGGAGGGCATTGCCCCGGGCTAGCCGGGCCCTTGAACCTGAGCCATTAGCCCTTGAGTTACACTCGTAAGAGCGAGGTGTTGCCGTACGTCGCCTTCGAAATACCGACGGGAATCTCCTATTATCCGGGCTATTGACCGCTCTACCGCAGATGCCTTCGATGGCTTATCGATTTAGATACAATAGATTTAGCATGCCCAGCGTCGCGTCGAGGCGAGTTGCATGCGTGGTCGAGCGGCGAAAGGTCGGTGCCCTTACGTTTGCAAAGGGATAAGGGCAAAGGACAGAGCTTCAATTACTCGGGGGCATAGTGTAGTTATGAGAATGCAACTGAAATTTAGTAGACTGGAAGGCTCTGGCGATGGCGAAGTTTTAAAACCAGCCTAGTATTTAAGATCGATAGATCGATTAATTGATTAGTGATTCCGGTTGAATAACCGTCGGCATGTTTTATCTCGGGAGGTGGTGATGATCTTCCGCCCAAGATGGCGAGATCCGGCGTCGACCTATTTTCCCGCTAGCGGGGTTTTCCCCGACCAGATATCTCCAACCAGCGCAGTACCACCACAGCCGAGACAAGCTCTATGACTCCGACTGGTCTGCCAACATGTTTGATAGTGTAGTGCATGTGATTTTGTGTAAATAAAGGGGGAGGAAAGGATAAGGAAGAGGAAGGAAAGATGGCAGGCGGTCCGTGGTCCATTTGTTAGGGTACGGCTGCAGCATTCTCCTGTTGTTGATCGAAAAAAAAACGGAAAACGATCGATCAGAACAGGTGGCCCCTAGAATTCTCCTCCAGACAGTGGTTGATCTCGACCCAGCTGAGAAAATAGTGTCGAAAATTCTGCCACCGTTGGAACTCGAACGCCAGAATGGTCAGAGGTACTGCAGTGACCATTGATGCCCCGAGACACCTTTGCTGCTGGCTGTGAATGGCTCGAGTTTGATGTCTCTGGGTATACTTTATTATGATACAAGTGCCTAAGTCTTATGGTATTATATGGAAAATGATATTTATGAGGGCGAAGACATATAAATGATTATGGAGGAATGAGGAGTGAATGGCAGATCTAAAGGAAAAACCGGAACAAAACCTACCACTACCTCGTGTTCTTCAACTCAAATAAGAATTGGGTGGAATTTGAACTCCAGTCCCAGAGGAGGAAGGCGAGAAATCTGACCCTACTACATGGTTCGTCCCTGTGTCTGGGAATTCAGACCAATTAATCTTACTCGATTTTTCTGTGGTTTCCTCCAGGCAGATGCTGGACGCACGCCTTCCTTCTCCATCCTCTGGCCCGGACGATGGGTTCATTCCAAAGGCCGCCCTGCCGCTGATGCCTTTGTGGCTTGTCCATTCCCTTGCGATCCATATCACTCAGGCATAGCCCACACAAGATCCCAGAAGCGAACACACGGGAACGTTGACCGCGTTGGTGACTTGTGAGAGGCTGGTGACCTTCTGTCTCCGAAGGCCAGAGGTATAAGGATAACGCCCTCTGAAGTTAACAGTCGCTTGTCTCAGTGTGTTAGCATATGAAGTAGCAAAATAACAAAAAACGCAAGCTTCGTAAACCGGCAAGTATTAGGTTTGAATATCGAAAGGTGAATATTCTCCACCAGTTACGAAGCTGGGCCCCACGACTTCGCTGTATCTATCAGAATTCCAGAGGTACGTTTCTCGGATCATTTCTTTTCATGTTTTCTTCCGATCAATTTCAAATTAATCCCGGAGCATTGTACCTTAAACACCACATTGTGGTCATTTCTGAAACTGACCACACTCCCATCATTCGTGCAAGATGATTGGTTGATACTTATGATTGGTACTTACTATATTACATCTTATATGGCCGTTTTGTCATGATCGCAACACAGCAAAATGCGGCGATGTCAGGCTGACGGCTAGCATTGAGCCGCAATGTCATGGAAAGAAAACGAGTAATTTTGTGCACCAGAATATTATAAACGACCTTTTTTGTTGCAAGAAATCGTTCATAGAAGGGGATTTTACGGCACAAATGGTGACGTATTAGGATTTCCGGCACGAATGATTGCGTCATCATATATTCAATCACAGCGAGAGGATCGTGCGTTTTGGGTCGGTTTTAGGCATACGGGCTCTCGGTTAAGGTGACTGAATTGAGAATAGCTTAAATGACTGGCGTGCTGTACAAAATCCAACCCATTCTTCGAGGAAGGTACAGAAGAAGTAGAAAAAAAAGGAGGAAGAAGAAGGAGATTGAAAAAGAACAAGAAGAATATAAGAGAAAGACATTAGAGGAATAGTTAGGAAGGGAGAAAAAGAAGAAGAGGAAAAATAGTGGTAGAAAAAAAGAGAAAGAAAGTTGACAACAAAACGGAAAATTGGAGGAAAATAAAGAAGACTAGAAAGAAGGAGAGAAAGAAGACGGAGTGAAGACGAGGAAGAAGGGAGGAGAAGAGATCGAGAACGAAGTAAAGAAAGGAGGCGGGGAAACAAGAAAAAGAAAAAAGAACAGTGAAAATGGGGAAAGAAGTTGGATAATTTAAAAGCGAAAAAAGGGGGAAACGTAGAGAAGTACCAGGAACAAAATCAAGGAGATGAATAATGGGGAAGAAGAAGGGATAGAGTGACAAGAAAAGGCGTGGCCGTCTAGCAGAGCGCCGATGACAGCTTCCGTGTGAGCAGGGAGCAGGGCAGCGCAGTGACCTTATCGCAGAGACGGAGGCGAAGGCAAACACAAAGGCCAAGTCAAAGAGGAAGGCGAGGGCGACGGTCGCAACTTCGGGTTTCGGATCCGACGTTTGGCCTGGAGCGGTTTCTTGTTTCTTGCGGCGACACCCCCACCCTTCACCCTTCACCCTTCTCCCTCAGCGCCCGCCCTTGCTTCTTCCCTAAGGGCGGACTCGACGAGACCTCTTCCAAATGCCTCCAATTTGCAAACAAGCGCGGGTTGTGCGACAGAAAGATAGTACCTATTTCTTTTATTTCTGTGTAACTGTATGCTGGAATCTCGAAAATGAAACAGACAGATTTCACTTTATCGTATTACATTTACTAGTATCTAATAAAACAGTTACAAAAATATTTGAATTTGCCACGACATACGTGTTTCACTGGACTCTTGAAAATTTGTTCATCAGTATTGTAATTACAATGTTTCCTATTTGCCATAACCGCATGTTTAAGAAGATATTTGATGAGGAAAATTTTATTTTTTCTATCGAATAGTCATCAATTTATTGTCTTAATTAGAATTTAAGCAACTACGTATAACCAAGACCGTTACAAAATGGTTGAAAATTTTTTGGTACACAAGTGACGTAGGAATGAGGGCAGGAATTCTTACAGAAGTAGGTAGGCATTTTGTGCAATTAGAAATCATAAATTCAGATATGTGTTGATGAGTAATTAAGAATTTCACGTGAGTACTATGTGTAACTCTTATACAAAAGAAATTGAAGCAGTAATTTCCTACATTTTGTAACAATACTGAGGAGCTTCCACAATGTTGACGGCTGCAACACTTTCCAATTAATAATTAATTATTAACAAAATTAATAATTAATGGAAATATTAGACCCGTAATTATTATGAAAATTATAGGAATGGACTACATGATGTCAATTCATTACCGCAGGTGCGTAGCTGAAGATACCTTCGCGGAGCGGGATTCGTAATAATTTGCCCGTGTTTGGTAGGCAACCAACCATGCATTGGCGTTTGGAGAGTCACAGTCAAAGCTATTTCGTGCAACAGCCGTATTCGTATAAATGTGAGCAATGCATACATAAATATTGAAGATATAATGTTAACTTTAACAAATAATGTTCAAATCACTGCCCTGGTCAGAATAACACAGTAGTACTATTGCAAAACATCAATTTGGAGTTACGGCGGGCCAAGAATACCCCTTTTTGATGCTAGAATGTGAAAACAAATAACCACGCTTGTTTCAGTCTCACGGACGAAAGTTTATTTGAAACTGAAAGTATATTAGAATAATTTTAAACTATATAACATAAAATTACAACAATTATTTCCTCGACTTCAAGAACATTAAATTTAATTGCTATTCAAATTAAAAATTTTAATTTTTGAAAAAAAATATTTACGCCACTGGTTAAGGTTATAGAAATGTTTTGTTGAAATATTTTAGATTTTTCAATTAAAAATTGAGATAAGCAGTCACATTGACACCGAACACTTTGAAATTGTAAACAAACGCTTTCATATGAAGACAAAAAAGGGAAATGATACATATGCAAATCTGTTGAACATTTATTGCAAACGGACATGCCCATCTCTTCTTTTCTTTCTTTTCCTTCTTATTCTCCCCCTTCCTCTTTCTCCTCCTCATTCTTCTACATTTATCTTCCTCTTTTTTCTCTTTTTTATTCTTTTAATTCTGGTTCTTCTTTTTTGCTATCTTAATGATTGGATTGTTCTGCATTTGAATGTCTACTCTAATCCAAATGTGACTTTTCTCAGTTTTATTCTGGTAAACCTCAATGTGAATGTGCTTTGTCTCAATTTAAGGTTGAGTAATGTACAAACCGTCTGTTTTGATCGATAGTTTTCGTGGTTTCATCCAATCAATTTCAGAAGAATGCCAAAGCGATATCTTAAATAAAGAACCATCGATCCTTCCCCAGCTTTTCCTCAATCTCATGTTTAGGATCGGAGAATGTGTTTTTTCTCCCCCTGCCTCCAGACTTAAGAATCCGTCCTCCAGAATTAATAAATACCCGGACATTCATACTTGTATGTGAATATTAAAAATGTACGTTCGAGCTACGTGCGAAGATAAAGATATAATCATGTTTTTATATTTACTTACTAGTCAATATATGTTATTTCAGTAAGTGAAATGAATGCTTACACAGCCAAAATAGATATACCTCGTTGAGTTTCCCCCATTTCAGATTTAAATATATTGTTTAACTTCTTATGTTTTCTAGCCCATGTGTAATGCTTACGATGAGGGTTTAGATGACAAATAATATTGATTTAACTTTTAGAAGAAACTGGATGGAATTTTTCAGCGCGTTAAGAGCTGTTTGACCTTTACCTTTATGGAAAATGGTTCGCAGAAGATATATTAGGCGTATAAGAGGTGTTAGAAACGAAATTCTCCAGTTAACACGCTTTCCAATTTGCGATCAAGGTTGCAATCTTGCTGATGGACTCACTACGGCACGAAACCACTTTCTTGTTCATCTCACGAATGGCGCACAGTGCGCCTAAATCACTTCACAAAAACCTTAATATTTTATTTTCAAGCTGACATTTCAACTATTAAAATATCTAAACCTCCTTCATTTAAAAAATTTACCTAAAATATCACTCATTGTATTTAAATGGAATCATATGTATAAGAGTAATTACCAGGGAAATGGATTTTGTGAGGCTTAAATCTGCTATATAAACATTGGAGAGATATTATTGGTTCTATATTGTTATTGTTGATTATATAATCAGCAAAACTTTTGATTTTGCATGAAAATATTAGAAACTGGATTTGTGTGCTGTAATTGAAACATCTAGTACTACTGAAAAGTCTGTGATGTATCGTAGTTTTGAAAAAGATATTTGAAATATTTTGAAATATTTTTAATGTTTCGGTTTGTCTTTTATTATCAGTGTGAAAAGCATCATCATAAGGTGTGGATGATAATGAGAGATAAATTATTGTGATATAGATAGCACACGTGATACGCATAGGCTACAGTGGATAAATCAAAACTACATGATTAAAACGACCACGACTTACGCAGGTATCAAATCTGCTGCCTCAGCCTCCGTCTCCTTCTGACTTCTCCGATACTCTTTGGCTTTCTCCGATACCCTTCAGCTTTCTCCGATACACTTCGGCTCCTTCCGATACCCTTCGGCTCTGATTCTCTAGGCTCTCACTAGCTTCCTATGACTCTCTTCGTGAACGGCTCTCTCCTGATATCTCTGGCATCTTCCAGTCTATTCAATGATGCCTTGTTTTACATGACGAGGCTCAAACCACTGGGCTTTCTCTCCCGCCTGATCATGCAAATTTTGTTACGCTCCTTTTTCCACCTTGCATCGGAAGAATGTATCGCTCGAGTGACGAAACGGGCGTTTTGAATTTTCTTCAGAGGCTTCATTTGGGCTTCCGGATCTTTGACATACAGTACATCTACTACATGGGACAGCCGGCTTTATTTCCTCTCCGAAGGAAGGCTTACGAATTATTTTCTCGCTGTTGAAAATTCACGGGTTCCATCGGATTTGAACCTGCAAACTTGGGTATAAGAGTCCGATACGCTAACCATTACACTCACCTATCTTTACGACTCTCTCCTGTTCTCTATTGCTCCCACCAACTATCTCCAGCTATCTCTCTCTGCCTCGGTCTCTTTCTTTGGCTTTTGTTCTCTCCCACTCCGCGGCTTAGAAAAAGCTCCAAGCTCAATGGTTTTGAAAAAATATATTAGTCATAATTGCTCTCTGTTACCATCTTCAGTACCACTGACTCAGTTATTAACATTGTACACAACCGCTACTCTGTTCGAGAAAGTCAGAGCTGCATTTTCGCTTCACTGTTTTCTATATCGTAACAGTGTGCATGGCCGCGGATCGTTCGTCTTAATATTCAACCATTCGCATTGGCCACTGCTCGCCTATTCATGCTGCGGCGATGACGGCAGCCAATTGGCGGGGACCTTCAGGCAGCGTTGCCGCTTCTCGCCCGCAATGGTGCCTTCGCGTGGCGTAAGTCCCAATTAATCCGTGTGAAGAGCCGCGGCGACCCACTTCTAGACGATGCCTTCGGCCTTCGCTCAGACCAGTGTCCCCCTACGGTAGCTTATCAGGACAAAACTTTCCAGTTTCTCATTTTATCCTCCACTCTGAATATCCATTCTTTTGTTTCTGCAGCAGCATCTAATATGCCTACTCCCAGCCTACATTTAAATATACTTGACATAATTCGCACATATATCGGAATAATCACACATTAATCCAAAATCACAACTCGTCTTTCACTACCAGCGCGTCTGATCTCGAAATAAGTATAAACCTTTTAAAAAATACGAGGGTTGGGGCAGAAGTCATTTTCTTAGTCAGAACTATTTTCTTCTAAAAGAAATGTTATCGTATAGCAAAATTTCATTTATATCTTGAAATAAATGCTGCAGATCTACCTAATCAGGCCTTTGGAGAGGGTATGTAATTCTTTCGAATTTGTGAAGTCGTATTCTCTAATATTCTCTAAAATGCCTTAGAACATGAAACGAGTACGGTCATTTAAAATACGTTAAATATGAGAAATTCAATTTTTTGTGTTGATAAATGTCTAAGCACTTAGACGACGAAGTTTATACCTTGTTCTTTCATGTGTATATTTGAAATTTTCCAGCCCTACTCATATTCGCAGAAAAAATAGTTGCCATGACTTCTGCCCCAACCTTCATATACACATCTGATAATAAAATAAATGTATGAATACGAACGATTACACGGAAATTACACTTTATCCTCTAAACTTCACTCAAATTTCTCTTACAGACTTTCACGTTCTTAGAAGTACAAGCTATCCAAGCTACCTAAGAAATTGACATATTTCGTAGTAAACGGTGAAATTCAGATGACGCATGCAATAACTGGTGAAATTAATTTACTGAAGATGTAGAATCTTCAAGATAGAGGAGTCCTGATGACAAATTTAAAAGCAGAAAAATAACAACAGCGGAATATTATCAAACAGTTACAGTCTTCGTGTATTACAGCGACAGTTGTTTAAGCATCGTCAATGGAATCGGATGAGCGCAGGATTCTTGAAGAAACTAGTGATGCTGAAAGAGCACGTACTTTCTCGCTCGTATTTTAACGCAGAATCTATCTTTGAGGAACAGATTTCAATATGGGAAAATCTCTAAAATTTTAGTTGTAGGAAGACTCCGAAAAAAATTGAACATTTGTAATTTTCGAAAAATCAGACATTTTAACGAACATGAGACCTACACCATTCTCTTAAATGTTCTTCAAACTATTCAACAACAACATTTAATCAAAAAAGATGGATCCATTTTTTTAAAATTTGGAAAAGGTACCAGACGATTCATATAAAGCACCCCTAAATTTAAAATATCTGTTTCAAATTCAAGGAGCCGCGTCATCAGTCAGATCGATCGGGGAATATCATTTTGAAGAAAATCGGCTGAACGGTTTAGCCTCTCTCTTCTCCGTAGAGAGAAAGTAAAAAAATCTAGTAATAATGTTAAAGTGACTGTTAAAATAATTGATAATCTGAGAAAGAGCTTTAAAGAACCATTAATGCGCATGAGGTGTACTACATTCAAAGTAGTGGACTTTTATTGACGTGACAGACCGTATTTTATAATTTTAATTACAGCTGACCACAATTAAAGTTTTAAGAAGATAAATTCATTTGTAAACTACCAGACTGGTTTACTTACGAAACGACTAGGCAGCATGTGTACGAGTATTTCATTTGATGAATACCGTTTCCAAACTAACAATTATTAGTTTGCACAAGTCGTTTATCCAACATTACTTGAGGCGCATCACAACAACGTAAAGGCAAATTAGGAGAAATTGTGAAAGATGAAAAGAGATGTTTAGAGCACTGTATTATTGTCTACACAGGATTTTGATTCCAAAGGTTTATAATTATTTATTTCTAATAAAATGGTTATGCAAGATATTTTATGTAAATCCCGAAGTTACTTTAGAAATACGATGGAAATTATGCATTGGACAGACTCACTGACGGTGTTTGCTAATCGAGCACACCGAAGGACGGAACCTCACCTCATTGTGAAATTAGACAAGCGTAGCGTCACTGCTTCTTAGAGGTAATTTATGTAATTGAAGTCTGATGTATCATTTCGATTTTTTTCCGCTAGTGAGTGTTCGTTGCGCATGCTTACAAAAATACACTAGTTCTATTACATTACCTAAATAAACCCCCACTTCACAGTAAAAATCCGTGACATTGATTCTATGACAGAGGACGAGCAAAAATTGCGTCCATTCCCGGTAAGTAAACTATATCCAACTTCCATTTTAACGAGATAAAATCCGTCTACTTATTTTAAAAATCAAATTAAAAATGCTCATCAAGTAATTAATTCGAAAAAGCATACATATTTAATAATATTATTATTTTAAATATTGCTCAATTGTAACAAAATCATTAACATTAAATTAAAATGAAAAATAGCTAAAGAGTATTTAAATATTTCACATTTTAGTGTGAAATATATTTCTGAGCACTTGAAGCGCATATAAATATTTTCATTCATCTTTACTAAAACAGAAACGTACGAGTAATACGATTTTTCTCCGAACCAACAATACTTCATACAGGTCTACCAGTGGTCTGCAAATCACTGGTTGGGAATCACTGTTCTCAAGAGATGCAAGAAAAGTGTAAACACGATACCACATTAGTGTGGTAAACCATTCAAGAAAAACAAGAATTATATACAGTTAATTTAAAAAAAATGGTATGTATAGTTCGAAGATTATCAGAGTCAGAAAAAATCTCCAAAGAAAATACTACATTTTTTTTGTATTCTTGAGGAAACGAAGAGACGAAAAGTGTGTTAGTGAAAGGACTACGATGTAAATGACAACAGGTAGAGAAAAT
Organism: Acheta domesticus; assembly: GCA_031308135.1. Classification (NCBI taxonomy): domain Eukaryota; kingdom Metazoa; phylum Arthropoda; class Insecta; order Orthoptera; family Gryllidae; genus Acheta; species Acheta domesticus. The sequence continues at coordinate 92,273,924 of JAHLJT010009355.1, forward strand.
GTTTACTATATGAAGGGTCCAGAAGGCGACCCTGGTGATTTATTTTAAGTTGTGAATACGTCAGTGGGGAATTTTCGCCAGAAGCTTAGTAATCTAGTCAAATGGTTCTACTATCTGGATGTGAAATGTTGAGACTGATTTCGTAATTCATTCTGATTAAATGCCGACGGATCCTGAAGTTGTATGTCAACCATTGAATCAAAATCTCGCTGGTTCCTTCTCTTCCATCCCGTCACTATTCTTCAGATCTGGCAATGTCTTCATTTCTATTACCTACATACTAGCAGTATTGCAAGTATGTAGGTTCAAACGAAGGATATATGCAATCTGTACTGCCACAAGAAGAAGAAGAAGTAAAAGAAAAGAAAAAAGAAATTGGTATATATAATTAGAAAATCTCAATTGCTAAGTGACGTCCCCGAAAATGTCACTTGCATCCGCTATACTAATTAGTGTCAGTGTACTCGTACATTCACTAAACCCGGCACTGCGTAGAGTTAATAGCACTAGCGGAATATGTGTTATGTACGTAGTATTTGACAATTTGAAGCAAAATGTAGATTTACGATGAAATGAAATAAACTTTTACGTAAATTAATTCACATTTTCAAATAAAAATATTGTGGATTAGCAATTATTTGTGTTTCAAATCAATTAAAAACTTCTGTGCAATACCTAACTACAAAAGGTTATTTTTGTGACCGTCTTTCTAAATTTTATGGATTATGGTATGTATTAATTGTAGACAAAGCACACACATCAGTCTATGAAACGTGTCTTCTAATGCAATAAAACATATTACGAATTTGACTATAATTAATGGATACTATAATTCATAAAAAATACCTATCTTAGCATAATACAAATTTTCGGGATTTGTGATGTGTTATTATGTTTACAAAATTTTATTTCCCTCTATTACATTTTCGGTATTTCCAGACGTACGATGATTCCCTCGACGGCCCATCCCTTGCTTCAACACTGACTAAACTGGCGCCCGCCGAGGTTCTGGCGAATTCGTGAACGCGCCCACAGGCCTCCCCTTCGTGTGAACAAGATTTCTGAATGCGCCCCGCGCTCGCAAGCGCGTTAGGATTCGTCGCGGGTGGCGCCGAGGGCGCGGACGAGGGTCAGACGATCTCAACCCGTCTATCCCTCCCGCTCACCCCCTCGTGCGTGTGGCTGCGGGCACGTGCTCTCTCCCCCCCTCTGCGCGGTCCCAGTTCTGAGAACTGGGCCGGAGGATCCCGTGGTTATGGCCATGCGGCCTTTACGCACCCGAGGAGCAGGATGTGGGGGAGCGGCTGAACCAGCGATTGGGACAGTGATGAGGACAGCCTTTTTGGAACTTGGAACTGACTGTGGCGGTAGCTGCGTGAGTGTTCTTTAAAAGATTCGCATCCTTCTCCTCCATCCACAATTTTCTCCTTCTCTTTTTTGATCCTTCTTTGTATTCTTCTTTTCGTTTTATTTAGTTTCCTTCAACCTCTTTTTTTTCCTCATTATTTTCCTTATTTTCTGATTTCTCATTCTACATGTTCTAATTTTTTCTCCTCTTATTTATTTTTCTATTCTTCCTTTTGTTTCTACTTCTCTATTTTTTCTTCTTTTTTCAGAATTCTATTCCTGACAGTAAATTGGCGACGACGTATTTTATAACTTTTTAAGATAAAAATGATACGATGAGCAATGATTTTGAAGATATAGCATGCTTAGAAATTTCCTGTTGTCTACCTTGTAATTCCGGCGTAAACACATCGCTGCTTTATTGCGTGTTTGAAGCGACAACTGTACCGTAGTTTGGTTGCCGTTGCAGACACCACTGATATTAGATTAGCAAACCGTTGTTGTTCAAGAATAACGTATCAAAGCAAAAAGGTTCAATACTGTTTCAATAATGCGACATTTTTTATTAAAGACAATTGTATTAAAGAGGGTAGGATGGAATAGGATAAGTAGGTAATATATTCTTGTTTCTTGTTTTTCCTCTAGATTACACCCAATTCATTTACACTCAATTTCACTACTTCGATACCGGCTGAGGTGGCTCAGGGAATCAACTGAGGTCATCGCAGTGCCTCTGGAGGGGGGTTTCAAGTCCCGACGGTGGAAGAATCTTCGACACTAGTTATATAGCAGGCTCGAATTCAGCCGCTGTTTGGATAAGAATTCTAGCGACCAGCTGCTCTGATCAGTAGTTTTCCCTGAATTCTACGATCAATACCAGGCGAATGTCGGAGCAGAACCCTAATAAACAGGACACTGGCCACGCGTTATATTTCTTAGACCTATACACTTCCTAGACCTATACTCTCCCCTTACACACACTTTTAGACATTGGATACCACACATGTCGGAAATCAGGTCGGGAGCTTAAAGCTTATCCGGACTGAGTCGAGACACCGCTGCGTGATATACCTGGTTGGGAAAACTCCGCAAGTCGGCTAGTGAGTCAGAGCCGCTTTTCATTCCGTCGCGGAAGATCAGTGCTCCCGCACATGATAAAACATGAACTATACTTACGGGACGAATGGTCATAACTGTTTACAAGTCCAGAAACACAAAATAATCAATCAATAATAGATTTTATTCTTTACGTCTGTATAAACGATCTTTGTACAAACTTCCCCAGTATTCTTGTGGTTGACTGGAGGTCTAGAAAGAGCTCCCCGCAGAGCCTTCTAAGTTATACCATTCGATTTAGATAGCACTCTGCTCTCTATGGCATCGTACAAAAAATGCGCATATTTAGGTAATTTTGGTTTTTTATAGCTGAGATAGACCGTACTTTCACAATCCTAGGTGAAGGAGAGCGATGATAAATGAAATGCAATTTACAGTAATTAAAGTTATAAAATAGTTACCATGGCATAAACACATGATGTGTTTACCCATGCTTTAAGCTGCATTTAAACACTCTTCCTAAATCTACTTTTCATGTTCACGTTTTGACGTGTTATTAGTAGGGTTAAAAGCACATATTTGAGTTTGCAAGAGTTTTTAAGTACCTTTGTCGGGAAGATAAGATTTTTGTTTGGTTATAACGGATGTCTCCAACAGAAGAGAAACTTCTTTTTACCTCTTAATTACGTCCAAGAATTTCTGCAAAACTAAACAAATCTTTGTCACGCACTCTGATAATATTTAGTTCACGCAAATTAATAAATTAAAACAATATATGTTTTAATAACAAGATTAGAAAACCGTTATAACAGTTTTAAAAACAAAAACAAATGAAACCGGAGCCGAAACTTTTTGTTATCAAAAATCAAAAGGGAAATTTAAATATCTTATTTAATCATTTTTTAAACTGTTTGATCCCTTTGTTAAGATTGTTACGATCATACGACCAATAATCAAACAATGAAATACAAATATTACTGCTATAATCGAGAAAGAAGCTCCATTTTCTATTGTAGTAACACTACATTATATTATTATTATTATTGTTATTGTTATTATTATTTATTTTGCTTAAACAAAAATTTTGATGATTTTTTCACGATTTCCTCTTAGTCATTACTCTTCTTTCCCATCTGTACATCTTGAAGATCTTAAAATAGAATGCCTGTCCTGAAATAATGCCCTCAAGCGCGCTTAAATCGTCAGCTAATCGGGCAGAGGTAAAAGATGAGACGACTGACGGGAGTTCCATCTCCGTGTTTCAACGCTCGACTTATCGCTGAGAGCGCGCACATCGCAAACTGCGCGTCCAGTAACGCATTTGTATTTGTCTCGAACAAGGTCACCAACCATTTATTATTCTACGGACAATACATTTAGCTTGGGCTGCGTACTAGCTTCCCTTGGTGTGGTCCAGGGTTTGATACCCGGTCGAGGCAAAAATAGAGTTCAAACTTTTCGTCCCAGTTTCTGTGGCTGTGTGATGAAGAAAAGCTGAGGCAGGCGGAGTTTGCTAGTTACGGCGAGGAATACTTCATATTCGCCGCATGTTTCTTACCCCACAAGCGTGGGAATTAAACTAGGCCCAGACGTGGGGAATAGCGCTAGCTAGCCGGCAAAGTAGTACAATCGATCCAAAATGTCCAATACAATAAGTACAATATACAATAAATTTAGGCTGGTTAAAGTTATTTTCGATTACTGCACTTACCGCATTCCACGATTTGCACTTATCGCTTTGACGACACATTTCCTCTCTCCTTTTCTGCAAGCTATTAGCAATTGTCCAATGTTCGCGTCTACTCACTGAGACGGGGTCATTTGTGCCCGTTACGACGGAGTAAAAACTCTAGAGATCGAAAAGTATTCGCCTAAATAGTCTGCTCTATCTATGTATTTAAAACACTAAAGGTTTTCGTTTAGAATGAAATGTGAACTTTCTACTCAATTAAATTTCGAGATTTTTGCTTCAAATGAAAGGTAGTGGGCCTTAGTAGATGTATCACATGCCCTTTTTAACAGATATCTTAAAATTAATAGAACAAAATTTTTCATTACTCATAACTCCGTACCCAAGACCATTACATTGCGCAGTTGTAATGTAATTACATTCAGCTTTGTGCCTTACAGTATCTGACATTACAGTATCTGACCTTTTGTCACAGTGCTACCTGACCATGAACTAATGTATTCCTTTAAACAGGAAAGACTACTGAAATTTTGATTAATTTGTCATCTAGGCTTGAAGTTATTTTACTTATCGGAAATGTACATGGGATGGACTGCTTTACATCTATTCCAAAGGCAAACGTATTAATTAAGAATTTTTGTCGTAGAAAATCGTAAGATTTTAACCCAGTTTGAACTCGCAAACAACTAATAATGGTGCTGATACATTGTGAAGAATTCGAAGAAAGCTATTTACCTCAAGTCTGGTCTTCACATTTATATGAAACTCTGTATCTGTATAAAATTTGAAAACAAACATTTTTAATTACTTTTCAACGTAGGTTTGGGAGAAGGACTACATTTTTTTAGCTTCCCTTTTGAAGCAGATTGTTTGTCTTCAATTTTATGTGTGTAATTAAAGGGTTTCCAAGAGAGATGATTGATAATGGGAGATACATAATTTTAGGCTGAATAATGTTAAGATGGAATACTAGTATAAGAAGCTACCTACGCCACATACCGAAAACGCATAAGCCTTTGGCTCTCTTTTGAACCCTCCGCTAAGCCACTGAGTTCAGCCCACAACTGAGATCAGTTTCGTAATAAAGAGTTGTTAGAACAAAAGTGTTCTAATAATTCACGGCCTCAAATTAACATCAACATTAGCCTCTCACATTACGTAGAAAGAATAGCCGAATTTAAACGAAAATTATCATTTATTGAAATTTGTTGAAGGTGGAAAAAACCTTTTATGATATTAGTATCGTGACACCTTTTTACAATACTCGACTGACTATCAAACTCGGCCTGACGGCCTCCATTGGTAATTTTTCAATCTCCAATGATAATAGGATGTCTTTCGTAAGTAAATATTATGATCTTCAAAGACTGCTTTAATCTAGTGGAAATCAATAGCATAAATCATTTCATATTTCATTATCAAATACAAGAAGTTTTTAGACGTTTTGGTTACCTTTCATCACATTTTCCTTCTATACCAACATTTTTATAGGTCACTCTTAATTTACACACTCAGAAATAGTTCAATCACGGGTGAAAAATGGACAGTATTACAGTTTGATTAGAAATAGTGAACAAAAAGAGCAATTTTGGTGTGTTTTATCTTGTTGAAAAGTGATAAAACTTTAACAACTTTCGCGACATTTATTTCATTTAACTTTTTTTTGTTACGGCAGCTTCCCTTTCTCTAGTTCGTCGGGCCTTTTTCCATGAGTCACTGCACTTGCCACCGACTTAAGCTTTCACTTTCTGCCCTAGTTCCTTTATTACTTTTCCAACTTTAAACATGGTATTCTTAAGGAGATTTTACAGAAGAAATACCCTCTTTTTGCGACACTCAATGTCACATTACGGAGAATCGACGGCGTTTTATTCATAACAAAAAAAGGTTTGCTATATTGCCACGTATTTTAAACGCAGAAACATATTTCTGATTCAATTTACTGTATATGCTTCCTCATTTGATCAGAAGCTTCATAATTTACTATTACGTTCTTCCAATGCGCTAAAAAATTGAAAGAAAACTATTCAACCTCCAGTCTTGTGAAAGATGTCTATAGTTTTGTTAGATACCCAGAAACTTAGGAAAAATGCAAAAACCAATCAAGCAGGTTCGATTTTTACTAAAAAAACAAATATTTAATTCTGTCATTCCGCGAATTCTTATACTCCGCGTGCCGACTTAATTCATCAAATTCACTGCATCTCGGTTTATAAAACCGCCGACGTCGTGCAGCAGTGAGTCTTTTAAGGAAAATGCTGCTCCCAGTAAGTCTTTGCTATTAGCGTATTGCGTTATGGAACGGCAATTTTTTATACTATTGGCATGTAATTAACTGCTGCATATTTGTACACACACACACACACACACATATATGTATATATTTCTGAATTTCCTCATTCTCCTGCCCCTTTGCACACGTCTCATAATCGGAACACTTTCACCAACTTTTCTTTGAAGTATTTTTTTCTGGAGGTCTTCATTGTTACATTCAGTGTACATTATTTTCTAATTACAAAACATTAGACCTAACTTTTCGGTTCATCCGACTGGTCAATATACTTAACCCCCTAAATCTGACACCATGAGCCCATCTCGGTCTCGAAATTTGTACCCGAGGTAATTCGTGAGTTCATATAAATAAATGTCCGAGGTAACTCTTGGGTTCATTTCGGCGCTTGTACAATTTTGCAGGATTAGGGAGCCCATTCTTTAAGCAGCGTCGCCCCATCGTAATGTACGTAGTCATTGTAGACTATTTTACTGGTACTCTTTTTTACTTGGTAATGAATTACGATCAGGGAAGAAAGAAGTTTTAGAGGTGATATACGAGGGGCTGGGAATGACAACCCGTGCCAGCACTAAAAATGAAAACATCTAATCCGTACGCAGGTTTGGAACCCACGTTTTCACACTTGCCCCAAACCCCAGCGCGCCAGGTCACCGGACCACCGCCACCGGTACGTGTAGGAATTTCAGTGCATTTGCTGTCAGAGCCTCGGGACTTTTTGAAGCAATACACAACCTTCTGAAATTTTGTCGTTCTTTGATCCCTCTGACTTTAGGCCATCTGTGCGACGGACGCTGAGTCCCTAAATAAATCCAAAAGCCCTGCCGGGCGCTTCCTCGCCGAGTGAGAGCGAAGTGGGGCATGCGGCGGCGGCGGCCGGGGCGGAAACTGCTACAGCCGTTCCCATGCAGCTCGCGGCCGACGCGGCGTCGCTCGGGTCGGGGCCGGAGGGGGGTAGCAGTGAAAGTGAGCGGAGTTGGGGGTGTGGGGAAGGGGGAGGCGGAGTCTGAGCAGGGTGGCTGAGTCGAGGCGCCGTGGCAAGGCCCGGCGGAGGCGGTGGTGGCGGTGGCGGCGGCATCGGAAGTACGCGAAGAGGCTGTTGCGGGGGCGGGCCCAAACGGCGCGGACAGCCGTTAGCCTCGGCGGAGAGGCGATGGGGGCGGTGCCGGGCCCAAGCGGAGCGGAGTGCTGGAAGCTTCGTTGGGGCGGGGCGAAGGCGGGGCGGGAGATGGGTGGGGCGGGGTGGGGCGGGGCGAGGGCGAGGCGAGGGTGGGGAGAGAGCGGGGCGAGGGTGGGACGAGAGAGGGTGGGCCGGGAGAGGGGTGGGGTGCTGGGCAGGGCGGTGAGGGGCGGGTGTGGGTGGGAGGGGAGGGGCGGGGTGAGGGTGATGGTGCGGGTGGCTGCGGGGGAGGTCGGAGCGGGTTGGAGTTGCTCTGGCTTCGCGTGTGAGAGATCAACGCGCGACACGGATTCCCTGCCGAGAGCCAGCCGAGACGAGGAGACAGCAAATGAGACTTTTAACATTTCGGAAGGCACAGCTTGCACCGGCTCCATCTCTCTCGCACTGATCAGGAAAAACGTCAATTTTGGTGGATACTATCTTCATTCATATAATTAAAAATGTTTTCTTATGACTAAGTGTTAATTCTTTATCATTTACTTCTCAATTACCGCGTGAAAGACATTTAAATCTCTGTAAATGGCTCAATAAATTTAATATCAACTAGTTACATAAAAATGTTTTCACTTATTACGAGTTGGTGGGTCAAGACATGCGAACAAGCAGAAGTTTTCTGCAACTTTTTGCAACCTGACGGAAAATAGGTTAGTAGTTTAGAGTGAATGTATCATTATCATACGGCACTTAGATGTGTAATTGTTTAACACACGTATGTTAGTATTGATTAGTAGAAACAGTGTGGTTCACAAGATTTTCACCTTGATCGACCTGCTCGGAATCTTACACTTAACCAACCAGCTTGGGTTCCTCCACTTGATCAATTTGTTAGCGATCCTCCATTTGATCGACTTTTCTGGTTCCTTGTTCCCTTTTTCTGGATTTTTTCTCGTGATCAGATCGATTTCCCTGGATCCTTAACTTCAACGACTTTCTAAAGATTTTCACTTCAACTGATTTGCTCTGGATCATCTTCATTGACCGACCAGCACCGGATCCTCCAATTGATCAACTTGCCTGCAAACCTCTGTTTGAACCTCGCCATTATTGCACTTATTCCAGGTCTTCCTCTTGATTGACTTGCTTGAGTTCCTCCACTTGATCAACAATCTTAAGATCTTCCACTTGTTGGACTTCATCGGTATCCTATGATTAATCGGCATTCGCAGGATCCTCCACATCATTAGACTTACTCGCGATCCAACATTTGATCGACTTGATCCATATCCAGCACTTGAACGACTCGACTCCTCTTAATGATACAGCAAAACTTGATTCTCTTGTATGTGAAATAAAAGAAATAGTTTAGATAGAGCTTTGCTTTCTTGATCTTGCTAATGAACAGCTAAAATACATTTCGACAGAGTTTCAATTTTCGACGAAGTTTCAATTTGGACAGAAACATCGCTTTTAAAATTAATTTCAGATAAAAGCACTGTAAAAACTTTTTTGTTGCGTCCTCCCCCTTCCCGAACAACTGATCAAAATACATAAATACAACATTCGCTAGATAGCAAATAAACATTAAATTTTATTTTGTTCCCTAACTTATAATCATCAATCGCATTTCTGCATTCAAATAGGAACGCACTTTTCTTCCTTTCAAATGTGTTCTTCATCCAAATATGTCCTTCAACATTCTTTACACACCGCCATTTTGTGAAGGAGCTGCTCCTTTAAAACATAACTACCAAAATTTGCTGCTCCTTCCGAACATACGTAGAAAGCGTAGCAATAAAATGCTCCCCGATCATTTCATTATAAAGAACTCTACAGAGATCTTGAAATAAATCCAACCTTAACATAGAATAAACAACTTCGTCCAGCTGAAATAGCCTCTCACGTTTCCTTAGTGATTGATAAAATCGATCACGCGCTACTTAGGAATCGCTTCCTTCTTCACCTAGATTTTAGCTTTTTAATTAACTTGAGCTTTTTTAATTAACCTCGCATATCGTCTATAAAAGAACTTCTCCATCGTTAAGTACTTTCCAACTAATTTCTTTCTTCCTTAATTTAATTTCTAATTGAATAAAACTAGCATTTCTATCTGCCAGAAGAAATTTCTGGCAAATAAAACCCGTTGCGTTGAGAAGGTATATATAAAAAAATGATTACAATTGTTTCAGCCTGTAGAACATATAATTGTTAATAAAAAATGTAAACGTTAAAAGAAATAACATAAGAAAATTGGCATAAAATCTGCACCAAAGTTTTTACTACACACGCACACACATACACCAGGACTCACATTCCCCAGCCACATTCTGGGCCACGGTATACAAACCTATGAATTAATTAACCTTTCTCTTATAGTCCGAACTTTTCCTCAGAATGTTGCTCATATTTTCCTTTAGTAAGCTGCATTATTTCTTAAGATATTATAAGTTTTATGTATTATCGACATCAACCTTAGTAATTAGAAACAAACTCCTAGGCAGGACATACCAGGAACAGTCCCGCAGAGTTGATTCAATTTTATTAATACCACTTATTTTGGAATCATAAAAAGCGCTAAAATGTTCTTAGCTCTCGCAAATTTGTAGATAGAGTGAAACACCTATAACATATATAACATATTAGGGGAATATAATCCATACATTTCTAATTTCAGACTACACAGACAGGTTCCCAAGTATAGGTGCATGTGAGAGTGTATACAGGGATTACAGATCAAGGGACAGGAAGGAAAGATCTCGCGCTCTCTGTGGCCCGTTTGTTAGGATTCTGCTTCGACATTTGCCTGGTGTTGACCGGAGAAACCATCGAAAACTACCGATCAGACCAGCTGGCCGCCAGAAGTCTCCTCCACACAACGACTGAACTTCTACCCAGCTATCTATAGTTACTTAAACCTGAGAATTATTACTCCATTTTCTTGAAAACTTTGAAAATGTCCGAGGGGCTTCATGTACAGTGCCCCCCAAATTAAAATATCGGTTTCAAATTCTAGGAGCCTTGACATCAGCCAAAACGATTAGGGAATATCGGTTTAGGTGAAAGCGTTGACCACAGGCGGACGGACAGACAGACCTACAGGCGGACGTTTTGCCCTCAATCGATTATTCGGTATCAAGAGCCATCAAAATATGGATTATGGCTAACCACGAGTTAGACGATTTTTTTTCTAAATTTAGCATAAGGATTTATCCTCTTTTTCCTTACCAGAACGCAACAATGAGAGATTTTCTGTAAAAAATTCGCCATTTTCTGGCGCACAATAACATAACTTTCACTTGTCACGAAGTATTCGTAAAGAGAGAAAATTAAAAAAAGATATTGAAAGAATAACACAAAAAAATTGGCAGCAATTATCGGTTTTAAAACCGATTAAATTTGATTACATCCCTTTTAGCTAGTGTAGAAAATCCGCAAGCCTGCAAGCCCTCGACTCCTAAAACCTCCCGGTCAGAATCGATACGGAGGCAGTGGGCTATGCCGTCTATGAGCTAAACCCAACCGGTCCAGATTTGTTAACGTCTTCTAGATTCCGAGTGTTGGCCACTCTGTCTCTCCGCGTGGAGCGTGAAGTAATGACGTCGGGCCGGGAGGACGGGGCAGCAGATGGGGACGTCGCTCTGCCGGCGCCACGTGGCGACCTTCGCGTGGCGTGGCGTGGCGTGACGCGGCGTGTCGTGTCCGGAGTCCATTCCGCGCAGCCTCCTCCTATGGCCCTCGAACCCACTCTTCCTTCGCGCTCTACATCCCGGCCAAAAGCCCGGAGCGCTTCTGTCGCCCTCATCAGCCTTCTCGGCACTTGGCATTTGAGAGAGACGCGGGCGACCCCGTCCGCTTGTTTTCTTTCTCTCAAACCGTCTTCAGTCCGGGTGGTGTGGTTCCCAATGATGCACATTGCCTGGGATGACTTAGAGGCAGTACAGCTTTCGCTTCTGCAGTGCCACTTGGCCGGCGGGTCCTAGGGTTCGAGTGCCCACGGAGGCGAACACTACTTTCGTAGCAATAATGGAGGAGTAATCTGGGGATCGGCTGCTCTGATCGGTAGTTTCTACAATCAACATCAGGTGAAAGCCGGAGGAGAATCCTAACAAATGGAACACAGATCGCGATCCTCTTCCTTGTCCTATCCTCCTCCTCCTTACTTACACACACAGGCACCACACTACTACAGAACGGGAGAACTTCTGTCCGCTGGGGCGATGCCCCGCTGGTTGGAGATACCTAAATGGGAAAATCCCGTAGGTTATAGATAGATAGATAGATAGGGTTTATTCTACAATTGGGCTGATGTTGCCCGGTGGCAGAATACAGAAAAACAAAAGTACATTAAAAGTACAAAACACAATTAACTATAAAAACAATATATAAAAAATCAATATAAAAATCAAACGATCATGCAACTGCATTTACATGCCTATACATATACAACAAATGAAACTACATATATACTAACATTTAAGTAATAAACTTACTTACATATAACACCAACATTCATACATACAAACATACACGCTTACATACATATCATACAAAGACAAAAGAACACTCGCATACACACCAACCTACAAGTATTCATTCACAATCATATTCAGACAAATATGGATAATCACTTTTACCTACAACATAATAATATACAATACTTATAATAATTTTTACATTTCTAACACGTAAAACACTCGTTAACATCAATCAATAAATACGAACTTTTGTCAGAATAGCCTATAAAAGACGCTTAAGATTAGCGAACTAAACTACGAAATGAAATCACTTCACTGCACTTCACTTCACGTCACTGCACCTCATAACACTTTACCTAAATACTAATAGCTCAATACTTTTTAGTTTACTACCCATAATCGCACCTTTCACTTCACTTCACTGCACTCTTCACCCTATTGATTAATTTCCTATACTTTTTTTCTAAAACCACGCGCTGAGCAAGGAAAGGGCTCAAAAACTGTCGCAGGCAAATCGTTCCAATCTACGATTGTTCTGTTTACAAAGGAGAATTTGCCTACGTCCGTTCTTTGAATTCTAGTTCTAATTTTATATTTATGATCAAATCTATTAAAATAATCCGGTTTATCTAGCCTTCCCCGTATTTCCTGCCATGCAGGGCCACCAGTGTAAGATTTATACATTACGCAAAGTCGAGCCCTTTTTCTCCGATGTTCTAACGATTCCCAACGTGCAGGTATGTTCTTCCGAAAAGTGTATTTTGCCGCTCTGTTTTGTATCCTCTCTAAGCTCTTCTTAAGTCCTATTCTGTACGGATCCCAACAACTAGCTCCATATTCCATTACTGGCCTAACAAGCGAGGTATACGCGATTTCTTTTGCTTTCGTATTGCATTTTTTAAGATTTCTCATGACGAAATGCAAAGACCTCCAAGCTTTACCCACTACGTAGTTAGTTTGTTTCTCCCATCCCAACTTGCTATCCAGGAGGATGCCAAGGTATTTACAGTTTGAGACTCGCGGAACTGCGTCATTACCTAGCTGATAAGGCAATGTATGAAAGTCTGTAGTAGTGTATGAAAGTATGTAGTTTGGCACAGGACCTCACCATTCAGTGTGGGAAGATAATCGCCACCTCCCATTATAACATACAGCACACTTACGGGATTAACGACCAGAACAGTTTTCGCGTCCGAAAACAGAAAGTGAATCGATAGGGAAATAGAGTAGTTGCGTGATAGGGAAACGCGAGAACCACAAGGAAATTGCTACAAACCGCAGTTGCCCATCGCAGATTCGACAAGTAAGAAATTTACCACATTTAACCAGTATTAGAATATAAGTTCCGCCAGAAACGCTGATGCATTACTGGTTGTCTCGTACATTAGGATTAGCTTGAGGAGCAAGGAAACAAAAGTCATTGAAAGGCCTAAAAAAGGATAGAATTACTTTCGAAGTTATCAGTAACAACTCTAACAAAACCAACAAATGAATATTAACAGCTGAAGAAATTTATTACTGGATAATACACCGCAGATTAATAAGGATGGGTACAATAGAATGCTTTCACGCTTAAAATAGTAATCTATTCTCATGAAGGTAACGTGTAAAAGTGATTGTTTTTTCTTAATTTTTACTCCCCTTTAACGATCTCTTTACCAAGAACTTGGACATAATTATCCGATGCATAATATCTCTTTATAAGATAAAAAATGTATATTTTTCTACCCTGTACTTCCGGAATATGGGTCGATTTTACTTTCACCTTCGCTCTGTATTTCTTGCCATGTTACCACACTTCCATTATGTTGGAATTTGTGAAAACATTTCAAGAAGCAAGTCAAAAAAGCATTGTCTCTTCATGGTATGTATGTCACACGCACAATGTTCAACACAAAAAAATAGACGCACTTTCTCTCTCTGTTCGGTGTTTGGGTGCTTCACCAATGCCTTCTCTTACCATGGATTGACAGTAGAAAAACATCATCCATCTAAAAGTGTTATCTTCCCTAATGCACTTCCGCATTCAAGGAGATATAAACCAGAAAATACCCCTCAGAATTTTTTTTTCCTGTAGCTCTTTTAACTAAATCGTATTTCATACGTGTTCATCATTATCACTTCCTTGTCAAGTTTGTGACGAAAAAAGTTTTCCTAAAATGATCGGAGTATTTCTTATTTTTACATTTATGAATAATAACATATTTATTCCAAGACAATGATAAAACGAGTAAAATATATTAACAGAAATGGAAGTATGTCATTAGAGAATCATATAAATTTCAGTTCAGTTATGAAAGTGAATCTAGAGAATTTTTTGTCGCAATCACATTTAAGAATACATGCCCAAGGTGTGTTTTAAATATTGAAAATTGAGAAAATAAGAAAATATATTTTGTTTTGATATAACAAAAGTAATTTAATGGACAGTATTATTTATTTAGAAATCATGAAGTTAAGTATTCTAAAATATACATGTAATCAGAAACAATACAATACACATCGGAAGTAAAAATATAAGAAAAATTGAAAACAAGAGGATATTCTTTTGATAATAGCCAGACAAACTACATCAATTAATTTCCATAATACAAATACATTAAGGGGGTTACCCTACATTTATCAAATCAATCAACATATACAGACCAATCAACATATCGAAATGAAAGGAATACGAAAATAAAGGTAATGAAACAGAGATTATTTAAGTATTATTTAAAAAAATAATTTTTTTCGAACCCGATTACTGTATGTACCCCCTTAAAACTGAATTTTTAAAAAAATACACCAGTTCCGTAATAGCGTAGATTCAACTTTACAAGAATGCAGAGATTTGCAACGTGCTTTGTGCGATCGAATTTTAATTCGATTGAATTCGCCGCAGCACATGTTATTCTAGTTGGTACACAGATTATCGCCTCCAATGAAAATAGAATCAATAATGCGTTTAAGATGTTTAATAGAAACGTTTGAGCAATATACAGGGTCGAAAAATCTGGTAACATCTCCAGCATTCATCCGACAATACCCCCAGCATCGTTGAGTTTTGTCCTCCGCCGGTGGGGAGGTCACATCCTGAAACGGGCTTATTATCGACACTGTTCGTTCTAGATAATGGCAATATGCTTTTTAAATTTATTTCTTTTCGTTCGACAGACTTTTTCCTCCGAGGAGTAAGACACTGCCACGACTTGCTTAAGACACAGTTGGTGGAATTAAGGATTTAAATAGTAACAGTCGGCGTACAACTTTCAATGAAGAACGTAGATTAGTGAAAGGGAAGAGTTTTGATATTTTTGCAGATACTTCGTTGACTATTGCATTTACAAGTTTTACAAGTTTTCAAGTTTTGATTTTCAAGTTAATCTTTTGTCAAGCAACATTCCTAAGTATTTTATGGGTGAGGAGTTCCACCAATGTCAGTGTCGGAACTAGCATTCTTGGGAGTAGCTGTCTCAGCGCGCTAGTCTCGGCGCCGAGAACGATCTAAACTGATTGTCTTTGTGCCAGGCTCTACCGGTGATACTTTGTGGTCTTATTGAGACGTCTTCATTTAATGTGGGTTTATTAAGTGTCTTAATGTGGGTCATCATATGAATGTTTATTTAATGTTGCGCATTAAATTTGTTTGGAAAATAAAATAATTCAGATGCTTGTGAATAATTGTACATTGTACATTAAACGAGCGTATAGCTGTAATGAACTTGTCAAGCTTTTTGTGAATTCTTAGGTAGCATTTCTCCAAATTCATCGGATCCCATAGACATGCGTTGTCGTTGTAAGTAATAGTAACTCAGTGTACAGGCATGGGCGTTGCCAGATGCACAAAGCAGAACAGAGTCGAATTTTCCCATCGCAGTGCGTTGACCTCACATGTCTCCCGCAATCACAGGGAAGCCCACATTCAAATGCGGAAACATTGATTGAGGGCCCACAGCGGAGTTACGTTTTGTTAATTGTGATTTGTTTCGAGTTCAATAAACTTGACGCCTCGGAATGCTTTCAAAACAGGTCTAAATGGAAATTTATAGCCTCACAGCTTTTCACATATAATTTACGGTTATGAATAAATGAATAGTTTGCTTTTGAAGAAACAATAAGGGATAGAATTGATATCTGAGTTTACCAGAATTAAGTTCTCTAAAATACTTTAAAGTTCGTGTATTAGTTCAGAATATAGATATAATAGAGTTGTTT
The DNA here is from genome assembly GCA_031308135.1 of Acheta domesticus. Classification (NCBI taxonomy): domain Eukaryota; kingdom Metazoa; phylum Arthropoda; class Insecta; order Orthoptera; family Gryllidae; genus Acheta; species Acheta domesticus. The sequence goes on from JAHLJT010009355.1 coordinate 92,290,096, forward strand.
AATATTAAGATATATCTCATAGATTTTTTGATGTTTATAATCTTTAGACGACATCTCTCTATCAATATTTGGGGTCGGAATTGACATCGGGACGAACTATTTGTATACAGGACGAACTATTGGAATATCGGGACGAACTATTTGTAAAGAGACAATATAGTAGACATTTTTGCCAAGACGTAATCGCTGGTATTTATGTCTACATATTTGGATTAGCACATAATAGAGGTTAAAAATGAAATTATATTCCTGATATTCGATACTAGAACTATTGGTTGAATATAGTGTACTGAAGAAGAAACTTTATGTAATGTAAGAAATAAAATTTGAATACATAATAAAGTATTATTTCGTCAAGAAAAAGTGATAGCCAATCATGTAACGTGTTAGTGTCGAGTATGGTACAAGAAAGGGAACTAGTGGTGCTACAGAATGACAGACTTTCCCGTATTATTTTTCTGTTTTGTTTGGTCTCGGCTAGCAATTCGGACTTGCCAATATTCTTGACAGCTGCTATCTATCGCCACCCAAACTACATTTTTTTGACATTTTATTAATTTTTCAGTTTTCCAATAGTAGAACAAAACTATTATTTTAAGAATATTAAAAAAACAGTTAAACCTAGCCCTAAAAGGCAAGTTTCATTGAAAAATTTGGAGCTGTTTTCAAGAAAATGGCGTTTAGCGCTAATTTAGATGCGACATTTGGAGCTCCTTTTTACAGAAAAGGTTTGAGTTTTCGAAAAACTTTATTTGAAGTCATTTAAAGCACTTACACTCACAAATTGAATAGTGTTTACAAATTGCTGGAAATGTGCATTTTAACCGTATGAGAGATCTTTAAAAAATACATTGTAATTTTTGAAAAAGCAAAAAAATGCCCCAAAATTAACTTTCCGCCATATTAAAGAGTGCAATTCGCACTATCCGTTTGAAAAGTTTGAACAAAAAATTTGAAACCATTTTGGAGAAAATGGCGTTTGAACTTTTCTGAAAATGCACAATTTTTAGCTAGTTTTCACAGAAAACTATTCAATTTTTGAGAAACTCTATTTGCCATTACTTAAAGCACATGTACTCATTAATATAATAATGTAAACAAATCGCAGCTAACGTAAATATTAAAGACGTGAGAGAAGTACAAAAACTACATTTTTGCAATTTTTGAAAAAACAAAAGAATAGAGGAATATGGCGTTCATGTCATCTCATATTTGAGAAAATCTGCTTTTTGTAATTTTTTTAAAATTACAAATATTGCGAGCAGTATTGCGCAAAAAATACTAAAATTTTCAAAACAAGTCCATGACCTTAATGAAAGAACTCACTTTGGACATCAAATTTTATTTGAAGGAAAAATCTATCTTCAATTTTGTAGTTCTAGGAAGACGCCGAAAGAATTTCAAACTTTGGCAATTTTCGGAAATTCAGAGTTTAACGTGAAAATGGAACATATGCCATCTTAATAAGTGTATTTTACTCTATTCTTATAAGAAATTAAAGAAAAAAAGTTTGGAGCCGTTTTTGAGAAAATTTTGAAAATGTCCGGGGGGCTTCATGTAAAGTACTCTCAAAGTTTGAAGAACAGTTTTCAAAATTGAGGAGCTTTGAGTGGACGCAGATCCACTGGGGAATATCCATTTTGGAAGAAATAGCAGTATGGTTTACGCGCTAATGTTGTTCACAAACGGACAGACAAACAAGCAGATAAACAGACGGACGGACGTTTTGAAAAGACCGACTTTTTCGGTATCAGGGGACCCCAAAACGTGTATTTCCGTTGAAATCTCGAAATCGTTTTTCCGCAACATTACATAACTTTCCCTATACTACGTATATTACTCCGTATATACGTACGTACACGGGAAAGTAAAAATAACTGTCAAGAAATTGTAAACAATGAGAAATTTGGTTAGAATTACTGACAGAACAAAAGAAAACAAAGGTGATGTGATGAATTGTGTACATTTTAGATCAGAACCACATTAGATTCCGTAGAGAAAGAAATTTGACTCTGAACGTACGTATATATATATATATATATATATATATATATATATATATATATATATGTATATGTATATATGAGGACGATATTATATTTCGGAGTGGAAGTATGTTAAAACGAAGTTAGACTTTGCGGAATACATTTCAGGAAAAGAACTTGATTTCTGTATCAAATTCATATTATTTTAATGAAGAAATAGGACGTTTAGAAAATGCGATATGGAAGTACATGGTAGGCATGTACATCTGAGACATTGCAGCGACCATTTGAAAAGTATCTAAATTGAAAATAATAGTTATTAATTTATTTAAAGTTTAAATATATTTAAATGCATATTTGAATGATCGAAATGTTATAATATTGATAGTAAATGCTAAGGATACGCGATAAGGGATTGTAAACTACATTGTGGTTAAATAACGAACTAGTATTTTTTTAATCTCGAATGATTCGCAAGAAAGATTTCCCTGAAGAACTTTTGGTTGCTCATCTGCCAGGCCTTTGCCAATTTCACGCGGCTGGGAACTTCCAAGACACCATTACGTAAGAGCCGTGGCAAAAGAAACAGATTTTGCTGAAGAAAAATTCAGTAGTAACTACACGGACATTTTAAAAAACATATGTCTCATTTCATGATGTTTGGGTAACATCAGGCATACATAAACAAACCTAAATTTGGATAAAATGGAGCCCTTGAAATTAAAATTAAAAGTTGAAATTAAAGGTAAAGTTGAAGACAAACTGTAAATTTGTCAGAAAAATTACGGAAATTGTCAAAAGATATAGAAAACACGGGCTCAAGTTATCAACAATGAGATAAACAAATTGAAACTTCGATATTAGTAAAGGTTGCAGCATTACTTAAATTTATCTACACTACGTATGTAGTAGGCGAGAAAGTAAAATTATGTGAGAAAATATATTTCACTTGTACTAGGATTTTAATTGTTACTAAAATAATTAGTAATTTTAACGAGGTACATTAAATTAATGTGTCCACACGACCTTAGGAGCGTGTTTTACTGTTATATTACATACTTTAAGTTATTTTCATTTCTGCCATTAATGTACCGAAAAATTGAGAATTCGTGAAAACCCTTCTTTCAGGCAGCAATAGCTTGCATCAGGGAAGAGAATAGGACAATAACGAAGAGATTCCTTATGTTAAGAAAATCACAAAATTAACTAGTGCTAGTACCATCCACTTGCACCACCAGCCTTCAAGTATTACTTCATAAAGCCCAAACTTTTCACCTCAATAAATAGTGTTAGTGGAAGCTACTGTTAATAAATGCCGTATACAGCTGAGGCACGCGTTATGTTCTTAGAGGTTAAAATTGCACTGACCTTTGCAATTCTTGCAACGCGGCGCTTCTGGGGTCAGATATCGTGACGTCAGCTGCGAGTCACCCACGCAACGAGTTCTAGACGGACGCGGTCTCACTCTCAGTGTTACATCATCTTCGTGGAAAAAGTGAACAGACTTTTTTATATCCTTCACACAAAAATACAGGCTGCCCAGGGAGGAAATGTGGAAACTTCGAAAATGAACTTTTAAGACAATTTTACGCATATTTTGTCAGATTAACTCCTTGGATATTCCGAATAGCTGAGCCGCAATAAACTCAATCGTTGGTTTCTATGCAAACATTTGCATTTCAGAAATACATAAGCACTCCAAAAACATGTAAATTGTTTATTATTTACAAAAGAAATAAATGTTTATTCACAAAGAAACATTTACATATAAAAAAAGCAGTCGTATTGTGTAAGTTGGGTGCTTTTTTACTTCTGTGTTAAATTTTCTTTTTTAACAATAATATATTCAATTCTTTTGTAATTAACAATTTCCATGTCTCTAGAGTAATTATATGCTTCTGCAAAGCAAATTTTTGCATAGAAAGTATTTTTCCAAACCAACTGAATGCTTATTGGAGATCAGTTATTCGGAATACCTAAGGAGTTTAATACACAAAATATGCTTAAAATTGTCTTCAGAGCTTATTTTTGAAGTTTCGATGTTTCCTCTCTGAACACACTGCATACATCTTTAGATAAGAATAACTACAAAAATACGGAGCATAGAACGGTAACAAAGTTTGCTGTGAAAGTTTTGGTAGAATCCTAGCTTGATTTTGAACACGGTCATCTTGGTTTACTTTACTTCTCGAGTACGTGGGTAGAAGCTACCCCTATAAACTGCGTTCGCTCGTGACGCGAACGCTCCTGGCGGCGAGCAGAGCAAACAGGCTGGACGCCGGCAGAAGCTCCCGCGCAAGCCCCTGACATGACGCAACACGCCAGACATTAAGTTCGTCCAGTAGGGGCTGTGGCCTTTTTGTAAGGTCGAAAAGCAGAGAGAACTGCCATATACATTCTCTTAGAAATAAACTCTAGAGACATATCAGTAGAAAATAGTGAGAATTACTTGGAGTGAAATGAATTCTTTTTGAAAACTACGTCCCTTTACTTTTGCTTGTTCATAATTTTTTAAAAAGGAGAAAAGAATATTATGCTGTAACTAGACGTCAGCAGTAGCAAAATACTCTTCAAAAACATCCAAAACGGTTTTTAAAAAGTAACATGCACACTGTTCAAAAATAACACTAAAATCATCTTGTATAAAACTGCAATAAATTAAATATTTCAAACATTTGTCTTCACAAATACTGTAATAACATAAAATACTATATGTACAGTACAAACGCTCTTTACATATTATAAATAACGAAAAACGCAATTCTTGATTCGGAAATATTTAAAGGGGGCGTCCTCTTCCTTGGAGTCTTTCTGCTGCTTGATGTCGGTTGTGCTGTAAGCAGTGTCGTTACCAATTACTGGATATTTTTGCCAAACTTTAATTTAGAACGCGATCGAAGATTTTGGTTTGAACCATGATTTTTGAGTATGGTCAAATGATAGTTCAATTAACGAGCCTTATTTATTTGAGGGTACTTTCTTTTTCATTATTGCAGACTTACACTCTTCTGCCGCGGAATATTTCGCTATCCGTGACTCATTTGCAAGTTGCGGCCCGAAGATTGGCAACTACTGAACTAAAATGTTCCTAAAGTGTATTCTTGAAAAAGTGCGCTTGAACTTTGTTTTACGAATTTCTAAGGAATATTTTAATTTTGGGAGAGGCATGAATCACATGTAATATTTTGAATAGCAAAATCTTTAAATTTTGCTTTAAATAGAACAAACTATGCTTAATAATACGATAATTGTATGCAATTTATCTTAAAGAAATTTTTATAAGTCTAGAAATTGAAATAAAATAATGAAGAAAAGATCCCGCTGAAAGAACGGAGAAAATGAATATACATCGTCAAATACTGCGGTACAAGAGAAAGACAAAAATGAAGAGTGATAATTAATTTGAAATATAAATATCAGCTTCACAGAGATCGAATGAGAACATATGCCAATCTACAAAAACTTCGATTTTAAATATAATTTAATAGAAAATATTGACGAAGAAGAGAAGAGGTTTTGGAAGATGTGAATTCTGACTTACAGCAATAACGAATAAGTTTAATGGAGTGCTACACCGTGTGTAGTTAATTCACAGTCCAGAGTATCAACATTTTGCTCTTGTGCTCGTAAAGACGGCCACATCGTGCGCTGACGAAGTCGTGTCCCCTAATGGGGTCTGACTAGAGGGCGGGAGTCGCCAACCTGCAGCCTCTATGTACCGGGCAAATATGTGGGCGTCTTTCTGTTGTTCTCTCCCATTAGCGTTTCTGTAGACCAGCGTTTTACGGGACGCCCACCCGTATGTGAACATTTTAACCTACTTTGTGCGGCAATTGTTCGCCAGGACGTGGCTCTAAGCGAATCTCGTTCCCCGAAGTTTGCTTAACCGATTAGTCGAGCTTTCTGCGTGTGTTTTATTCCCGATACAGATTTCCCTCGGGATGCACGAGCAGAGGGCGCTAACAGCGCGAGGAGGGTCGTTTTGTTCCCTCTTGAAAAGTTCCTCGTCGTCGATATGAGATATTTACCGTCGGGTAAAGCTAGTGAAATTGATTTCCTGAGACGCCTGCCTTTCCGATATTAAAGTGCGGAGCGTCGAGGTTGCGGTGGAGGGATGGGGAAAGGGGTGGGGGAGAACAAATGTTCCGCTGGGACTCAAGGGAGACGCTGGAGGTGACCTAGTCGCGTGAAGCCACAGTCGCTCGTCCCCAGACTCTACGTTTTCTGCCTGCGCCTCTTTATTGGCTACTTTCCAGGAGACGTTTTCACTTCACTCCTCACGGACCGAGGTAGCTCCGGACAACAACAGTTGTCACTGAAGTGACTCTGACACTTCTAGAGCCGGAGAAAAGATGAGGATTTTTTATCACTGCCTATACACGTAGGTCGAATTGAACCAAAGGCTGGTAGAGAATTCTATCGGTCGGCTGCTGGGAGCAATAGTTTTTCGTGTTTTCTTTGATCAATACGTGGTGAATGAGGGAGAAGTACCCTAACAAATGGGCCACTTACCGCAAGCGATCTTTTCTACCTCATACATAACCTATCCTCACCCCCTTACGAATAGACACTCACACCACTACAGTCCACACGGGTCGGAAAACAAGTCGGGAGCTTTGTGCTTGCGCGATGTCTCGCTGGATTCCCAGAGGGACCCTTGAATGTCATCGTATACGTCGGCGTCGGATCTCATGGTCCAGCAGGGGAAAATAATGTGCGTCAGGAAGTCTCTCCGCATCGAGCCGAATCAGGGCCTCCTATTAAAAATTGTTTTTGTGTTGGTAGCAGCCAGATCGCAGAGAAACAAATGAAGAAACAGCACTTCCAACATCTATTAAGAATCTAGTAAGCACGAAATTTACTTTTTCATTTATTTCAAGCTGCAGTTCGTGCTACCAACATAAAATCTGTTACTAATACACTCATCAGCCACTGGTGCCACTGCGGACAGACGTTTCTGTCATACTGCAGTATACACCACCTCTCGGATAATATGTATGAGTGTATTGATTCTAGCATCTGATACGCCCTGAATTATCAGTCAATCAGTAAAACAATAGATACGTCTTTCTTCATGCTCATCGCCTTCTTTTTCGTCTCTTTTCTAGGTTTCTTTCATTAGTCGGACTGGAAAAAGTATCTGCATTACTTGTCAGACTTCTTAAAGGTTTATTCTGCTCTCCTCTGCGCCTCTTCAAGCTCTTATCTCGCACCAATGAAGTTGCTAGAACTCCTCTTTTTATCCTGCATCTCGAAATCTTTCTTAAGCTATTCCTCCTATCCCGAACGGTGTGTTCTCACCAATCACACTTGGCATTTCTGTTGAGCTATGATCGAATTAATAATTATTTACTTGATTAAAAGTATATGATAAGCTGGTAGTTTAGTTTTTTATCACCCCACAAGATATAAACATTTATGACTTGAATGAATTTTGATCTTCAAAGCCGAGCGCAGAACGGTTCTGCGAAACCTATTTTGGTCACTAAGAGTAATGTAAAACGTTACGGCTGGGACTCTTTTCATGAACCCAACCATCGATTCTCGAAGATTTGCATGGCGGCGAATAGAACCACTATAAATCTAAATTGATTGGAAATCAAGATGTTTGGCGTAGCAGGTTTGTTTACAGAGAGATCTCAACTACTTTGCAGAAACTATTACCGACGGCCGCATTGTGCTTTTCCTCGTCCAATGCAAGTTTTGAGATTTCCATCAACGTCGCAGACTAAGGGCACATCTGGCGCTTACAGCCAATTAAGATCTTTTAAAAACAAAGGATGTGTTATCGTGATAAAAGAATTGTACACGGAGGTGCTATTTCTAATTTTGAATTCAATACGTACTCATAGTCGTGAGATCTTCCTGAGAGCACCCTTCAAGTTATTCATACCAACTATTCGATTATTCCCTAGTTATATTATTATAATCTACAGTTTGTAGCTCAAATAGGACCTTCCGAACTACGAAATTTTAGTTGCAGGCTGACAATTACATATGCTCTCGTAATTAAAATTTGATGATTGTTGTGTATTCGCTCATCGCGATTCAAGGTTGAGACGTCTTGGCAGAGGGCAGGGTTGTAGTCGGATAAGGCTGGAATGTCTAAGCACTACATGAATAGCTCACTGCAGGAAGGCAAATACTCTGAGTTTCCTAATTTTACAGAAGAAATAAAAACCTGTATAAAGCCCTTTCAAGAAAATTTTCTCTTTGCGATATATTTTTGCATACGAAGGCACAGTCATATGCTATTGAGTGGCCAAATTTTCTTTCTACCATAAACAATGCATTGACATATTTCTAACCCTCTCCGCCTGTAAATTCTCCCCGCCAGTACAAATAATATGTAAAATTGGAATAATTGCCTTTATGAAGTTAGCGGTTCAGGTAGTGTGAAGTAAGTAGAAAGGGTCCCCCACGATAAGATGGTAAAAAGTTCCCCTCAACCAAATTACATATGAGTGATTACACTGTAATTTTAACATAAATATAATATTTTTGAAAGGTTTCTTAGCCTCCGTCCCACCACCCACACCCCTATACAGCCAAAAACGTGTTTTTTTAATTCCAATTTTTTTCGACAACTTAACACTATTTTATCAGACTGAAAAAAATATGATCAATAAGAACACAACTTGGACTATCAGAAAAACATTTTTCAATTTTTTCTTAGGGCCAAATTCAAACACAAAAAAATATTTTCGAAAAAAATATCAAGAAATATTTTTTACTGTGTCTTAGAAGCCTGGAACAGGCTCGAAAAAAAATGTCAAAGATTTCTCTTATAACACAAATTGTTGTGTATTTTTTTCAGATTTTTTCGATTGCTGGGCTGCAGTTAAAAAAATAAAAACAATTTTCCCGCCTTTAAAACACCTGGACTTTCAATATACTTTGAAAATGACTTCAACGGTTCTGTGCATTTATTTTAGTGTTTGTTATACATTTGTATACATTGTTGTAGCACCCAATAAAGGAATATACTTAAAAATTATCATTTTTTAAAGCTTTCTAATCGTTTGCATAAGTAATCGTACGGTACGGAAAAACGATAGTTTTGGCAATTTATAAGAAACAATCGACACAAGACTTTGTAAGTGTGATACTGGTGGATAAAGAATTACACCCCATCCTACATCAAACAGATTTTAGAAGAAAAAAATAGAAGTTTGCAGATTATGACATACAAAAAAAGATAATTTTATTAAACCAGGCTTGCTTGTCTCATAGGGAGAGAACAAGTAAATTCTTTGAGAACAAGTAAATTCTAACAGACGACATGTTTTGGGGGACGGGTAGATGACAAATGGGGAAATGATAAGGGACATTTCGTGTGCATGATAGATGGGGGACAGTGGGGAAGTGAAGGGGAACAGATTAGGCCCCAATTATGTTGTTGGGATGTATTTTTCAAAATACCACTTAAAAAATGATAATTTTTAAGTATTTCCATAATCAAAACTTTATTGGGTGCTACAACAATGTATACAAATGTATAATAAACACTAAAATAAATGCACAGAACCGTTGAAGTCATTTTCAAAGAATATTGAATGTCCAGGTGTTTTAAAGGCGGGAAAATGGTTTTTATTTTTTTAACTGCAGCCCAACAATCAAAAAAATCTGAAAAAAATACACAACAATTTGTGTTATAAGAGAAATCTTTGACATTTTTTTCGAGTCTGTTCCAGACTTCTAAGACACAGTAAAAAATATTTTTTGATATTTTTTTCGAAAATATTTTTTTGTGTTTGAATTTGGGCCTGAGAAAAAATTGAAAAATGTTTTTCTGATAGTCCAAGTTGTGTTCTTATTGATCATATTTTTTTCAGTCTGATAAAGTAGTGTTAAGTTGTCGAAAAAAATTGGAATTAAAAAAACACGTTTTTGGCTGTATAGGGGTGTGGGTGGTGGGACGGAGGCTAAGAAACCTTTCAAAAATATTATATTTATGTTAGAATTACAGTGTAACCACTCATATGTAATTTGGTTGAGGGGAACTTTTTACCATCTTATCGGGGGGGACCCTTTATGCCTGATACTGTGAAACTTCAAATTACGTAACTGGTCCCATCAGCAGCTCCCACCACTTTCCATCAGGTTCCGATATCACGTATCTTCCTCGACGCGATAACGTCTTTACATTTTCTCACCAAGTCGTATTGAGGCACATCATGCGGCTTAAATTCGAAAAATTCTTCAGAAGTGTTTATTCTTCGGAATTTATCCGCCGATTTCGCATTGAAATGATGTTCAAAGATAAAGAGATTTAATTATATAATTTTATGAAAAGTAGTTTCTTGAGGGCATTCTCTATCGCCACCACCTCACCAAGAAAATAAATATAGTGAAAGGTATTTTCAAATGGCACACGTAAATACAAATACGAACCAAGACGTGCTTTTACTGATGTATTTATGCATTTCCCCTCAAACACTATACTTCACAAACCCCGTTTTAATTAGATCTAAATAAGCTTCTTTTCTCTACTTGGAATCTTCCTAGTAATAGCCATTTGCACATAATAAAATAATTCACCCTGAGAATCGTTCTTTGCCTTAAAAGATGATCTGGCTCAACTGGGATGATCCGAAGCGCAAATTTACGAAAGAAGACGAGAAGTCTTTGGCCTGAGGCGTTGCCTCGTTTGCAAACGCATTCAAAAAAGTCGATACACTTTACAGACTTGGGCAGTCAGTCCTATTTTGAAGTGGGCTTTGCTCTCTACAGTGCTCTCTTCCCTCTAAAGAGAAAAGAAAAACCGAAGGCAGAGGTGAACTTTTTAAGGGTTAAATGAAACCCCTCGGAATTTTCGAGTATCTCATTTTCGTTCCCGTAGAAAGGCTTCCTTCCCGCTTGGCAAAGAAAGATCGTAGCCACAAAAGGGGTAACTTGAAAGATTAACCATTTCAAACGTCGAATGGCAAACGTTTATTCAGATGACTGATGAGAAAAATCAGTGATGGAAGGGAAGGTGTGAAAGGTACTAAGAATTAAAAGATAAAAATTACATTGCGTAAAGCTTCGATGGTTTAATGAGAATGGAAGATCACTTTAAAAATTAAACATTTGCTTTCTATAAGAACTGAAGCTTGCGCTGCAATCATTCTTCCAGTTACGATCAAAATTTCAAGATTGATTATATATCCTCTATGTACATCCAAATTGGAGAAAGGGAACTAGCTTTTTAAAAGAGTTTTAAGAACATGTTATTTATTGTTCCCGCATTAATTTCAAACACTTTGGCAAATCTATCAAAACCATTGTTGTTTTCAGTTGGGAACATCAATTAAAATTAAGTGAAATACTTATTTGATTAGACAATGGTTTCTTGATAAAATATTATTACAATATGCATAATAATTTTATAATTGTATCAATTATAAAAAATGTAAATGTCAAGTTTAAATAAGGATTAGGTTCTAATTAAAAGTTTGTATCAAAAATATTTCTGCTCAAAACGGTTTTTACTATTCTTGCTTTCTCACATTCTACATACGTAGTATAGAAACATTTATATAATGCTGCTGCAAAAAGGCAGTTTTTTGGTAGAAAAAATCGTATTGTATATCCCTGTTACCAAAAAATTGGATAATTCCTGTTCATATGTGTAACAAATTACTTCCCCTAACTGCTCGGTACTCATAATCCATGTTTTGTGGGTGGATACTAAAGAATTGGTGATGGCAAAACGTCTGCCAGTCTGTCCGTCCGTCCGTCCGTCAGAACAACGATAGGGACAAAAGGAGAATTTTCAGCAGAATTGATATTTTCCAAACTAACTTGCTGATGCCGCAGTTCCGTGAATTTGAAACCGATGTTTTAATTTTTGAGGATACTTTACATGAGGTCTCAAGGGCATTTTCTTAAAATGCGGCACATCTTTTGATTATTTTTTGTCCTCGGATGGCGTTAAGGACTCTCTCTCTCTTTCTATATCTATCTCTACATTTCATTTTCTCTCTCTCTTTGATAGTGAACTAGAATTCGATTTAGAAGATTATCTAAGAGCCTTATGTGCTTGCTGGAAGCTCAAAATAGTTCTTTTAATGGTCTGTACGGCAGTAATTAGTCTTTCAAAGGAGATATAATGGACGATATCAAGTTCATGCAATATATCGATTTAAAAGTCCAATTATTGTTCCATCAAATTTAATCAAATTATTTCTTTCATTACCTCTGAACAAAACAGTGTAGCTCAGAATATTTGGACGTAATTCAACAAAGTTCTGGTGTTTTCAGCTTTCGTTTCTAAAATATTTATTGCAAAATTGAATAGCGCCTAGTGGTGCATCCATATATTTCTCGGATTATTAGTATCAGTTGTGTTTAAAAATGATACTCTATCTTGCATACTACAAATATATTTCAGATATCTCTCGCAACATCTTATATCATTTCTGAACACGGTGAACAATTCACATGTTTCGATACAGAGAAAGTATTAGTTATTTATGCATTAAGGGCGTTATAAGTGTTCTAATGATCTAACGGGGCAAAGGCCCTCAGACTTTTTGTCTTCGCTCTATTATTAGAGTCAGTTAACACCTGTGATACATATATGATTGCGTTTTTCCTAATTTTAATTATTTGTATACACTTATACGAATACTTATACCAAAAAGAAAGGTTGTGGACAAGAGATGTTAGAAAATTATTATCACATCTGGAGTGGAGTGCCAAAATCCCAGTGGGCAAAATCTGGAGATTCAATACTTATAAGAAAAAATTGGATGAGACATGTTACCAATTATGAACACATAAATGAAAGAATTATTACAGTTGATTTAAATTTTTGTAACCAAAGAACAAATATTGTAGGTGTTTATGCTATGAATGACAATGCTTCTACATAAGAAAAAGAGATTTTTTTCAGTACGCTGAATGATATTATGGATGATGTAAATAAACAAACGGAGTTGATCATTATGGGCGATTTCAATAGTAGAGTTGAATGCTCTGAACAAGATGTAGTGAGCCGGTTTAGAGAATCGGTGCTAAATGATAATGGAGAAAGGCTAATTGAGTTATGCAAGGAACAAGAATGTATTGTAGCCAATACCATATTTCAATATAAGGACATCCACAAGTACACTTAAGAAGACCCCACAAGGAACCGTAAATCTCTAATAGATTTGATTGTGATGAGACGGACGAGAAAAAACTTTATTACAAGACGTGCGAGTCTTTAGAAAGCCTGAATGTGGCAGTAATCATCATATGGTAGTAGGAAAGATTTGTTTCAGAAAGAAAAGAGCAAGTGCAAAGAATATGGAAAAAGAAGTTACGGAATATAAAGAACTAGTCTACAAAACCGACCTCTTGAAACAAATAGCATCAAAATGCTCTGCCAAAATCGACTAGGCAATAAACTTGACTTAGAGAAAGAAGGAAGTTTATGAACACTTGAAAGAAAGGGTTTTTGAAGCAGCAAAGGAAGCACTTGGAGAAGAGAAGAGAAGAAAACTATACACTGAAAAAATCTCAGATGAACTAGAAAGTACAATAGAAGAAAAGAAAAAGGCATACATAAAATGTCTGAATGACAAAACATCAAAATATAGAAATGAATATGTTCAGAAGCGATGAGAAGTAAAAGCAGCAGTGAGAATGGAAATGAACGAACACTGGGATAGAGTTTGTAGAGACATCGATGGAACAATAGGATATAATAAATCATCTGAAGCCTGGAAAATTATTAAGAAAACGAGAAAAAATAATGTAAAAAAGATCGTCACACAAAGAATTCCTGCTCAGAAATGAATACATCATTACTCCGTACTTTTACAGAATAGTAGATCTGCATATGAAATAGATGTAAACAATTCTCAGAAATGTGAGGCAGAAATAACAAAAAAGATGTGAAAATTGCGTTGCAAAAGGCCGAAACAAACAAAGCTCCAGGACCAGGAAATCTGAGAATGGAATTTCTCAAGTACGGTGGAAACAGGGTTATAAAATATTTAAAAAGACTGTTGAATAAAATAGAATTAGGGGAAGACCCACATACAGAGTTGGAACATGTTTTATATATCGCCTATTTATAAGAAGGGCGATAAAAAGATGTGCACAAATTATAGAGGCATCAGTGTTATACCGTCTATAGCAAGATAGTTCTCTAATATTTTGAGTAAAAAAATAGAAAAAGAAATATCAAGTTTGAGTGAGGAGCAAACTGGTTTTAGATTGGGACGATCCTGCGTGGACAACATTTATTGCTTAAGACAAATTATTGAGAAATGCAAAAGCAGGAATGTAGATCTATACCTGACATTTATAGATCTTGAAAACGCCTATGATAGTGTTCCGCGAAGTAAGCTATGGGAGGCAATGAGAAGAGTAAATATAAAGAAAAGTGGATCAACATTGTCAAGAAACTGTATAAAAACACTGAAGCGAAAATTAAAAATGGAAAAATAATAACTCAAAGTATATTGGTGAACAAAGGCCTTAAGCAAGGATGTGGTATATCGCCAATTTTGTTTAATATTTATCTTGAGCAAGCTCTGCATACATGGAACAAAAAGTGTTCGCGCATGGGAATTGAAATTGGAGGCGACAATCTTCACTCTCTCCTATATGCGGATGATCAAATATTAATTACTCAAGATGAAGAGGAGAATGAATGTATGCTAAGGAAACTTAAATAAGAATGTAAAAGATGGGGTTTAGATATAAATTTTAATAAAATTGAATGCATGTGTATTGGAAGCACTTTAATGGACATAACAATAGATGGTGATAAAATTAAATCCTATAACAACTTTAAATACCTTGGCTCAATAATAAGTAACACTGGCACATGCGATAAGAATATTAACTCCAGAATAATAATGAGGAAGAAAGCAACAAAAGCTCTACACTGTGTGACATGAATAGCAATATCCAACAAGAAATAAGGAAAATAATATTTCATACCGAAGTAGAAAATATAGAAATGTGGCTCCAAACAAAAAAAAATCAGAGACAAAATACTAACGGTGGAAATGGACTATATGAGGAGTTGTTTACATTTAACACGGTATAATAAAGTCCGAAATGAGGATATATGGAAGCAGATGGAGGTAATTTGTTCAATTACTAAAATATTAGAAAACAAAGCACTCCAATAGTATGGACACGTCCAGAAGCCAAAGGAAGATGGCCAAAGAAAATTTTGGAATGACAACCACCAAGAAGAAGGAAGAGAGGAAGGCCAAATCTGCAATGGGAAAAATGCATAAACGAAGCCATGGAGAAGAGAAGTTTAAGACCTGATGATTGGGAAAACCTAGATCTGTGGAGGTCAAAAACGGCGAACTCCTGAAGGGGAAATGCCGAAGAAGATAAAGAAGTATACACTTATTTACTAATTAATTAGTTGTTAACTTGACTCAGTTTGACATTTCATATTTCCCTCCCATAATTCCTTCCGTAAGAAAACGTAGCTACATTCAACTGTTTTCGTATATCCCTCGTCACCACGCTCCTCTTGACCCGGGTAAGTAACGCAGTATCGAGCCCCATATCAAAGGCAGTAACAAGCAATAACGTATCAATAAAAAATAAAATAGATTTTAATAAAGGCATATAAACGAAAAGCTTAAAAATAAATTTCTTCAAAGACTGAGAACATTTATGAAAATTTCACTGAATTATCAAAATATTAAAAGGAAAAATCATGAACTATATTATGTATCAATCAGATAGAGGTATTTTTCTTGGTAAGTGTCAAATAGATCAAAACAGACGCGGAATATCTCAAAAGAGCAATAAGAGTCAATATGTTCCTAATAGCGATATTTAGAGAAACGTATTTTCCCAGCAAACTGGGACGATGAAGAATTAGTACCTAACCTCAATGCCAAGATAATCAATTCTTTGGAATATTTTTCAGAAAAGTAAGCAAAACACCCAACTGCACAAAGTGACATACCAATTCAACAGGTGAACGTATATTGACCTTAAATACCACATCTGATAAGAAGCGCGGGAGAAAAGAACATAATAAAAGTCGAAACATAATGTTTCTACTTCTTTTCATTTCAAGATATAACAATACGAAAATATGCTGTGAAATCGAAAAGGAAACGTGATTAGGATCTAAAAGGAAACTATTCAGGAAATACACGTAGATTATCTAACGAAAGAAATTCACTGTGTCAAGCGATAACAGAAGCTACTGGTTTAATTTCAAGTTTATGAAACAACAAATTTTTCGGGGAACATTATTAACTAATTGTATAAGTTCATTAATGATGCATTATTTAAATATATTTCAACCAATTTTTAGAATATAATAAGCACAAGTCGAAAAAACAATACATCAAATGTGTAAAAATAAAAAAATTGTCAGGAGAAGATTAAACATGCACAAATTTATTACCTAAACGTACTAGAATTCATGTCACAAAAATGTTAATTTAATTAAATTTATTTACAATTTTTCATACAGAAGATAAGCATTGTTATAATGAAATATCATTTGAGGAAATACGCATACCAAACTTTATTAAATAACATTCTACTAACCTGATGGATGGATTCAAACTTTTAAAGAAGAGTTGGTATCAAAATCATTAATGTATAACTGCGTAACAGTCTTGAATAAAAATGATCGTAAATTGCTAATGGTATCAAACATTGGGTAAATCTTGTCGGTACAGTTGGTATCAACATCCTTGTGGAAGTGAAGGACAGTCTTGAATAAAAATGGTCGTAAATTGCAAATGGTATAAAAAATGGTAAATCTTATAGATAAAGTTGGTATCAAAATCCGTAAATACGAGTAGAACACAGTTTGAATATAAATAATGATCGAAATTTTCAAATAAACAAACTGTTATCAAAAATGGGTAAATCTTGTATAGCCAGTATTAAATCTACATAAAAGTGTAGAACAGTCTTTAATAAAAATGGTCGAATATTGTAAATTGTATCAAAAAATAGGTATATCTTGTAGGTAAAGTTGATATAAAAATCCATAAATAGAAGTTGCAAATCAATAAACTAGTATCAAAAAAAGGGTGTATCTGGTAAAGCAGAGTCGATATAAAATCCATGTAGCACCCAGCAATAATTTCTAAAATACCCACCGCGATTTCCCATTGAGGAGCCCAGTGGGGTTTCTCCTTCTTATTTATACTATGTATTATAATGTGCATATATTTTGTAGAATTCTAATCAGTTCTGTAAAGCACCTAAGTGCGCTGTACCAGAAAAAGATTCAATAAAAAAAGTCCATGTATACGAAAGTGAATATCAAATTCAAGGCCATTTCTTCTAGGTGTACAAAGTTAGATTTTATTTAACTGGAATTATTCAATTATCTTGTAATACATTTTTCATTAGTATTAATTTTCCACTTAAAATTAATGTTTTTCGAGCAAATTATGGACTGTAGAAACAAGACTGTTACCAACTGTATATGTTACATTGCTTAAAGACGGTTAAATCTTACTAAGTAACAAATGAGTAAAATTGAAAAGTACGTGAAGGAAAAAGAAGACACTGAAAATGTCACTCAGTTTTAGTTGTGACAAGAAAAAATATCATCTCGTGTTTTGTGCCAATATTTTTATATCGTCCCTTTCATTTCTTTGTTTCATATTTTGGAAATTAGCTGGCGACATCACTACAGTAGCATTACAAACTTTCTCTGGTTTATGGCTTTAAGAATGGGTAGGAGACTCATTTGCAGAGTGTCCAGAAGCCCGTCATGCCAGACTTCCATAAATGCACTTTAGACTTGCATTAATCTGCAAACGTACAAGTATAACGAGAGAAGTAATGGCGTTCGTCGGCTTCCTACCTGCGTAACGTCGTTCCTACCTCCCTTACGAAGAAGGTGAAGGGACAGATCACGACCAGGTCGGTCAGATTCTTGAATCGGCATCTACTCCTTTCCATGACACTACTCCTTTCCATGACACTATGTTGGTGTATCCCCGGTGACGGTGCTGGTTGACAACAATGTCTGCAACATTAGATTTCGACAAGAAAGAGTGAAATCAAATATTTTTTAATTGTTTATTTCCCTTGTATGACGCGTCTTTCAAGGTTTCAGGAGATTTACGTACAATTGCCTTTACTGTTGTTCAAAATAAATTATACAGAAATTACAATTTTAAAAGTGCTTCCAGGAACGAGCCAGTGAACAGTTAAGAATTTTGACTGTAGTTTTATCTTGTGTGAGAAAGACAATGGAAAGAAGAGGCTGCAACAAATCGAGGGTCGAAATTCAATTATGAGTAAGGGGTTACCTGTTTGACCTAATTTAAAAGTTTATATCGCAGATCAAGAGTATAATGACGAATATAACATATTGAGTAGTAGATTTATATATTAGGATAGATACTTTGATGTACCTTATCTGGTATAGATAGGACAGTTGACTTTGCGCCTTTTTTCTGACTTGACGATGACGAGGTTACAAATTTGAATTATTTGTAGTACACTGTCTATGTTTTGGCTACCTTCGAACTCGGCTGCTACCACCTGGATGGGGATGTCATTATAGCTTGGCTACACTAATTAGCGATGGACACAATTCCTTGAGATCTTCGTATGTTTCTTTCTGAGTTATTGATCAATGAAGATTCATAAAAAGATGGAAAATTGTTTGTCGGCTGGGACTTTATAAGTGTGTAATTTCCAAAAAAGTTTTAAAAAACCCTTTAATTTTGTGATTGACAATGACAGAACTGAAGTGGTTAGTTATTTTAGTCCTAATTTACCTATTGAATTAATTCTGCATCATTCTAAATGTGAGCTACAAAGATGGGTGACATTTTAACAATACGGTTTGTGCAGTCATTATTGTGTTCATTTACCAACTATCGAACGGTAGAAATTGATGGGTTCAGATGTAGAAGGCACACCGGCTAACGTTATTGAAATGTTATTTTTTGATGTAATGAAATATTCTGAATAACTATCGGCAATAGAAACCAGCAACCTATTAGTAACATTTCATCTAAACAATTCACATTGTATTTTTCTATCCAACTCTGAAATACACCATAATAATTTTCACAGATTTCTAGAGATTATACTGAAAACAAACTCTCCATAGCTTTGTTAGCTTTTAGAGAATTCGCGCAGGAACTTCAGAATATTCGTTCATTTTGTACGAACAAACCGGTTCAACTACTATTATGCAATAGTAAGCAGATACACACACTGGTTTGTTTTTGCAATGCCATATTGACAACTGACGATTATAACGCGTCTTTTCACTTTTGATCAAAGGCAAATTTACGAATGTTCCGAATTCTCGACTGGTTCATCGATAAACTAGTAAACCGTAAAATTTTGTATACACCAAGAGCATTACTTCAAGTTTTTATCTCCAGGAGACTTCAAAACCCTCGGGCTAGAGCCTTTCGGGGTTGGAATTCATCCTAAGGTCAAAACTTCTACTTATTGTCCTAGATAAGTAAATGACTATCTTAATAACGAAAGCTACATTATTTTCTAAGCACCTTATTTGGACTCTAATTCACTATAATACAATACTTTTAATCACTACATATACAGGGTGAAGCACCTACGTTGTCCACAGCAAATATCTTGAAAAGGTTCGAGGTATCGAGATGCTATTTTGCGCGAGGTATCGAGATGCTATTAAAAAGTCTCGTAATCGACTAACATTCTCGTTTTCCGAAAAGAAACGTCGACTCACGAATACGATATCAGCTAGGTCAGCTGTCCTTGCGCGCTGAAGCGTAGCATTTACCGAGTTCTAATTGCACTGTTTTTGCAACAAATACTTTTCGAATATTAAATATATTTATATCATTGCATAGCATTTTGAAAGATTTTTAGAATGATGGAGAAAAAATATATACTTACATTTAAAAAAATCAAAGTTGTATCAATATCTCTAAAGTTACATACATTACAAACAAGAAAGCGAAATATGTTATTTGCCTCATCATTTGCATCAACATGGCGCAAATAGCATCTCGATACCTCGAACCGGTTTCAAGATATTTGCTGTGGACAACTTAGGTGGTCCACCCTGTATTACACCTACATACTTGACAAGAAACCTTTAAATTAATATTTATTAACCTTTAAAATTAACATTTATAATTAATAATTATGAAAGCAAGCAATGTGATTGTGCATGACATTGCGTTAGCATTACAAGCATTGTCACAGAGAACAAATATTTTGGAGCATCTTCTCGAGTTCATACGTATTCCTTCCTTTTTGGCCAAGTTACAAATCCCCTACAACGCAGTAATTTGTAGAGTTATCAGAGTTGCATTTATCAAATAACGTGTACTTAAATACGCCTACTTTTGAGTCATCACTATTATATGAGCGTTATGAGTAGAAGGAGTTCAGAGCGGTGTCCGCCGCCGCTCGCCTGCGACTACCGTGTTGGCGCCCATCGCCGCCCTCCAGTCGATTCGCTCCCTCAAGTAGCCCTGGAAACGTCCTTGCGAAGCTAACGCTCAGGAACAGTGCCCGACAACAACAGCCTGCGCCAAGGCTGTCGATAATAATGGGCCGTTGAGAGCAAAAGTGATGCAAGTCAAAAACATACTTTCCGGAAAATGACATGTAAACGAAAAACGCTGTAAAACTATAATGCTTAGAAATAAACGACCTAAAATGTTATAAACGTGTTATGAAGATATGCTTTTGACTTACTACAGATATTTTGAAATGACACATTGGTTATTAATTAAGTAGTCAACCATTTTGTTGACTTAAACCACTTTCGCACACACCACTTCTGAGAACAATGACTTACATTCAAATAATTGGCATGCACAATGTTCATCTGACATAGTAATATGATTGAAAAATAGGCAAAAATAAGAAGAAATTTTAAGCTCTTTTTCACAGAAAATTTTTGAGCTTTCGAAAAACTTCATTTGACGGCATTCGAAGCACTTGTACTCACACGTATAATAATGTTTACAAATTGCTAGTAATGTGCATATTAAAGTTGTGAGAGACCTTTCAAAAAAATAAATTTGTGTAATTTTTGAAAAAAACAAAAAATACCTCGAAATAAACTTAATGTCATATAAAGACTGCAATTAGCACTATCTGATTCAAAAGTTTGAAGAAAATATTTGGAACCATTTATGAGAAAATGGCGTTTGAGCGTTTCTGAAAATGAGAAATTTTGAGCTAGTTTTGACAGAAAACAGATGAGTTTTCGAGAAACTTTACTTAACATTATTTAAAGAACATGTACTCATTAATATAATAAAGTAAAAATCTCTGCTAATGTAAATATTAACGACGTGAGAGATTAGTCAAAAAAAGTACATTTTTGCCATAAAAAAAAGAATACAGGCAACATGACATTTATATCATCTCATAGAATACATTTAACACTATCCCTACCAAAAGTTTAAAGAAAACATTTGAAGCTGTTTTTAAGAAAATCTTGGTTTTGTAGTTCTTTTAGTATTGCACATATTGCACGCCCGAATTGCACAATATTGCCCGAAAACTATTAAAATTTCCAAAACAAATGTAAATGACGTTAAAGAAAGAACTCACTATGAAGAACAA
Source organism: Acheta domesticus (assembly GCA_031308135.1). Lineage (NCBI taxonomy): Eukaryota > Metazoa > Arthropoda > Insecta > Orthoptera > Gryllidae > Acheta > Acheta domesticus. The sequence goes on from JAHLJT010009355.1 coordinate 92,311,605, forward strand.
ATTGTATTTGAAAGAAAAATCTCTATTTTCACTTTTGTAGTTGGAGGACGACCCCGAATAGAATTCAACTTTCGCAATTTTCGAAAATTCAGAATTAACCATAAACATCGAACCTATGCCAAGTTAATAAGTGTATTTTACTTTATTCTTACAAGAAAGAATTTAAAGAAAAATTTGGAGCCGTTTTTGAGAAAATTTTGAAAATGTCCGGGGGAATTTATAAAAAAAAACAATTTTTCCACGAATAGCACAAGGAACAATTAAAAGCACGGCGCAGATCTCATTGTTCGTGAATTCCTTGAATTTGTCGAATCTGTAAATTTAGAAATAATATGAGAAAGTGTGTGTTGTAGCCCCACTAGTTTTCGTTGCGTGTCTGTAATGGCCTTAAAATGAGGAAGCACATATACCTCTTCTCTTCAAGTGATTGGGAATGCGTGTCCTTGTGGGGGCCCCCACACCTTGACCCGGTCTTGACCCTCCCCCGTGAGGGGGTGGACGCGCGCTCCCCTGAGGCGCCTGCGGGCGGAGCCTGCCGCCCAGCCCCGGCCCGCGGCCCGTTGATCTCGTGGCCGTGCCGGAGCATAAGCGCTGGGCGAGGCGCGAGGCGGTGGTGGTGGCGGCGCGCGCCGCGGAATCCAAAGACGCTCCCGACGGCGCTGAGGGCGCGTGGCGCGGCGCGGCGTGGTGGGACGGGGCGGGGCGGGGCAGGGCAGCGTGAGCGATCAATGCGGGCAATGCAAACAGACAGCGCCTGCACCTCCACCCTCTTTCCCTCATTCACCTCCTTTCTTGTCACTCTTCTCCCTTTTCCCCCACCTCCACAATACACCTCCACCCTCGACACACCCCATCAGCCCCCTCCTCCCTCGTCAGTCTTCTTTCTCCTCTTCCTTCTTCGTCCCTTCTCTCCCTTTTCTTCCTCCTTTCGCAATATACTTTCTTTCTCGTCATTCCTTGCACTCACCATCCTTCATATGAGCCACCCTCTACTCCGCTTTCATCACCTTTTTCCTTTCTCTTTTTCGTTTTTCTCTCACCACTCCTATCTCGGTTCTCTATCTCCTTCCTCGAGATGTCTCTCCATTCTCCTCTTACTCCTTTTTCTCTACCTGATCCCTTGTCACTACTCCCCTTCGTCTATCAGCTCCATCTTCTCTATGCCTCCTTCTTTTCCTCCTTCACCACTTTCTTCCCAATCGCTTGTTCCCTTGTCCTCTTTCTTCAACTTTCCTTTGTCACCCCTCTCTCCTTCGCGTTTTCATTTTCTTCCCTCGCCACTCCTCTCCATTCTTCTCATCCTCCATCTCTTCCTCCACCTCCATTGTAGTTGCTCTTGCTTATTTTCCTTCACCTTTTCCCTGCGCATTCCATGTCTTCACCATATCTTCCTTTCCCTGCTCGACTTTATCTGTTTTCACCTTCTCCCTTATTACTCCTCACCCTTCTCCATCTCTTCCTGACTCCGAAATTTATCTTATCTATTCTCATTTCACCTCCTTCTCTTCCTTCACCTCCTCGCTCGATGATTCTCTCTTTAGACCTCCATTTTCTCCTTCTACATACTACCCTTAATTACTTCCGTATTTCCTGCTCTTCTTCCATCTGCTCCTTCAGCACTCCTCTTTATTGTCCTTCAGTTTCTCCTGTCCAATTCAACTCTTTTCTCTTGTCTACATTTTCTTCCTGTTTGGTCCCCTCTTTTTGAGCTTCCTCTTACTTCACTCTTTTTCCTCCTCCATCTCTGCTGTCTCTGATTTCATCTCCCTCTTTTAACACCTCCTTTCGCAACCTACGATTCCTTCTTCCTCGTCACTCTATTGAATCCACTTTTCCTCCCAATCTTCTCCTCCTTCCTTCAATAATTCCTTTTCATTCACCATGAGATCTCCATCTCGTTCTTCCTTGCTCCTGATTCCACCCGCTCCTCTTTCTTCCTCAAGCTCTTTCTCTTTCCTGCCCTATCTACTCCTCCTGGCTCCCTTGTTTCACTTCATCCTTCCCCATCCTCTCCTTCTACACCTGTAAATGACTGTTGCATTCCATTCTTACACTCATTTTTTACAGGATCCTCTTTTATCAACCGTGTTCTCCTGAGCCACTATCTCTAATCTTCCTTCCTCCATCTCTTTCTTCTCCATCTGATGCCATTCCTCACTAGCTTTCTCCACTGTAAATAAAAGAATAAATAGTATTGTCTAGGCCAGTGATTACCAAACCGTCGATCGCGAACTACTAGTCGCTGGGGGGGGGTAATTTTCGGTAGATCGCGGTCATGCTCAAGGTTGGCTAACCTGACTTGTTCTACAGAGCTCAGATAGATGACTCGCGAAAAGTTTCTTCCCTACGCAATGATTTGACCATTGTTACAATGCTGGATTTGTGATAAATGATAATGATGGCGAGTTCATTCAAAGAACAAAAGACATTGCTTTCATTAGGAAATTCAGTTCTTAAATTTATAATTTGTTACCAACTATATTTCAATTTTTTTGTAATATGCAATTCCAATTGGATTTATAATTCTAGTACACCGTTTTATAAAAAAAAATGTTTCATATTTAATAGAAATATATATTTATAGACAAGAAACAAATGTTAAGATTTGAAAACTTTTGTCTTGGTTTCTTGGTAGCTCACAGTAGGATAGACAACTATATGGTTGCTCACAAACTTCATGTGCAGTGACCACTGGTCTAGGCCAATATTATTATTTATTTAAATAGCAGCTTTTGATGGCTTAAACATCATCAATTACCTGGTACAATTTTACATTTTGCTATTTATATTTTTTCACTTTGCATTAAATTATTGAATAGACATTTAATGATTGAATACATTAATTATAGAACTAAATTACTGTTTTTAGGACTTACTGAGTTATCACTTCTTCATTTTTCTTTTCTTTTTTTTCATTCGTTCTATTAAGTTCATATCTCTTGCTTAAAATTATGTACTACTTACTAAAACTTACAATTTTCCATTTCGTGTTGCAATAATATTTTCTTTTAATTTTATGTTTTGTATCAGATTATGATTGCTGTCTTCGTAAGCTGCTCTTCCTATAAATAATAACGTTGGCCCCGTCAACAACACATCACCAATAAACCAATACGTTTCCACTCTCTGTGATCCTTCTGCTTCATCGCTCCTACCGACTCCCTCTCCTTTTTTATCTTTCTCCCTCCTCTCTATTACGCACTATTTTATTCTACTTCTCATGGCTCGCCCAACCATTGTACCAGCTCGCAGAACCAATTATACCAGCTTGCTCATCATATTCCTCTAAATATCTATAATTCAATGCCACTTTTAAAAATCAGACTCCTGCCTTCCTATTTCCTTTTTCGTTTGTTCTTCCCGCATCTTCTTCCCCTCTCCCATTTTCCTCCTCCATTTATTTATTCGCTCTTCCATTCCTCTTTTCTATGTATTCCCACATTCTCTTCTTTTCTACTTCTTCATTTAGTGCTTCTGTCTTCTTCGTCTGTTAAGTCCAAGACTTAACAAGGGACGAGGAATACATTAATAAAAATGGTAATTTCGCCGCACTTCGTATGTCTTGTAACTTCGATGGTTTCGAAATTAATACCTGTATTCTAACAGGATTAAAAGCCAAATTAGTTGTCATTGAGAATAATATTCCGTTTGAGATATCCTTCACCGATACTTGAATATTTGAATGGGAAATATACTGAGGAGACTAATATTGCTACCAAGAAGCAGAGATCTTTAGGAGATTCTTTATTATGATTCTCAGAACCTAAGCATTCTCAGCCGGGTGAGAGTTGTTTGATGGAAGGATGATGATGGTGACAACATGTGAATTATGAAGTTGTGGTACAATGAAGGCAGAAGAAACAGAATAAACCCGAAAAAAACCCGCAGTCACTTTTTTCAACTAAAAATTCCATATAGATCGACTGGAACTTAAACATCAGTACTCAGAAATGGAAAATGAGACGTTTTACCGCCACATCATTGTCCGTCCAAATCTTCTGTGTAGGATGGGTGAATGAAATGTTCTCAGTGGTCCGAAGTTTTGTACTTAACTATTTCCATATTAAGCTTCGGGGTTTTCTAGTATTCAGAAGTCTTTTTCTTAGATTGAAATATCTAAAATAAAACCATTTGAGACTGTATTTAAAATTTTTGAACATTTAGCTCTTCTAGTGGCACACGATATTACATGTGGTCAGAAACGTGCTGAATTTCGAAATACGTGTAAAAAGAAAATCGATTTGATACTCTGTTAAATTTACTGACAGTGACCGAAGCCTTTCTCTTTACTAATAAAACCTTCCCAATGTCTTAATTCAGCACAGTACGAAACCTTTGCGACATAATGCAGAGTTTAGAGCATTCGTTCAATTCCAGTATGAAGCTATTTTCACTTTCCAAACGGTAGTTTATAAAGTGTAAAATGTTTGCACGAATCCAGTTGGGTATTATTATATTTGCACCACCAAAATATTTATTCATGTACAGTACGGAACGTTTTCGACATAATGTAGAGTTCTGGGCATGGGCGTTCAACTCTAGTATGAAGCTATTTTCACCTTTAAAATGCTAATTTTGTATTCACGGGGTAAAAGTTCTTAAGTCAAAAATCTTAGTTTGGAGAAAACAAGGATTAGATTACTCAGTCAACGCTTCTTCCTACGCTCAACGCTAATTCCCAGCGCTTTTTTCTCATTAAGGAGGCAACATTTCAATTCGGTCGTTTTACTAAAATAAAATATAGATACTTAACTTGTAGTTTCAGTACTTAACCCCATTTCGCCAAAAATTGACTCAGGAACTTTTACCCCGTGTCCAGAATTTATGAAGTGCAAAACGTTCCTACGGGTCGATTTGGTTATTTTTACCTTTTACCGCGCTTCTCTTCTCTTGGTTTGTGCCCGAGGCTGCGGGGCGGGTTTCGCACTGTGCGACACGCGCCACGTCGCGCCGCGTCGTTAGCGTGAAGGGGATTAAACGCTGATGACCTGCGGCGACTTTGCGGAACAACTTAATTTGCGTAATGTCTTCTTGCGCTCCGGCACACAGTGTACGCTAGTCGGACGCAGTTGCCAAATGGGCTTCCTTGTGCAAGCAGTATGTTACTACTCTTCTCTATTTACTCTTCATTATATGAATGAAGGAGTACACGTCAGAGTTTGCAAATTAAATGCACAGCTCTTGAAAATTGTTAAATTAGATTTAATGTAGCTTGTTTCCGGGTGGTTAACCTATGTACTTGCTACCAACACAGAAGAGAGCGTGAAGGCAACGCTTTATGTTTCGAGTGTATCAGTGAATGTGAGGCCGTGGGTTTGATGTCAGCAAGGTGCCAGAAACTTACTTGATCTTTTACCATCGGCGAGTTTGTGCCGCCATCGGAATTGATTTTTGAGGTTAACTGTAGTGATAAGTGACTTCTGCGACTTCTCTAACCATATCCAGGCACATGCTGGTTTAGAATGGGCTATGAACCACGTACAATTTTCTCCCCATTCCCTTCCAATCTTCATCAGCATCCTATCTACTTCCCTACAACGGAACAGGTCACCGTGAGGGAATTTATCGGAAAAGGTGGCTCAGGGCATCAACTAATGTCACTGCAGTATCAATGATCGGGAGAGCTCGAGTCCTGACGGTTGCAGGATTTTCGACACTAACTTCACTCCTTTGTCGAATGCATCCGCTGTCTAGAGGAGAATTCTAGCGGCCGGCTGCTCCGATCGGTAGTTTTCCTGGTTTCTCCGATTAATATCAAATGAATGCTGGAGAGCACCCTAACAAACAAAAATGGGCAACAGACCGCGCGCGACCTTTCCTTCCTCTTCCTAGTCCTTTCCTCGCCCCTACATTCGCACACACGCCTACATTCACAAGCAGTACACTAGCACACTTGTGGGAAAACCATTCGAGAGCTTAGATCTTGTTCCGACTGGGACGCTGCCCCGCTAGTGGGAGATACATGGTGCGGGAAAATCCCCACAGCGGACGTAGGTCGGCGCCCGATTTCTCCAGCGGTGGAGGATCACCGCCACCTCTCGCAATTAACACATTTACTACACTTACTGGACTAAAGATTTAAGCTGACGCACCCTGAATCACTAATTAATAATTCTGAGGGAAATTCGTCACGTTCCAATATACCCCGTCATACGCAGTGTACGCCCACGGAGAGACTTCGCGGGCCCTGAAATTGCTCGGGACTAATGCTAGAAAACGAAAGAGTCTATATAATTGTCAATTTGCTGCCTTAAATTTGACAATCTACAACCTTAAGATTCGAAGACTGGGAGGTGATAGGTTCCGGTCCCGATAATATCAAGTTTCCTGCACTCGCCTGCTCACCCGTTTTTGTGTTTATGTGAATTCTAGATACCGATTGCTCCGATTGAACACTTCTACGGTGTCCTCCGATAAATTCCTGGTGGATACCAGATTAGTAGTTAAAACAACTGACTTTGGACCTTGCGCGATCTTTCCTTTCCCATCCTGTCTCCAGTCCAATCCTTAGAGATCTCGGTGGGTTGATCGCTCTACCTGGATATAGTCTGTTTACCCTCTAGAAAAACTCATGAGATATATTTCGATTTCTTAGGTGCTTGTTTCAGAGAGCGTTTCTATGTGATACTTTGTCTTTCTTCTCAACGGATATTCTTTCTGTTCAGTGCTTGGAGTTTAAAGCGTTGCAGCTTTGCTCTATTTTATTTAGAATTAGGTTATACTCGTTCCCTTTTTTTCAGACATTTTACACGTAGCATTAAATATATATTTACTAGATGAATGTGGCGAATGCAAATTGTTTTAAAAGTATTTTCATGTGTTGAAAATGTATGTCATGCTTAGCTTTGTTCTAATAAGCTGTTACAATCTCTGACGTTGGAGACACATCAATGAATCGTAGTAGCTGATAATCCTACACTCCTGTTAAAACATTTCCAACTCCCAACGGCCTTGTATTGTCCATGAGAGATATGAATTCAACCGCCATAACTTGGTGTTTATGTGTCTTTTTATTTTGATGCAATATTGTGTGGTCGCGGAAGATACTTTGCGACACAAAACTCCTTGTTTAATTATTTATTGACATTGTCAGAAACCAAGTACTGTAGTACCACAGTTTAATATAATGTGTTTGACGAATTTCTATTTTACCACAGTCTCTTCCATAATATAATTAGTCATAATGAATAACGTATTCATAAAATAGTATACATGATTTTTTTTTAGTTTTAAGAAAAAATACATGGGCATACAGAAGACGATTTGTTTCCTGCGTTAATAATTTTATCAAGTTTTTAATTTTCAGATTAAATTAGCGCGGTATAATTAATAAATGGCTGTGGAAGTGAATGTCTTATTTATGAAAAGACCAGTTAAAATTGATTATCTAATGATACAAGTTAGAGAACATATTCAACAATCTGTTTGGTTTCTGTGATGATAAACTGGTTCTTGTTACCTGCATAATATCCTACGTAGTTAATGTCAAGAGAATCATGACGAGTTGAAAAAATCTCAAGAATCAGTGTTACTACAAAAAATTGAAAACTGTCGAATATTTTCTCTAAATTGAGAAATGTTTTCCATTGTAATTTTTCATTTATCTTTGTATATTTTTAAGATAAACAAGAAAGAAATCAAACATTCCAATTCCTTCGAAATTAAAGCTTGTACAAAGAAATACTGCTAAAACCACAACTAGAATTCTATAAAGAATTATTTGTTTATTATTTACCTGCTATTATTTTTGTGACTTGCATGTAAGACCTGATATTATTTATTTTCTCAAACATAATTTCTTCTTGTTTTGATAGTACAGCTTTTGAAATCGTTTTTAGAACATGACACACACAAGTTCTGTTAGCCCTTTCGCCTTCTTCCCGGTTATCGTCCTGTTTTATTATCAGCATCTCTTTTTATTTCGTGCGAGACGCATTTCTGTCAACGAATTTTCATATTTCTTTCTCAGTATCTCCCATGCTTCTGTTATCTTTTTCGTTTTTCCAAGTTCCGCTTCCGTAAATATGGTAAACGAAAGCAAGTCGATAAAATTTTTTGGCAAGTCTAAGTGAAACGTTTTATACAGAAACAGCGCCGCGCGGAACTGTACTACACCCAAAAATATGAAGAACAATATAGGCCATTAACCCGAATCTTAATATGAATTTTCCGTCCAGTTCTCCGACTAGTTACATAGGAAGTGTTTCGAAGGTTCCTTGTTTTGCTTCTGGGCTATTTTCTCCAGTAATTGTTCTTCCAACGATAAAAACAATTGTTACTTTTATAGGACAATAAATTCACGTTTTTCGTTAATCTGTTTCTTTTAAATGTTTAGTAAAATATTTTAATAAATAAATTGGGTAGTTAATTAAATGTTTTCTGTAAAGTTCTTCCACTGATGATTTTCCTTTTTTTATGAATAACGAAATATTCGTAGCTTTATCAAATGAATAACAAACAAAAATAGTTGACTTAACAGTAAAAATTTCAAATATAATTGCGAAATCCGATGCAACCGTTATATCAATTAATAAAAGACTAAGACGGATAATTCTGTGACTATTCCACTAATAAAATTAAGACCAAAAGTATTCAAGAATGCCTACCATATTAACAAATCAGAGGAGTCATTCATAAAAAAACTTAATATTTTATCGATTTTAATTACAACCTCCTCTTTAGTGCTCAATAATAATCTGCAACTATTTTAGGGGGCGATATGTACAGATACCTGCGTCGATGTGCAATAAATGGCGCTTTCCATTCTCATTTAAACAGTTAACTAAAGGTAATGGAGAAAAGATTTCGTGATGTGTCAGCGAAAGAAATAGATGATATTATTCTGCAAGCTACTCCAGAGAACACCCATAAAAGTAAAAAATATGTTTGGAAACAGAAAATGTTTGTAACTACAGAAGCTATATATTAGGAATAGATACGCCAATTAAAGTACTTGCCAAATTTCGAAGGAAATAAAATCATATAAACCCACATATTTCGTGTTTCCGTTACGTGCATTCGTTACATCCTTTTAATTTTGATAGTTGTGTGTTTAAGATTTGTGTGAATAATGAGTGATATAATGTTAATAATGAAATAAGAAACAATAATACTTGTTTGCTTGAGGTGCATTTTGTCTGTATTCATATTTGTAGTATCAATACTTACTTAAGAGAGTAAGATTATACGTATCGTAAATACCGCAGTGTAAGAAATATCTTACACCGTGGTAAATTCGTAAATATAACCTAACCTCTTTGATTTTAACATTGCAGATGGCCTTTCATAAGTAAACAGAGAATGAAGTTTGATGAACGTAAAAATTGAAATGATTGAAAATACGTAAGCACACCAGGTTAATTTAACAAGTATTAACGATTCTTCATCATAAATTCAAATTTAATTCGTGAAACAATTCTATTAAATTTCATTCGTGTTTTACAAGTTCTCAGATAAATCCCCTCGTCATTTCGCGTCTTGTTCCGACTTCAAGAGTTCTTGCAGTGAATGATTTAGTTGCGCAGAAGCGATGATTAAACAATGACTGTGCATGAAGGGATAATTTAGCCGAGCAAATTATTATGTTTACTAGAGGAACGTTCTTTCAACGAAATGCTGCAATTATTGATGATTTTTGAAGGTAACATTCTGTGGCACTCACATGTATAACACAAATTTGCTGTGTAATACATTGAAGTATATATATTTAATAATGGCAGATGATTCAACGATTCTATCGCCAGTTTCCTGCGGTTTTTACAAAACGCTGCACAGCTAGTGTTTTTTTATTTCCTAATTGACCGCTTGATATGTAACAACGATATAATGTGAGGATTTAATGTAGACAAGCGATTCATAGCTGCCTTCATGTATAAACACCAATCACCGCGAAGTGGATGAAGTTGCATGTATCGTTTAAAGCACTGGGTAAATAAGAGCATTTACTGAACATTTATAAATTGTATTAAATATAGAAAATATGAACTAATTTGAAAACTTTTCCCTTTTGTTGGTATTTATTTATTCTGCCATTAATGTATAATTACTTGAAAAATTGAAAATAGAGAAATATGGTCCGAGAAAGAGCAAAACGCAACGGAGCACATTATTAAAGATAGAATGATTATTCTGAACATCTTAATGTTATGTATTTAGTATACTGATTGAATTATTCAAACAGTCAAATATCAGTTTTTGAAAAATGTTATAGCGCAGCAGAATCATTAATTAGCTGCTTTGTTTACCATCGCATCGCATCTCAAAATTTGCCTATTAGAAATAACTAAAAACTGTTGATTAAATCTCCGAATGTAATAATTGTTGCAATTATCGTTTCAAAAATTTGGGATACACTTTTATCGTCTGATTCCGAACTAGTACAAATATTAAGAATCGCTTCCTAGATATGCATTATCTGTGGTTTGTTTAACTTTCTGTGGGACGGAGTAATAAAAAAAATACTCTCACTCAAAGATAATGATTTTTTTAAATTGCAGCTTTAAAATTTTTTGGACTTATTCTTACATTTCGATTGGTCTCAATAATTAGCCCTGTGAGAAACATGTGACGATGAACCTACGTGAGATATCACTAGCTAGTGATAAGTGGAATTACAGTCCAATAATAATTCAGTGGTAAAACATAAGGTTGTCTCACGTATTACTTGCAAACCTCTTTTTCCTGAGAATTTGCCCTTGAAACATTCTAAAGGGACTGGCAATTATAGAAACAAATCAGCATCTGAACGCCCGAACATCAAAACAAATGATGTATGAAGCATTGTTTTGTTGCAGTGAACTGGAAATGAAACGAAATGTTGATGTTCCCTTTCTTGCTAACGCGTTAATCCAATAAGAAGTAATTCAATGATAAATGTCTTTACGGTGACACGTTTCGTCCGCTTGACTGGGCGACTCCCACACTGCGTGGGTCGTCCGACGCGACAACTTAACTCTTGAGGACAATGCCCCGAGCGCATCCTGGTCGGTGCCCGCCCTCATCCCTCGCCAATGCGAGCCAGCGTACGTCCCATCTTCACTCCTTCTCTTCGCCCTGCCTTGCTCGCTCCACGCAGACCCTGTCCGTCTCCCACTCCGGCCCCTCCGCTGTGCTCGTTCATGCCTCGTCCCTGCCCAATTCTCCGTCCCCTTCACAGGGTACACCGTTCTTACCGTGACTACTCCGCCCCCGCCATGTTCCTCCGTCCCGTCCCAGCGCCTCGGGTCCCTCGTTCCTCCCTCTCCCTCTCTTGCTCCGCCCTTTCATCGTCCCGCCTTGCCAGTTTTCTTTCCGTATCTCTTCGTCTAACTCCGCCCGTCTCTCCCTTCCCGCTTATGCCCTTTTCCTAACCCCCATCGCCACCCCCCTTTTGCTCCGCCTCTGCACGCCCCCATCCATCCCACCTCTTTACCGATCTTACCCTCACCGCGTCTTCAGTCCGCCCCCGCTGTGTTCCACGTCCCGGTCCCGCTCCTGTTTTTCCTCCTTTGCTCCATTCCTCTTCCTTCCTGCACGGTCTTCTCATTCGTCGGCCCTCCTCACCCGTTCCTGCTCCGATTCTTCTCGCCCTACCGGGAGAGGTGTCTCAGGGCATGAACTGATGTTACAGCACTGCCTCTGACTGGGAGGTCCTAGATTCAAAGTTCCGTTGGGAGCAGGATTTTCGACACTAGCTAAATAGTTGGATCGAGTTCAATCGCTGACTGGAGGATAATTCTAGCGGTCGACTGCTTTGATCGGGAGTTTCCCGTTGTGTCTCCGATCATCTCCAGGCGAATGACGGAGCAGTAACGTAACGAACCACGGAACTTGCGCGATCTTTCTTTCCTCTTCCTTGCCCTATCCTCACCTCTTACTTACACATACGTACACTTACAGGCACTACATTACCATACATACTGGGCGACCTGTCGGGAGATTAGAGCTTGTCCCCGCTAGGGCGGTGCCCCGCTGGTTGGAGATACCTAGTAGGGGAAAACCCCGACGGCCGACGGGAAGGTTGGCGGCTGACCTCATCCAGCGGAGGATGATCACAACTACCTCCCGAGGAAACAAAGCTTACACTTCGAGACTAATGACCGTAGCAGATGACGCGCCCGGAACTACTAATCAACCAATCATTTCTTCTCGCCTTCCTCCGCCTCCGCCACGTCCCTCTCCCTTCCCGCTTGCGTCCTCTCGGTCTTTTCTTCGCCACGCCCCCTTCCTTGCCTTCAGTGCCGTCCTTCCCGAGAGAGAAGGCCCCCTGGGGGGAAATCGCTTACTCGGCGCCGCATCCTGCGCTACTCGCGGGTGTTTGCGAAAGAGCTTTCCAAGTGCGTTAACTTAGACCGGAAGCACCTTTCTTCTGGAGCGTTATGCGGGGGATTGCGAGAGGGTGTTGAACTGTAATTTACGTCGTAATCGCTGTTATTTGGGAAACTTCCAGACAAGTTTGGAGCTCACGTTCTTATGAGCTTGAACAATCGTGTTGTCACATACTTCAGGAAAAAACCTGCATACACTTTCGAAAACGCTCTATAATGCATTGTTACTTTCTCATATGTGCATAGTAAAACACAGAAAGAGAGCTTATATTGGGTACTTGTAATTATGTTGTAAAGAACATTTTTGTGACCATGATAATAAAAAATTAATTTGGATAAGGATGTTACATTCTGTGCTACTCATCAAACAATTTTATTTTATTTATTCTTTTGCTTCTTTATTTTTATTTACTCATATTAAGTATTAGAAATAGTAAATCTTACATGTGACACTCGAGGGTGGAAAAAACAGATATATGGTTCAACAAAAAAAACAGATTATCAGCATACTAAGAAAAAAAAGACGAAAACTCCAATCAGTAGGGGGTCAAATATCAGTTTATAAACACATGTGTATGTCAGCGATTGATTGATTGATTGAGAGGGGATAAAAGAGGAAGGAGAAGAAATCTGGGGAGTTTTTATTGCTGTCTAATAAGAACAAGCACATATATTTGATTATTTGGTTCCGAACAAATCATGACACATCAACAGAATGAGGATGTTTATTTACTTTTATATTGCTCTATTTATATTGATGAATAAAAATGAACATTTACTAATCATTAATACTTTCATCATTTAAGCAGTATTTTCTTGTGAAAATCTGTGAATATGCAGCTAACTTATTCTTTGTCTTTAAAGATTGTGGAGAATTCTTGGAATTATCTTGAACTTTTACCAGAAGCAGTACATGCAATCCAGTTACTATTATAACTGGATTGTTCTAAATCATTTTTGCAAGAAATATTTACAAGCTGCTTTTTTTCATTTGCAACGATAAATGTTTGAAATATGTGACAGAATAAAGCTATCGAAATATTTCAGATTAATAATTATTGGTCTCTTCTTATAGCTTGTATGAATCATCAGTTTATCGAAAGAGTACTAATGCAATCTAGTTTACTATTATTAACTATTATCCAATGTATTATACTATTAACGGAAAGTTATAATTTGTGTGACCTCAAAATAATAGTCCAGTAAAACGGTGCTCAAAAATGGCAAATAGCGCAAAGTTTTGAGTAGTTTTGATTTTTGGGCCCTATATGTTTATGGGGTCGCTGAACACGGATATCAGGTTTGCCAACAAACATTTTGACCGGAAACAAGTTTCTTCGCAAAAGTGTTAAATATCCCACATTTTTCAGTGGCATCTCATTTATCCTCTATCACTTACTTTGTAACTCATACACGTAATTATAAATAGATAAAAGCAATATAGTTGCTTGCTACCAAATATGAATCATTATAACTGAAAAAAGTTGGTAATTAACAAAGTAAAAAAAGAAAATTAAATATTTTCGAAGCCGATGCATCTCACCTTCATCGACGCTTCTTCTCGATTGAAGGCCCTGGTTTTTCTCCTTTATTTATTACATAGTAATAAATAAATGGAATTTTATTACTCTCGGCGTTGTAAACGTACAGGACCCTAAAAATCAAAACCCTTATTTTTTACCATTTGACTGTACTATAAATCGTTTTCCCTTCTATTATCAGCATCAGGTTAGAGACTATGATAATAAAATATTATATTTGTAAAGCATTGACTATTTGCCACTGTTTAAATGCATTAAATATGAAATGACGTGATTTCTGAAAATCTTCTGCATATCTAACATACTAATTTTGTGTTCCAGGAATGTTGAATCTTAAAGTCTTCCACACAAGAGATGCTGTTTCTTCGTGTAAAAGTGAGTAAAAACCCAGTGATTCCTATGAAAGAGAACGATAAATTACGATTGCTTATGTTCCTTCTCGTTTTGTACATGGATCCTAACACACCAAAAGAGCACAAGCTATGTTCACTCTTCATGTACGTCGAATCTTTATTATAACAAATATTTTAAAAAATATGTTATTTTTCGTAGACTATATGAAGATAACAAAGCCCAAACGTTGTGTGCAAATTCGTGTTTTTCTTAAAGACGCCAAAACTTTGCCGTCAATAAATAAATTAATGTATACTCATATTCAGTGAAGCATTCAGCAAGTTGATTGTGATGCGAAATATTTTCAATTGAATTATTTTAATGCCAGTTAATTTTTAAATAATATATTTTCTGGATTTACTTGTTATTATTACACTTTTATTACACTTTTGACCATGCATTATTTGCTCTTTCATGTCAAATAGATACAGATCTAAAGTCCACAGTAATATCAATTTATTAATTCTCTCTCTCACTCATTCGCTCACCCAGACTCATCGCCCAAGCATTCATTAATCACGCATATCAACCATTAATCACTCACGTCCGATTCATGTCACGTCCGTACAACATGCAATAATTTGTTCATGCAACATTTACTCATCCGTTTAACGCTCATTGATTCATTGACTTCAAGAAAAAATGCTAACTCTACTCGCAGAATAGGTACCGTGATACACTTGTAGCCCGTGCCAGTCGAACCTGGGGAGAAGAAGGCAGTACAGAGGCAGAAGAGGAGGAAGGATTGAAGCCAGTGTCGCCGTGCTCTCAGTCTTCCGGCTTCTGATGGGTGCGCACCCACCCCTACCCCACTCCACTCGCCCGCTTGCCACCCGCCGGTCCCAGCGGAAATTCCGAGACGTCGACACGAAACACCGAATAAACGCTCTTTTGCAAAATACACCTCGCATTTATTCACTAATTCAATTCAAGACTCATTCATTCATCTACACAATCACCCCCTACGAATTTTCTACTAATTCATTTAATCACTCATTCGTACGTTCATTCATTCACAATTCTAGCTTATTAACTTACTGGCTTTGTCTGCCACTAATCATTTTTCAAGACTCGTAAATTACCCAGATGACATGGCGATAAACTACCGCCAATTACATTCCCCTTTCAGCGCTTGTGGCGCCTCGAATGAAGGCACGACGCGACGCGGAAAGGGGCGTGGCAGCGATGGACGTCGGGGAAGGAACGTGAGCCCGAGCTGGACTCTGAGCCTTCCGGAGCCAGAGGATGAGCCTCCCGCACACTCACCCTTACCTCCACTCGCCCTCCCACACTCGCCCCCCCCACTCATTGAACCGTCCGCTGGCAGGCGCCGCCGGCAAACCTCTTGAGGGAGAACGACGTCACGAAACATGCAACAAAATACTAGCCATTTATTCACTCATACTACTTAGTCATTCACTCACACACCAGGTGACTATATAATAATCCCGTTATGAGTTTACTATTCATTCATTTATTAATTTGTTCGTTTATTGATCGAAGAATTAAAAAAAACTTAATGAGAAAAGTGATATTTTGAGATACTTGAACTGTTGCTAGAGCTCCATAACCGACATATGCTGACTGTGTTATTGTGAACAAATTCACCCCTGTGTGTAGTTATTAGCTCCGAAAGTTTGATAAAAGATTTTGATAAAAGAACCATAGTCCAGAGTCTTTCTTGGTAAAAGAAACATAGTCCATTAAATATAAGTTTTCTCCTTGATTATTTCTCAATCAGAGCTTATCTCAATCTGCAACGGATGATTATCTTTGTTTTGTGAATGTTGTTATTCCGCATAACTAGTATTTTTGCCCTGGAAGTTTGGTGATAGTGTGTAAGCTGTTCTTGTGACATAAACGTCCCTTTTGTTGTAAATTTGAGTAATCAAGGGAGAAAGTATCAGCTAAAAATGGATTCTACGTCAGATGTAGAAAGAACAGACTAGAAGAGACGTAAACCAAAGAGAGAGGAAAGAGGATGTAGGAAGAGCAAAGAACATTCGAGGAGAAGCACATTTTAATCAAAATGGAATCTTCAAGAGTTGTCAAAATAATTAGTCAATTACTACCAGAGATTTGTATCAAAATTTGTCATTCGTGGCAGATGCTAAGGACAAGGAAAACACTGATAATGATGACAACAGCAGTGGCGTTAGTTGGTCATTAATAAGTTGGTCAAAATATTGGTAATATTCCAAATTGATTAAATGCATAAACTTCTTACATTATTCCTTCAAATATTGTAGTATTACTGCCCGAAATAAATAATTTTGACTTACAAATTTCTCATTTTTTTAAAAAAAATCGCCGTAGTCTATACACACCCTACTTTATAACACACCAATAATTTCCACAATACAGTTCAAGCTTGAACTACACTCAAGCGTTCATATATATTTTGAGAAAGTTTGAGAAATTTTCATTCTTTAAATATCTGACAATTTCGCCACGAAACGTTTTTTTCCTCTCGTGAAAAAAGTGTTTTTGACTATGTTTTTAAGCCTTCAATTCATCACTATTCTAGCGTATTAATTCAGAGACTTTGTCTTCCATTACTCATTCATTCATTTCACAAGAATCTTAAATTACCCTTACATTAGGTGCCGCGATAATCTTGTCGCTAATTACATTCTTCCAGCGTTGTCGGTGTGTCGGAAGGGGGCGTGGTTGCGGCGGAGGTCGGGGAAGGGGCCGAGGCTTGAGCCGGGGGCTGAGCCTTCCGGAGCGTCGTGGCGGGCCGGCGCGGCGCGGCGCTGCGCTGGCGGAAGCGCCGTGAGGCAGGGCCGGAACAGCGGCGTCGCGGCGCCGCGACGTCTCGCTCTTTAATGAGACCGTCGCGCAGCCTGGGAGGTCCGGCTTTTCTCTGCGCGGGCTCGCGCGCGTCTGAGCTGTTTGAATCTGGGGTGCCGATTGCTTGGACAAATTCAGAATCTGCTTAGGGCCCAACTTCGAAAGGGGCATTCAGTAATTTTTTCAACATTTGGTATATAATTCATCCTCGGTCACGCTCTCTGAATATAAATATATATATATATATATATTGAAGTACATCAAAATACCTGGGGTATTTTGGACATAAAAATATTAGAAAACTTAACAATGAATTTACGTGATAAGGGACGATGGTGGCAGGGTGAAGCATAAAGAACAGAGACATTAAACGTAAAAGGGCTTCGAGTCACGTTATTAAAACGTGATTCGGACAAATAAATAAATTATTAGAATTTATTTATGTCAATAATTGGTTCGATAGTAATGGATTGTTTAAAAAGAAAAACAGAAAAGACTCAGTCAAGTTGAAAATTAGGAGAAGCTTAATGGTAAGGGATTATAAAACAATGTAATGAGGATAGAAACAGATGAACTGAGAAGGTAAAATAATGTTGTTTTTTTTGGCTGGACAGAAGCGTCAGACGGGATTTGACTTCCGTGCGTGTAGGTTCGTGGAGAGAGCTCCGGGATTTGATACGCGAAGGGTCGCGTAACGAATTCGACGTTAGTAGGTCGTAGGTTGGATTGGAAGTTAGTTGGCGGTATCAAGTGTATGTTTTAGCAGCCAAATATGGAGGAGCTGAATAAATAGGAAGACTGGTTGTTCTGGATCTTCTCGGCGTTCAAGATGGCTGTATCCATCGAAAAGGAAAGTAACAAATAGTGAAACATTAAATTCAAATCAAAAATCAATCGATCTCATTGAATGTACAAGACTAAGACTATTATCAAAATTAATTAAATTAAGTCTTGGAAATTAAAGTAATTTAAAATTAGTATTGTAAAAATTAGGTGATGGCCATCAAAGAATATTAAATAATGTCAGTCAAGTTTTCAGTTTTAAAATAATTAAATTGCACGTGACGTTTATGTTACTACATGTATTGTAAAGATAATTGTCTTGTTATTTAAATGAATTGTTCATGAGTTGTAATAATCCCAAACCCACGTAAATATATTCATGTATTTCTCCAGTCGTGATCTCGTATGAGCGGCATTTCCCCCTTGAGTATAGAAAGGTAAAATTATCCTGAGAATAACAGTATTAGCATTAGCATAGTTAAAAGAAATAGATTCGTTCATTCGGGGTGTGGTTTATTTCAATATATATATATATATATATATATATATATATATATATATATATATATTCTAACATACTTTCCCTAAAAAACATGCAGATTTAATGCTCTTTCGAGCTTGCATTTTTCTCAGGGCAGTGGATTCTACAGCGGTAAGGAAAAATACAAGGGTAACACACAAGAAACAAATCAAATAACAAAGTAAAAATGTATTTTAAATCATTCATCATACACTTCGTTTGTGGTGACTTCCCACAAACACAAAAGGAACTGGGAATTATACTCTTTGAATTTTTACTCGTGATCACTCACTTTCCGTGCACGGTTTTGCAAATCAACTTCAATTATTTACACTCTTGTTCATACAATATTCTTTACCCATATTATTCTTAGGTAAAACTAGACAAGTAGTTATCTTTGAAACTTTTCGTTCACCTCTCTGCTTTAAATTTACATTGAATAATTAAACAACATTTAAGAACCTTCACATTTATTGGATGAATATCACTGTTCAATCTTTAAGGCATTTAGGGCAAATGACAATATCAAATTGCGCTCAAATCAAATTGCTAAACGAATTCTCGACAATACCTAAATTCTTTACTTCTCGATTGTCTATTATACCGCTGTGGCATGCGGCTGCTATGAACGGCGGCCTCAACGTTAAACTTCACTCCTTTCCAATGCTCCGTTACCTTCCGGCGGCTCGTTGCTCGCTTGCTTTGGTCGACCTCGCCGGCGACGAATTCTCCAACTCCGCGACGATCGCCGATGGTGCGCGCGGTCTCGCGCGGCCTCGCTCTGTCTCGCTACCGCCAGCTCTGGCGTTCGCGACCGCGTACCACGCGCTCTAAACGCCTCGTGGTCCTTTTTCTCCTCGTCCTGACCCTCTTCTCACCGTCTCAGCTTCTTCTTCTGCTCGTACCGTACTTCTTCTTCCCGTCCCAGCTTCCTCTTCTGCTCGCACCGAATTTCTTCTTCCCGTCCCAGCTTCTTCTTCGGCTCGTACCGGATTTCGCCTTCTCCTCAGTCAAGCTTTTGTTTACGCCCTCGTGCCACTAGTCCTTCGCACGACTGCAATCTTACGACTGCACGATTAACTTAGTTCATGGGCGTCGCGCACTCGATTCATTTAGTAACTGTTTTCTGATTTCTGCGTTCTCGCACCTCGCCTATTTAAATTTACACTCTTTTTCAACTAACTGCGTACCACCACTGACTGAATATCGCCGCTACTTCGGCCTTTCAAACTAGTATCAAGTTCATTCACAGTTCTCTTATCGTCGCTACTTCGACTAACAACTTGTAACCATTTCTACGCGGTTATTCAACTCCGCAATATCTCCACTATAACTCAGGCAGGAAACACACTTCGCAAAATTTCTGACGAGAAGGGATCTGTAGTCAGCGAACCGGCGTATTTAACCGGCCCACCGATGAGAGTGGAACAGCCCCGCCTCCCCTCTCCGGCTGACCACGCAACACGTCATCGTTACGTGCATCGCCGAACGCTGCGCTATCTTGCTGGCATATCAAGCTGCATTTCCAGGTTTCTGGTGCGTTCCGCGCGTTATTTGAATCGTACCAACGCCTTCAACAATGGTTTTATTCTTGCAACAGTACGTAAAATTCACGTTCGTTACTATATATATATATATATATATATATATATATATATATATTGAAACGAATTGTTATCACTCACGTGATAACAATGCGTTCTGACGCATATTAAGAATTTGAACTGCGCGGCAGCGGCCGGCACACCACGGAGTCGGGTGCGAGGAACCGGAGTCGGTTCGGGGCGAGAAGCACCACAGCGGCCACGAGGCGCGCCAGTAGCGGAGAGAATGTCATGACAGGCGGACGTGCGGAGTGTGGCGGACTGTTATCTGGAGAGAGTAGTGAAAGTGAACGCGGTGCCGTGGAACTGGGAAGGTGTGGTGTCAAGGAAAGTGAGTGCTGAGAGTGGAAGTGTTTGTTGGGAAACGAAACTAGACGAGACGGACATGGGATCGTGGTGGAGTGTCATCGGCAATGAATGATCTCCACGTGGAGTGGACGGAACTGTGCGGAGCGGTGGAACGGTGTACGCCAGCGTTCGACTTCACTGGGGGCGAACTGGGTGAACGGTCGACGACTATTGCTGCCTGGGTTGAAGTCCACAGGCGGATGCAGTCGAAACGTTGTAGGAACGTTTAGAAGCACCACCGCGGCCACGAGTGGGATGGGGAGCGGCTAACGGCAACGGAGAGTTCTCCGGTCTTCCGAGCGCAGCCGAGTACAACGAACATACCCGCAGGGCGAGGCGGCGCACCAGACACGTCGGCCGGCCGCGCATGGAATAAGTGACTGGGGCGGCATCGCAAGACCCCCTTCCCCGCGCCGGCCCCCCCGCGGCACGAAGAGGCCCGGACGCGAATGGTGCGGCGCTCGGCGCCGGCTCGACGGTGGAGGAGCGAGCTGGCAGTAACGCAAGTCAGGTTGGAGTATCACTAGTAAAGGCAGTTGGAAGGTTGGGGAGGGAGGGTAAGTAACCGGAGAGAACAGTGATTTCGTGTTGAGGCCCCCCCAAATATTGGAGTCATTATAGGAAGTGAAGCCCCGGGAGGGCGGAGGATAGCGAAAGGGGGTTATAGTTAAACACAAGGAAAAAACAGAACGAATGTTAGTATAAGCGCCATAGGCAACCAAATTTGTAAAACAATTATTTCTGTAATAAAAAGTTCTTGTTAATCACCATTTCCAGTGGGCGCGTGATTTGCCGGAGCCCATTCCCGGACAAGAATCCCTGTCCCCTTTCTTTCTTTCTTCTTTCTATTTTTTTACAAATCTTGTGCAGAGTCTATCCACGACTCGTTTCAATATATATATATATATATATATATATATATATATATATATATATATATATTGAAATTTTAATTAATTTAAACATTTTCTGCATTTGGAGATCGGGGCCTCTTTGTAAACTATAAAATAACAAGCGAAACTATTCATTTTTCATAGAACTGATAAATTAGCCAGTTACAATGTCTCAAGGAAACTATATTCGAGGCCCGTTTTTAACGCCTGACACACACTCAAGACCTTTTGCTCCTAATTCCTCATCAATGACTTCCACTTTCTGTAAGTTTGTAACTTCCATAAATTGTCTGCCGTTTTGTCAATACAACTGGAGTTTCTTGAGGTAGATACTCCAACACACTAATATTTCGTACCAAATGTAAGTTTAGTTATGTCAGTTCTGTGTGTCATGAGTTATTTCCAAATTAACAAAATTTAGGAAATGGTTCATTGTTGCTTTCTGCTAGATTAAAAAATCTACAGGCCCCACGTAGGTCGCCATTAAAATCTTAAATTTGGTTTGTCTCGGGGCAAATTTTCTAGATGTGGAGATCGGGGTCTTTTTATAAGCTCTAAAATAACAAGCGTAACCATTCATTTGTCATAGAACTGATATATTAACCAGTAATTGGTACATCAACATCACCGCAAAAAATATACACATAAACCAACTAACCAATAGTATACTTGAACAAAAACGGAACCCTTTTCACTACAAAAAAACTGCTTGACAACAATCTTCAGCAAACAACAACCCTCAATATTGGAATAATCCATGACTAGGAATAAAAGCTTCCAATTTGATTGCCTGATTTAAAGCAGAAATGTAATTCTCTCCAATCAAATAAATTAAAGTTAAAGATCACGAAAAATATCTGTGGTAAAGTTTTTTCCTTTCACTATATTAATAGAAATATTATACCCCTAACTGACCTAAAATGCACTTAAACACTATAATTGAACAAGTTGATATAATCTTTTTAGTCAGACTGACAACAACGTTCAACATTAGAATACTACATCATTATGAATAAAACTTTCGAACTTGAATACCTGATTTAAAGCAGAAATGTAATTCTCTCCAAATAAATTAATTGAATTTATAGATTATGAAAAATAGCTGTGGTAAAGTTTCTTACTTTCATCATATTAATAAAAATAATAATTGCCCCAAAATTAACACGAACACTATATGTGGGCAAGTTAATATAAACTTTGTGGTCAAGCAAGCAACAACATTCAACATTAGAATAATCCATCATTAGGAATAAAACTTTTCAATTTGCATGTGTAATTTAGAGCAGAAAGGTGATTGTCTCAGAACAAGTGACTTAAATTTAATAATGTTGAACAATAGAAGTAATAAGGTTTCCACCTTTACATATCATACTAATATTATATACACCTAATATATTATACATTACATACACCTTTACTTCATCATACTAATACAAATGGTACACTGCTAACTGCCCCAAAATACACATCAACACTGCAATTGGGCAAGTTGATCTGAAAAGCATGAACTTCACAAATCTTTGCACCTATTTACACAAATACATCCACAAATTAACACAAACTCTTTCTTGAACACTGATACAATCTGTTGCCATAGAGTACCAACACATTTGACGTATCGTCCATAGCCTACAAGATTCTAAATAAGTGATAGGGATAATGACAAGAGCTTCCCTTTGGTCTATATTTTCCTGCTCGTATTTGATTAGTTTAACTATTAGATGATATTTCTTGAAATTAAATCAGATTTCTTTTGTAAAATAGTACTACCCTTTGAAACTACAGTACAAAAGTGGCATAGAAAGGAAAGAGAGGATTCTTTTGAGTTTTCTCTTATTTAAATACAAAAGCTTTTAATGTACCTACGTGAATCGTACTCTCTATTAATATGCGTTGTTTTACGTAATAAAATAAACATTCTTAAAAGATAATTTGCAAAATATATTTCATATTTCGAAAAATAATATTGCATTCGTTGTATCGTCTCTTCTCTTATTTAGTTGACAATTAGGCCTTAGTGAATTTTGAGTAAAATGCATATGATTCCTTTGTAACTAAGATCAGTAAGCATCTCTTTAATTAGAGAAAATTAAAGTTCCCTCAAAATGGAAGCTGTCTAATGAAAGCTGGTAATAACAGACCACAGTATAACTGGGAAAACTTAACCCAACACCATGTGTCTGACTTGGACATAATTCACAGATATGCGTACTTTGTTCTTTGAAAAAAATCTCACTGAAATCCTTCTCACTAATGAGTCCACAGGACTAACGACAGGTAATGTGTGAGGTGTTGCTACCACAGCAGTGGACTGTAGTAAGGATCTTGGGGTGAGGTAGCTAACTTCACGTCCTCGGTGGCTCAGAGTGGTGACAAATAATCCACATTTTATGATCTATTTTTAATTATTCAAGAAATAATGAAGTTACAGATACAATATGATGTATAAATGGCATTCAAACCATATGCAATCTGAATAGAGTGATCAGTACAATATCTTAAACTGAAAATGAGAACAGGGAAGTTACTATAACAAATGTATGCATAATGCATGACAAACACCTGGAGATACAAATAGAATATGTGAATGTACTGACCAATGAGTAATTAATATACAAATCAATGAGTAATTAATACATAATGCATGACAAACACCTGAAGATACAAATAGAATGCACATGCAATTAAACAATTGAAAACGTTACAGTTTCCTTGAAGATAGCACAGTTCCTGGAGTTTGCCAGTAGGTCGTACGCTAACACTCAATTTGGCGGACGTGTTCCATGCGTGGCTGACCCAGGACGAGGAAATGCCACACAGAGCGGTGGTATTTGAATGTAGTTCTGCTCACGTGTAAGCCTTGACAATGGCTTAAATAGCAAGTAGCAAAGGGGAAGCATGCCTCCTGCCCATGCGATTTACACGTGCCAAACCTTTTCACTTGGTATTCAAATAAAAAGGGAAAAACGAACTGTCGTGTCCGTTGTCAAAGTTTGCGACACTCTAACAAACATATAATTAACGTCGCACTCAGCAAAATAAACTAGATGCTTGAGGATAAGGGGCGGTGTGTAGTTCCACCCGAAACCTCGCCATTTTTGCCTCACACCACATACGTCCGCACGTCACGACCGCCAGTGTCGAAGTGGCAGAACTTCCGGCCTGGCGATTGTTGGGCCTCTAAGCCCGTCCGGTGAGATATGTGTCACTCGTCGCAGGTCAAAGAAGTTAAGGAGGCAGAGGGGCATCTTTGCTATATCCAATGTAATGTTTAATCACATTTCCAATGGTTTGCTCTCCGGTATATCTGGAGTCCTGTCTATGGTCTAAACGTATTGGATGGACAAAACGTATGGACAAAACGTATTCGATTAAAAATTAGTGATTTTTTACTTTCTCGCCTTACGAATACTTCGTAAGAAGAGAAAGTTATGTAATCGTGCGCCGCAAAACGGGGAATTTTCGCCAGAAAAACTCTTATAGCAGGGATCTGGTAACGAAAGAGTGGATAAAACCTGTTGCTAAAGTTAAAAAAAAAATTAGTGGTGCTATAGAATGTCAGAGACTTGGTCGGAGATCTTAGCTTTCTAATCTCTAAGTTGAACTTGTTTTTCTGTTATGAATGTTGATGTTCTTCCAAATACCTTCCCTGAGTGCTTAAAGGACATTTTTTTACATACTCTGGATATTTTCGTTTTCTAATGCGAGAAATGAAACCACCACACTCTATTACTGTTTTATAAGTGTACTTCATGCCTATCCATTGTGGTAGCAGAGGTTAATCAGCGAGGATTGGTACAGGTCTTCCGAGGGAAGCTTCGGCGGTTCGTGTCCTGGTCGCGGAATATTATTTGTCGGAATTCTCTGTTGTGATAGGAAATAATCGAGAATTCTATAAACTTTATTTAATAGCATGTGAAACCATTTGAATAACAAATAATGATAATTACGATAAATGTACTGGAAGTCTCTGTATATATTTGTTCAATATTTTAACTTTTAACAATTTTTTACGGCTCTTCTTGGATTTGTAAAGCGTATGTACCATCGTATCAATTGTTCCTTTATCATGTATTTACCATTTTATAGGTCGGTTCGATTCTTTCATGGCTCTGTTCGACCCATTCGGTGCTAGTGTGGCGTAGTTATATAAATGCCGGTACGTTAACTTTGAGTATCGGATTTCGGGTCTCGGTACGGAAAACGTTTGCTGGTAGAATACACTTTTGCTGGTTTATGAAGTAGTGGATTAGCATTACGGACCATATAGAAGCAGAGCGAGAAAGTATGTGCGTTGGAAGCACTACTAGTTCAGATTAAAAATCTAGATATATTCCTAAAACAGTAAACAATTTTTTAGATAACTGAAAAAACGAAAAAGCAGGAAACACCAGTTTTTAATTCGTCATAAAGTAAAAATCATGATACCCAGTGACAGTTCAGTGACAGTCAACCAACCTTTTCACACATCATAAGAGCCTTAACTAAAATTAAAGTTTAAAAAATATAAAATGCTTTGGAATATTGCAAATACAAAATTCATGATGTAAGACATTCCGTGAGTTTAACTTCTGACAGTTTTGTGGAAATATAAAAAATGTTCACAACTTTGTGGATGTTTGTGAAATTGTAAACAGAGATCCATAAGTGAAATTTGACTTTCGGAAATATTCAAAAATGAAATTATTTCCTTCCATTTCAGAGTCTAGGTGTGAATGTTGTAAGTATTAGTTACGTTTTATCAAGTGTAAATCCGGCTACAAATATTTCTTTATTTCTTTTTCTTACTCAAGAGTTTAGCCAGATGGAGAGCAGTCAGTTGGCCTTTATCTGGATGAACCCTTGGGTAAAATGTAATGTATTCTTATGGAACAGAAATCCCGGTTGGAAATCTTTGGTTTCACAAAGGTATCTGAAACTTAATTCGATGAAACCCGAACAGTGGATAAATTGTCTTAAAATGCACAGAAAATCCTGTTAAAATGGCAAATTCTCATAAGGAAATGTATGTGCATCCTACTCGACTTCCCAAGTGCATTGCTCCGATAGGCGCAGCCAGGCTCCTGTGCACACGAACTACGCTCTGTGTCTTACGCTCTGCGCGCTTCAGAGCCTCTGCGCTATCGCTTCTGCGCACGGCTGCGCGCCGTGACACCACCACGCAGCCTGCTGGCGCGTGCTGGCACCACTAATCTCCTCTTACAACAATGACTAGCTTAGCGTGGCGCGTTCGGCTGGTCCGTGTTAAACTAATGGCGCTAACAGCACATGCTTTCTCGCGATATTGTTAATGGCTATGTGACAATTTCTGTCCCTCATTTCAACTACCATTTGGAAAAGCCATACACAAACGAAGCAGGAGGAAAATATTATTTTTTAATATTCAAACGTTGAAACGAAAAAATTGCTTTCTGCCATTAAATTCAATACATTCACGTTCTATATAAACGTGAAAAAGTTGCGCGAAGCGTATTTTTCCGTAAATAAAATTACAAGTTTATATTAACGCGAACCAACGGCGGCCGTCACTATCAGCGCAGCGTTCTAATAACGGTTTGCAACGAACAACAATGGCCGTTGATTCGAATTGCGATCACCACCGTCTTCGGGATAAGGGAGAGGGATTATTAATAATCTCCCTAGGATGTTTGGTAGCTCAGTCGTGATGACGGTGGGCCACATAAAAACAATTGAAATTGGTGGGATCAAGGACGTGGGTTCTCTACACTACGGTCTCGCGAATCATTCAGATTAAAACACAGATTTATTAAAAACCTTACAGTAATCTTGAGATGAAACATTTTGTGGCATAGAAATCTCATACACTTGACACTCATAAATACATAGAAAAACACAAAATACACTGTCAATTGCTGAAAATAGAATACACAAGAAAATTCTTAAATCTATACACCCTTCTCTTTGCTACTTTACTAATTTACACTGTCTTTCTCATCAAATTAAAATTTTACTAAGTTTTCACACATTCTTTGATACCATTTATATTCTCTTTCATGTAACACAAAAATTAAGTTTTTACTGTTTCTATTTTAACAAATAATAAGGATAAAGAAAGATTGATTCTGTAAGTTATAAAAAAAGTTACTCTCTTCTCTAACTAGCTGAATATTGAATTTTTTCTCAGTTTACACAGAATTACTCTATCTGCTTCGCTAAACGAGTTCTGGGCACTAGAACGTTTGTAAAAAGCACTTTCTTACTTTGAAATCCTTTTCAATACGTGGTTTCGTTCGCCGTCTTCTGAAACTCGAGCAGTGGCGACTTCGGTGACCTTGATGCAGGGTGTTTCCCTTCGCTGCTCGCTCCGCTGGTCGGGTACCGTTACCAAAGCTCCTTTGCGGTAGAACTCTCTCTGGGCCAACGGTGTGGTTAAATATTCGTCTTTGCCAACGTAAATGTTTTAACCATATGGCGCTAGTATTTTCCAATTATATCCAGTAGAATTCAATTCAATATAATAAGCGAAGAGCATATAAAGAGAATAAAGAACAAAAAAGAAAAGCTGAAAAAGAAGGATATAAAAACCACGAGTTAGATTCTAACCAATTATAAGTAACAGGGCTCCTTCCCCTCTTCCCACTGTTCTTAAAACATCTTGTTAATTAATCCTTAAATAATAATCCTCTTCGCACTAATTCAAAGAATTAATTACCTCTTCCTTTTGTCTTTGAAGAGCTCTGATGCCTTTTCTTCGTCTGGATTGATGGTGTCCACGTTGACACGCTACGTCCGTTCAACCTCGCTGTTTGCCGACACGCTTCGAAAAGGGGCTGGATGTGCTGGATGTCTCACTGTTACCCTAGCCAAGCGATTCTAGTGAACTCTTATGATAACTATGAGAACTAATCAGTAGCTCTCTTCTGTCTGTGCGGCGCGCGCTATGAGTACCGATGCTCTTCGTGCGGGTGATAAATGTGCCAAGTTTTCCTGAGCTTTCGGAGGGAAAACGGATGGTCACAGTATGGCATACACATTTTGCAAATAAGCATTCTTGATACCATTAGCAACAAAATGCAAATATAAAAATCTAATAATTAAATATACATGCTCGTTTTTACACGAATTCCTCGTGCCCGTGGCCGGGCCAGTGGGAAGGAGGTGGCTGGTCACGTTTCGGGACAGATGTCAACCGCCTTCGAGGTTCATGGTTGTTTTTCTTTAATTTTCTTTCGGCCACCCGCTCAGTGCGACAGTTCTCATTACGGCGTCTACACCCTCGTCGTGCGGTTTTCACGACCACCCGCACAGTGCTGTTACAATATCGGGTAACCAATCATTACGTCATCTCAGTCGTCACAGTAACTTGGAAATTAACATAAGGAAAAGGTAACTAATTTAATCCTGAATCATAACAGTTACTGGACAGTTACTTGTAGTTATATGTTATTTATCGAGTAATACATTATTATGTCATCTCAGACGTTACAGTAATTTGGAAATTAACATAACGAAAAGGTAACTAGCTTAAACCTGGACGATAACAGTTACTGTACAGTACCTGTACAAGTGCTGGCTACACGTTGTCCACAATGTGAATGAGACCGAAAAAGACGAGAAGAAGAAGAAAAAGAAAAAGAAGAGAATGTTGAAAGTTGTTCTAAGACTAGAAGGACTACAACCGTAATTTTTCAACTCCAAGCACTTCTTCCTTGAAAGGAAAGTTTGGAAATGAGCCTCGTTTTTATGTCGCCAAGTAGTTTAGGTTGAAAATGTACCTCCGGGAGACATAAAAACTATTAAATTTGCAGATGGCTTAAGTTTTCAGCTTGTTGAATGATACTGTAATGTGACGTTATATCTTCCAAAAATTTAAAGCTCAAACATTTTTTTAAACCATGTAAAAATGTAACTAATTTTAATCTTAAAATATAAAATATTGTAATAAATAATTTTATTTAACAAATTAAATCATACTGAATGTAATTACTAGTCCGTAGAGGTTTAGTGATCGATTAACGAGCTTTTATGGCGAAACAGATCTCGCACTTTGTACAGCGGAAGGTCGTATGTTCGTGGCAGATTTCCCTAATTCTAGACTGACGTGACTCAGGGCATCAACTGATGTCACTGCTGTGCCTCTGACGGGAAGTCCCGACGGTGGTAGGATTTTCTACACCGTCTTTTCGATTTAGATAGATAGCTCTGTCGTATGCGGCCGCTGTCTGAAAGTGAATTCTAGCAGGCGGCTGCTCTGATCGGTGGTTTTCCGAGTTTTCTCCGATCAACAGCAGGTGAAGGCTGGACCAATACAAACAGGCCAAGGACCGCGCGCGATCTTCCTTTCTCCAAACCTAACCCATTACTTACATTCATTTATACACATGCACTACACTACTACACAAGTCGTGATACCAGTCGGGAGTTTAGAGCTTGTCCCGGCTCAAAGAATGCCTCGCATGTGGGCGAAACCTGGATGGGAAAACCCCCTAAGATTACGTGTAGGTCGACGCCGGATATCACTATCCAGCGGGGAGAGAACACCGCCACCTCCCGCGATGAAACGTGTGCTACATTCACAAAACTACTGATCTTAGAGGTTGACGTTCCTGGAAACAAGAAATAATCAAGCAACCCAACCAGAGGCTGCTTGGCAGTTTTAGACGTCAACATATTGCCTTGTTCCGTCGTGTGCAGGATTTTCTTTGATCGATTTCAGATGGATCAGTGGAAAAAAACTGCAACAGGTGGTCAATGGATAAACAGTTGCCTCCAATGTGATTTCAAGTCGTGACGGAGTGTGCAAAACCTACTTCATTTCAATACACTAATTAGCCATAATAAATCCATTACAAATATCTTTTTAGATGCATTAAACTACGAGTTTTATCAGTTTAATTACAGACCTTTAACATCATTATTTTCTTAATATCTCTGAAAAATTGTAAGAGATCTCTAAAACTAAAGAACGTATGTATTTGCAGGAAGAAATATGTGTTCTTATAATATGATTATTGTTTCTTATTACAAATAAATGACTCCGATGATTTCGAATGTTGAAGTTATGAAACTTACGACCGTGAAAAGAAACAATTTCCTCTTAATGATATCGTGAAAGAGATTGAATTAATTGATTTGTCACCATTTAAAAAAGTAGTAGTACATATGTTATAACAAACTATCTCTTACGAACAATGAAAGCCACGTAAGATTTTATTTTTATGTGTATTACCTCATTTGAATATTGATAATTATCGGTTCAAGACAGAATGAGGTCGTTGTGTAAATGAGATTTTGTAGATTAGGCCGTGTTGTGTAGGAGGTGACTCAAACAGCACTGATGTTTTATGTCAATAAATTCAATTATCTGTCATGCGTTGTGTAAAAGAAAGATGAGTAGTATTTCAGCTAATATCTTACAATCGATATGTTAGGTATGTGATACATTATTCGTTTTTAAGCTTTATTCGTTCGACGACCTTAATTAGTTTATAATTGTATCATTTTAACAAAATTTAGTTTAGCTGGGATTATTGCCTCTCTCAATGCACTTGGTTATTTAGAGACTGTAGAGCAGCGAAACGAACAGGGGCTTAGCCGGGGTGGTACTAGGAGAGGCATATATAGATTGCGCAAGGCTGAACGGGAAACTGAAGGGCAGTGGGCTGCGAAACCGGCGGGGCTGGCCTAGTCGGTGAGAGCGGAATGGGATGCAGCGAAAAAACGGAATAGGATGAGGCGGAGAGCAAAGAATAGCGGGGCGGGGTGGGATAGAGTGGGATGGGGTAGAACAAAGTGGGCTGGAGTGGAGTGGAGTAGAGTGGGATGGGGAGGAACGGGGTGGGGTGCGTTGGAATAGAATGGGATAAAGCAGAGTGGGATGGAGTCGGGAGGGGTAGAGACGAGTAGGGTGGAGAGGCGTAGGGTAGAACAGGTTGGGATGGAAGAGGGTGGGGTGGAGCGTGGTGGTATGGCGCTAAGTGGGGAAGAGCCGAGTGAGGTAGAGCAAAGTGAGGTGAAGCGGGGTGTGGTGAGGCTGTGTGGTATGGAGCAGGGTGGGGTGGCTCGGGGTGGGGGGGACGGCGTGAAGTCAGGCGAAGTGGGAACGGGCAGGGGGGACAGGGTAGTAAAGCAAGGTGAGGATGTTAATAAAATTGCTTATATTTTACTCTATAAAAAGAGTCCATTCCTGTTCCTACCTAATACGATACTACGACGCTATTTTCACTCGTCACGAGGGATGCAATGGAAACACATTTGAGAACCACTGTTATATCAATTCGGAACACGACTAGCACTTTATTTCGCATTACAATATTGCCGACTCTCTTCCTTTCGGCCTGAAATTTAATATCTCCGAAGGTGTCGGCATTGGCATGTCGGCGCTCACCCAGAGTTCAAGGTCGCAATCCAATTTATTTTGCTTCCTCGGAGAGAAAATCAATTACGCCACTTCGCTTCTTGGGTCTCTCGAAGACCTACGCGCTGCCTAATTGGTCAACCAGTTGGCGCTACGCCAGCGCCCCAAGTGGTGCGATGACGAAGCTGAGAGTGGTGTGAGAAGTGCGTTTAATGTCCTCTTCCCACCCATGGTATGAGTAGAAGGGTGTTACGCATCTCAGTTAATAATTAATATACTAAATATACAACAATATTTTTTTAAACTTTAATGTAATGATTGATATTAATATACGTGTGTGAAGTATAATACTAATTAGGGAAGAACGAGTGTGTCGAAATTTTCATATTAGTGTATTAATACAAATTACATCGATGTTTACGTAGTACTTTTTGTACTACTAATGAAAACTAATAGAGGCTGGATTTGGTTATAATTCACGTGTTTGGTGTACTTCTAGTGATGTTAATTTCATGACTGATTCACCGTTGATCATTTTAATATTTTGTTCTGTCGTTGAGGTTTACCATAATTGGCAGTTTTCTATGACATCGTAATTCTGATATTCACAATCCAACGAATCATTTACCAGAATAATGATCAAAAATTAATTACGTCTCCATGCTTGGATAGCAAACACCGCTGTGGTTGGACGAACATATGTTTATAATGAAGCACAATATAATATCACAATAACCCTCATTAGAAAACGAGGTCAAGCCATCAAATAAGAAATGGAATATGATTGGTGAGGGAGAACCCTATAAAATAAAATTGTTTGTCATCTTGATTTTGGAAAACTTTGTACACTCTACATTACTCACACGCCAAATCATCATTTACTCTCATTGTGATCACTTATTTACTAATCGGCCTAGGACTTGATTTGCTTACTTACCTCCCAGAATTATTTACCTAGTCACTAATTAATTTTCTCAAATAGCTCGAACGTATACTAGAGCTTTTCATAATTATTTCATGAAATGACAACTATTATCTCTTAATAAGTCCTGGATAAGCATTATGTTTCTAAGCCGGTAGTAATAGCTCTCCATTTCCTTTTGTGTTCCTCTTTGTTTCGGTGGCATATTTCAGGAAGCTATGAATTCAGTAATGTCTGCAAAGCACACAGATACCATTAACATTTGAGTCGACAAAGATCGGCGGCGTCGATATCGCCACCCAGCGGAATATCACCGCCATCTCCAGAAAAGCACTACACTTACAGGAGCAATGATCTTAACCGTTGACGCGCCCGGAATCACTAATCAATCAGTCATTAACATTTGAGTCTTTCATTATACATTACATCCACTCCCCCATCTTCCAAACCGACTCTCAACCAACGAAGATTTTTTCCAGGCAGTTCGGCTGCAGGGAAAGAATGGAGAGTAAGCAAAAGGCGAAAGATCCGTTCAGCTCCTTTGCTGCCGTTTGCCCTCCCAAGGGTGCTTACATAACACGCTGTCGTCGCGGATTACCATTTTATCCGCCGCACAGGAAGAGAGCCCATTCAGAAAAGAGCTACTCATCGTCTAGTGTTTCGCCTGTCGGTAACAAAGCTGATGAATATTTCAAAACAGGAGGAGCTGCCTGCATTTTTATAAGCACCACTCTTCCAAATTGAGTCAACAATAACGCGTAAATAATGTCCCATGCTCTGAAAACAAGGTGTCAAATTTTCTCGTAAAGTTACCTCCCTAAAGAAAAACTTTTAAAACATCGTTCTTCTTATTCTTATTACTGTGCAATTTGTGTGTGTGTGTGTGTGTATTAAGTTATATAAACGTAAAAAATGAAAAGTACATTAAGAACTGGTTTTGTGGGACCTAGAAGTGCGCAGAGGGATCTGAAGAGCATTCTCGACCTCATGTGAGGTAATTTGTGATTGGCCGACGTTCCCGGCCACGTCAGCTGATACGATCCGTTAGTTCAATGAATGTTTCATTAGGGGATGTGGCGGTGTTCCTCTGCTATTGGATGGCAACATTCGCCGCCGACCTTCACGTGGGAAACTGCGGGGGATTTCTCCTCCAAGTGCCTCCCCTTGCGGGGTACTGCCCCTTCCGAGACGAGCTCTCAGCTCTCGACTGGTCTCTCGATATCTGTGATAGAGTAGTGTAAGAAACGCAAGTGGGTGTGGAAGGAGAGATGACAGGAAAAGATAGAGGAAGGAAAGATTTCGCGCGTTCCATGAGCCTTTTGCAAGGAAATTTCTCCGGCATTCACTTGGGATTGAATAGAAAAAACACGAAAGTTACTTAGTTATATCGTTAGTGTCAATCATCGGGTTTCAAACCCTAGAGAATCTGGTCTCAAAACCTAGAGTCGCTGCAACGTCAGCGACAAATTCAGTTAAAGGTATGTTGTGTTGAAAAGCATGGCGTTCGATTCAAGAGACGACGTCACTGAAGACGCTACCTGAGAGACAACAGCGCCACTACGGCACACTTCAATAGCCATGGTGATCAACCAGCCAACATTTTTGAATATACACCAAATCAACAATTGAATAAACGCCAAATCAAAAGACACTAATTCACACCCAACAGGATAAGTCAATGAAATTGAAACAGATAAAATAATTTTATCACAGGACAAAACATAATTCCATATTATCGGATAAGACTGCTTCTTACAAAAGAATTTAACAGCATCAGCAAAAGTTTGTGGACTCCCTAAAATACTTTACGATGGGAGAAAGTTCGATTAAGTTTCAACATAGTTTTCACCATGGATTCTTAACTTATTAGACAGTTTGCAGTGTTCTGAAGGTCGTTCCTTCAATCTCGAATCTAGACCAACCAACAATCGATTTCCAACAGGCGACATACTGAGGCTCAGGCAAACGGGACCAGTAGCTCATCTAAGGCCGAGCCGAACCTCCCCGAGGGAGAAGCGCAGAGTTCCTCATCCGCAAACGAAGTTGCGCGTTCCATCAGGCTCCACCGCCTCCAACGCCCGCTCGGAGCGCCTATTTTCCCAACGTCGCACCCGCTGGGAGGCCTTTCCCCTAGGGTGGGTGCCAGTCGCTGGTGCACGCGCCCTTGCAATTAGGGTGTGCCGGCACGGTGGCCTTTCCAAGCGGGTGAGGGAGGGCCGGGCAGCCGCAGCGATGGCCGAAGGGAAGAGCGTGGTCGAGCGAACTGGCTTTGTGGAAAGCTGCAGCCAACATGAAGTAAGATTTTTAATTGCTTTAGATTCGAGCAGGCAATTAATGTACATTGCAATTAAGCAGGCAAGGAAAGTCTCTGCGTAGTGGCATCATGCTGATGAGTGTCTGCAACAAACATTATAGCTGTTGCACGAGCTGCATCTTCTAACAAAAGAAAAGCGTATACCGCGTACTCACCGCAATCAAAATAGATGCTGAAAGTGTTGTCCCTTTCACTTGTATCGCAGTGATACGGTTGCTATCAACATGATATACTTTACTGGCGCACTATACTATTTAGGTTACAGTAAACTTTGGAGAAAGTAACACGCTGTCCTCGATGTTGCTAAGACAAGTTCCCCAAGAACGAGATAAAACAAAATAACTGATAATTCTGGGAGGGAATTCTTAAGACAAGTTATATTTTCATATTACATTAAAGTGGTTTACATTGAGTATATAATCGCATTTTTGGTATTTGAAAGTTATATGAGAGTATTTGCTACGAAACACACACATTCTCGCATTATTTGTAATATTTACAACTTTCGACAATTCAGAATGTTCAAAATGAGACCTGTCACATTTTTAAACGCCCTTTTCACTATGTGTGAAAAAAAATACAAAATTTGGAGCTTTTTTTATAAAATGTTTTTGTATGTAATGAATGAATATGGCCGGAGCATGTTTAGTTTTACTTTCAATTTATGTATGTATTGGAAATTCGTAATACAGAAATTCTGACGTTGGAATTTGAGTACTTTGTGTTCTTGGACGGGTCAATTACTTCGGTCATTAGACTAGTGAGTGTTGTGTATGTTGTATCTGGCAGATGGCGTGTTCTTCCCCAACGGAACAACAGATCCCGGAGAATTATAAGTCGACTTGCGACAATTTTGTTCTCTAGATATCAGTGGGGCACCGCCTAGTCCGGACAAGCTCCAAGCTTCCAACTGGTCGCCCAAAACGCATAGCAGAGTAGTGCTGGGAAGTGTGTAAATTTAAGGTGGAGGGGCAAGGATGTGGAAAGAAAGAGTCCATACAGTTCCTGGCCCGTTTTTCAGGAACTGTTCCGCATCTAATAGCTATTGATAGAGGGAACCACAGAAAGCACCCACCCGAGCACCTGGTCAATATGATGCTTCTCCAGACAGTCCTTCTGACACAGCGACTCCTCCTCCACAGCTCCTTCCGGCCTCCAGTCACAACATTCACAATTTTCGGAAATTCAGAGAGCTAAAGGAAAATGATCCTCGCGCCATTCTTTTTAGTCACTTATTTTATCCGCGGAAAAATCGCGCACGATTACAATACATTATCTCCCTTACTTCGTCACAAGAGAAAGTAAAATGAGTTGAGAATTAAACCCCTGGATTTGTCTAAAAATGTTGGGAGGGGTTTAGGTCCCGCCGTTAACGGAGACTCGTGCCCCAGACACGTCCGTGGCATCTACAGGTACGAGTACAATGTATAGCGAGCAAAATCAGGAGACGACTGATTCCATTCGTGACAGCATCACTTGTCATATGGCTACATGGTTTATCGCTCGTGTTGTCTGGGAACGTATAATGGAACACGTTCTTCAGAAGTGAGCTAATCTTGTAACATGTCTTTTCCAAATGTAAATAAGATTTTCAAAACACAAAATGAAGTACGAGAAAAATTTTGTCAAATTCAAAATTTACTCATATTTTTAGCTTGTTTAGCATGCACTTAATTTCAAATTTGAAACTTTCAACTTATCCATCTTTACTAGAGTCGAATAATCCTTTCCTATATGAACCCAAAATAATATTTTGAAAAACACTAAATAAATTTATTTTTTCGGTATCTCATTGGCATCGCAAATGCCAGGGACCCCCTACGTATGCCAGGGACCCCCTTAGTACTATCTAAATCAGTTCTGCAAGACAGCAATTTAAAATTGTCACCAAATCTTCAGAGTGTGAGGGGCGACAGTTTGATTGATTGGTGATTAGTGATTTCTGGGCGCGTCAACTGCTAAGGTCATCAATCCCAAAAGTGTTGTTTATGTTTTTCCCGGGAGATGGCGGTGATCTTATCCCGCTAGATGGCAATCTAAGGTGGGGTTTCCCCAGGTATCTCCCACCAACGGGACGCCGCCCCAACCCGAAGAAGCTCTAAGCTTCCAACCGGTCTCCCGGCGTGTGTGGTAGTATAGCGCGTCTAAGCATAAGTGAAAGTGTATGTGAGGGGTGAGAACAGGACAAGAAAGGAAAGATTA
The DNA here is from genome assembly GCA_031308135.1 of Acheta domesticus. Classification (NCBI taxonomy): domain Eukaryota; kingdom Metazoa; phylum Arthropoda; class Insecta; order Orthoptera; family Gryllidae; genus Acheta; species Acheta domesticus. The sequence goes on from JAHLJT010009355.1 coordinate 92,348,541, forward strand.
CGCGAAGTCTATGGCCCGTTTGGTAGGGTACTGCTTCGGTATTCGCCCGTTATTGATTGGAAAAAACACGGAAAACTACTGATCAGAACAGCCGGTCTCTAGAATTCTCCTCCAGATTGGCACAGAACGTCACCTAGCTATCTGGCTAGTGTCGAAAATCCTGCCACCGTCGGGACTCGAACCGCAGGACCTTTCAGTCAGAGGCACTGCAGTGACATCAGTTAATGCCGTGGGGCACATCTCCCGAACCACAGTAACAAAGAGAATTGCGGTGCAAATGGGCTCTCCTATTTCTACTGACGACGTGATAGTACCAGTCCCTCCGCCCTCCAGCGATCTCGGCGGATGCATGTACGGCGCTCCTCGGTGGGTCACGCGTGCCATTAACGCCCGATTGCTCCGGAAATAGCTGGCGAGCGGATCTACCCGCGGCAGGTGCCTCTGATCGATGTCGCCAGAGCGAGACGGACGAGCGGGGGGAGGCTGTGGCGCCGGCTCATCCACGCAGACAGCTGCGGTGGCGAGTTGCGATGGTCAATAACGCCGCGTTTACCGTTTCGTGGCTTTAGAAGTATACGCCTGTCATCGTCAATACACAACATTCTAGAAGCCTATAATAACTATAACTTTTGCTAATGTTTATTTTATTTGTTCTTTATTACATTACTACATGATAATGAGAAATATGTATCATTAATTTTGTATCATTAAACATGTATCATGTATAATTAAGCTTTGGATTAGATTAGCAAGTGAAGAGGCTGACACGCTTATTCGCAGATTTTTAGAGCGCAATTACAGGAAAACGATCAGCGCTATTGGTCGTACAAAGTGAAACGGGTACTAGAAGGCGCAGGTCTGGGAGACGTTTCTCCGGAGACGGTTGGGAATAGGGGAACACGGGAGATAGAACGTTTAATCTCAGATAGACTTTCGGAAATTAAAAGGCAATATATCCTGGCAGCATTGGGAGAAAAATGTTTGTTAGTGGCACAAATTCACACGAGTCCTGTATGGGAATGCAAAAGTTACGTACACACGCTTAAAAGGGACGCAAGAGGGGGGTGCGCCTGGTTTAGGGCAAGGGAGGTGAATGCAATGTAGAAGGAAGAATTCGAATGGCAATGGAATCTGTGAACTTTGCGATGATAGAGAAGATTGGTTCCACATTCTGTTAAATTTCTGCGCTACAGAAGCTTGGAGAGGAAAATGGATGGGAATGGGGAACTATTGCTTCCAACTTAGAAACATAACGCTCGCTCAAAACATATTAGATAATAATAGATCTTACTTCATGAAAGAATTAGAAAAATTTTTAGGAAAGGTTCAAAGTATCAGGGAAACGGTAAGAAATAATTGCAATTAGTAAAAAGTTTATAACGTTCCTTCACGAAAATAATTTAATATATGTATCCCGTAGTGATCCGTCATGATGTGTCAGACCGGTATTCACATCTCGGATAATTGAAGTGAAATTGTTGGTGGGTAAAGCGGACCCGAAACACAGTTTCCCGGCATTCTCCCTCTCCCCATGTCCCTCGTTCCATCATCGATCTATCATCAATATCATATCAACATCATCACTCATACACGAAATCATTCACCTTATTTATTATCTAAAAGGCAAGGTTCATAATAAAGAATACTTGTTTCGAAGAATGCAATTCATTTTCAAAAGCTTAGTAATGTAGGCGTATTGTAAGCTTATTCTGTGCGTATGTGCACTACCACTCAACAAATATCATTATTTAGTTGTAAGTTACTTGCCCATTTTTACACACATGTTCTCGTAATTTTTATTTAAGGAGAGTTTGCTAACCTGCAGAGCAGTGTACGGTCACTACACTTATAGTTTTGAGAATCATCTGCAAATTGACGAAAATATCTCTTTGTAGATAGTGGGGGAATTTCATTATACTTATCGTACATACCAATAATACATTGATAGAAATATTGAAAAAATTGAATCTGTTTTCAAGGACAAGAAGAATGTCATATACATTTTTATAGATGTATTAACTTTATTTTTCAAAGGCCTTGAGAGAGAAAGAGAGGGAGAGATAGGGAGAGGGAGAGAGAGGGAGAGGGAGGGAGAGAGAGGGAGAGAGATTTAATGATACCATACCATTATAAATATGAAATAGGTCTATTTTTCCAAGAGCGGATGGAATTCAGGAAGTGATCGCATGACGTAATATTACATGGTTTCGCTTTGTCGCTTTCACTTAGAGAGACAGTGTCGACGATGAATTAATGCCCAACTACCCACGAACAAAGGCGGTGAAGCGATGATCTATGCTTCTATGAATACGAGTCCTCTGCACGGAGAGATAGTGTTGAACAACAACTGGGAAGTTAAATTACATGCATAAATTAAGCACTATTCATTCTGCAATGTCGTAGTTCAAAGGTGACCGGCCGCGTATAATGATAAAACATCTTCCATTTAGTTATTCCAGAAATTACACTGAAGAAATGTTTATATGATGTATTTAAAATCGTATTTATTTCGTAAAACTAACAGCTGTGTGCGCAGTAACTTCATTACCCGAAATATACATTTTAAACCGAATCTCACACTTTCTAGGTCTGTTGAACGTGTTTATTAGGCACGCATTTGAAAATATATTAACTCAATACTAAAGTACTGCCAAAGTAGCTTAGTATAGCATCCTTGGGGCATTTTCATGTTAAAGAGTTTTATTTGTGCGTTACAAACAAATACATAAAAGCAAATTATAGACTATTGTAAACGCGTGGCACGTCCATTTTTGATCAGAGAAATTTGCATGAAAAAGTTATGACCAAAATATTTGTTTACTATTTTGTTTCATTAAGAATTGAGTTGAATTATTGTCAATATGATGACTCAAGTCTTATCGATTCATGTACATGCCTACAGAGAGTATGCCCTACAGCAACACACAGCGTTTCACCAGAGTACTCTTGCATTGAAACCACAAAATACACAGGTGCGTGAAGTTGGCACCCCCACTTTGTCGAAAATTCGAATGACATACGCCAAAGTTTTGCCCAAGTTTTGCCCAAGTTTGCCCAACCAATAAAAAGTTTTGCCCAAGTCACACAACGCCAGAAATCGAAAATCAAATTTTGGACTTTAAAGTGACTAGCACCCCCACTTTGTCGAAAATTAAAATGACCTACGCCAAAGTTTTGCCCAAGTTTTGCCCAAGTTTGCCCAACCTTTAAAAGTTTTGCCCAAGTCAAATAAAGCCGCAAATCGCAAATCAAAATTTCGGACTTAAACGTCCTGGAGCACTCCCACAAAGCTATTTCCAACTTTCGAACATGCCATCGGTTTGCCCACGATGAGACCAAGTACATCGAGTCATAAAACAGTTTTGCCCAAGCCACACAACGCCGGAAATAGCAAAAATCGCAAATCAAATTTTCGACTTTAAAGTGACTAGCACCCCCACTTGCGAATTTCAAAGTTTTGAACAAACCATCGTGTAGAAGAGTTTTGCCCATTTTTGAATCAATTTGTAAAAAGTTTTGCCCAAGTCAAACAAAGTCGTAAATTGCAAATCAAAATTTCGGACTTAAAACTCCTGAAGCTGCCCCACAAGGCAATTTCGAAATTACGAACACATCACAGTTTTGCTGACGACGAACCCAAGCAAATCGAGCCATAAAAAAGTTTTGCCCAACTCACAAAAAGTCGGAAATCGCAAATAAAATTTTCGGACTTAAACTTCCTAGAGCTCTCCCAAAACCAAATTTCAAAATTTCGAACATACTATGGTATCGCTCACGATTGATTCAAAGTCATTGAGCCTTCAATAAGATTTGCCCAAGTCACACCACGCCAAAAATCGCGAAAATAGCAAATCATATTTTGGACTTTAAAGCGACTAGCACCCCAATTGCGAATTTCAAAGGGGGTGAAGGTACCATCGTGTAGAAGAGTTTTGTACATTTACGAATCAATTTGTAAAAAGTTTTGCCCAAGTCACAGAACGCGAGAAATCGCAAATCAAGATTTTGGACTTAAACCCACTGTAGCTTTCCCACAACTGTTTTTCGAAATTTTGAACATACCACCGGTTTGCCCATCATGAGGCCATCTTAATCGAGACATAAACAAGTTTTGCCCAAGTCAAAGAAAGTCAGGAATCGCAAATCAAAATTTCGGACTAAAACCTCCTATAGGTCTCCCAAACAGAAAATTCAAAATTGCGAACATGTCATCGTTTTGCCCACGATCGGCCCAAGTCCATCGAGCCTTAAAAAAGTTTTGCCCAAGTCACACAACGCCAGAAATCGAAAATCAAATTTTGGACTTTAAAGTGACTAGCACCCCCACTTTGTCGAAAATTAAAATAACGTACGCCAAAGTTTTGCCCAAGTTTTGCCCAGGTTTGCCCAACCTTTAAAAAGTTTTGCCCAAGTCACACAACGCCGGAAATCGAAAATCAAATTTTGGACTTTAAAGTGACTAGCACCCCCACTTTGTCGAAAATTAAAATGACATACGCCAAAGTTTTGCTCAAGTTTTGCCCAGGTTTGCCCAACCTTTAAAAGTTTTGCCCAAGTCACACAACGCCGGAAATCGAAAATCAAATTTTGGACTTTAAAGCGACCAACACCCCACTTGCGATTTTCATGGTTTTGAACATACCATCCTGTAGAAGAGTTTAGCCCATTTTTAAATCAATTTGTAAAAAGTTTTGCCCAAGTCACAGAACGCGAGAAATCGCAAATCAAGATTTTGGACTTAAACCCACTGTAGCTTTCCCACAACTGTTTTTCGAAATTTTGAACATACCACCGGTTTGCCCTTCATGAGCCCATCTTCATCGAGCCATAAACAAGTTTTGCCCAAGTCACGGAAAGTCAGGAATCGCAAATCAAAATTTCGGACTAAAACCTCCTATAGGTCTCCCAAACAGAAAATTCAAAATTGCGAACATGTCATCGTTTTGCCCACGATCGGCCCAAGTCCATCGAGCCTTAAAAAAGTTTTGCCCAAGTCACACAACGCCAGAAATCGAAAATCAAATTTTGGACTTTAAAGTGACTAGCACCCCCACTTTGTCGAAAATTAAAATAACATACGCCAAAGTTTTGCCCAAGTTTTGCCCAGGTTTGCCCAACCTTTAAAAAGTTTTGCCCAAGTCACACAACGCCGGAAATCGAAAATCAAATTTTGGACTTTAAAGTGACTAGCACCCCCACTTTGTCGAAAATTAAAATAACATACGCCAAAGTTTTGCCCAAGTTTTGCCCAGGTTTGCCCAACCTTTAAAAAGTTTTGCCCAAGTCACACAACGCCGGAAATCGAAAATCAAATTTTGGACTTTAAAGTGACTAGCACCCCCACTTTGTCGAAAATTAAAATGACATACGTCAAAGTTTTGCCCAAGTTTTGCCCAGGTTTGCCCAACCTTTAAAAAGTTTTGCCCAAGTCACACAACGCCGGAAATCGAAAATCAAATTTTGGACTTTAAAGCGACCAACACCCCCACTTGCGATTTTCAAGGTTTTGAACATACCATCCTGTAGAAGAGTTTAGCCCATTTTTAAATCAATTTGTAAAAAGTTTTGCCCAAGTCACAGAACGCGAGAAATCGCAAATCAAGATTTTGGACTTAAACCCACTGTAGCTTTCCCACAACTGTTTTTCGAAATTTTGAACATACCACCGGTTTGCCCTTCATGAGCCCATCTTCATCGAGCCATAAACAAGTTTTGCCCAAGTCACGGAAAGTCAGGAATCGCAAATCAAAATTTCGGACTAAAACCTCCTATAGGTCTCCCAAACAGAAAATTCAAAATTGCGAACATGTCATCGTTTTGCCCACGATCGGCCCAAGTCCATCGAGCCTTAAAAAAGTTTTGCCCAAGTCACACAACGCCAGAAATCGAAAATCAAATTTTGGACTTTAAAGTGACTAGCACCCCCACTTTGTCGAAAATTAAAATAACATACGCCAAAGTTTTGCCCAAGTTTTGCCCAGGTTTGCCCAACCTTTAGAAAGTTTTGCCCAAGTCACACAACGCCGGAAATCGAAAATCAAATTTTGGACTTTAAAGTGACTAGCACCCCCACTTTGTCGAAAATTAAAATGACATACGCCAAAGTTTTGCCCAAGTTTTGCCCAGGTTTGCCCAACCTTTAAAAAGTTTTGCCCAAGTCACACAACGCCGGAAATCGAAAATCAAATTTTGGACTTTAAAGCGACCAACACCCCCACTTGCGATTTTCAAGGTTTTGAACATACCATCCTGTAGAAGAGTTTAGCCCATTTTTAAATCAATTTGTAAAAAGTTTTGCCCAAGTCACAGAACGCGAGAAATCGCAAATCAAGATTTTGGACTTAAACCCACTGTAGCTTTCCCACAACTGTTTTTCGAAATTTTGAACATACCACCGGTTTGCCTTTCATGAGCCCATCTTCATCGAGCCATAAACAAGTTTTGCCCAAGTCACGGAAAGTCAGGAATCGCAAATCAAAATTTCGGACTAAAACCACCTATAGGTCTCCCAAACAGAAAATTCAAAATTGCGAACATGTCATCGTTTTGCCCACGATCGGCCCAAGTCCATCGAGCCTTAAAAAAGTTTTGCCCAAGTCACACAACGCCAGAAATCGAAAATCAAATTTTGGACTTTAAAGTGACTAGCACCCCCACTTTGTCGAAAATTAAAATAACATACGCCAAAGTTTTGCCCAAGTTTTGCCCAGGTTTGCCCAACCTTTAAAAAGTTTTGCCCAAGTCACACAACGCCGGAAATCGAAAATCAAATTTTGGACTTTAAAGTGACTAGCACCCCCACTTTGTCGAAAATTAAAATGACATACGTCAAAGTTTTGCCCAAGTTTTGCCCAGGTTTGCCCAACCTTTAAAAAGTTTTGCCCAAGTCACACAATGCCGGAAATCGAAAATCAAATTTTGGACTTTAAAGTGACTAGCACCCCCACTTTGTCGAAAATTAAAATGACATACGCCAAAGTTTTGTCCAAGTTTTGCCCAGGTTTGCCCAACCTTTAAAAAGTTTTGCCCAAGTCACACAACGCCGGAAATCGAAAATCAAATTTTGGACTTTAAAGCGAACAACACCCCCACTTGCGATTTTCAAGGTTTTGAACATACCATGTTGTAGAAGAGTTTAGCCCATTTTTAAATCAATTTGTAAAAAGTTTTGCCCAAGTCACAGAACGCGAGAAATCGCAAATCAAGATTTTGGACTTAAACCCACTGTAGCTTTCCCACAACTGTTTTTCGAAATTTTGAACATACCACCGGTTTGCCCTTCATGAGCCCATCTTCATTGAGCCATAAACAAGTTTTGCCCAAGTCACGGAAAGTCAGGAATCGCAAATCAAAATTTCGGACTAAAACCTCCTATAGGTCTCCCAAACAGAAAATTCAAAATTGCGAACATGTCATCGTTTTGCCCACGATCGGCCCAAGTCCATCGAGCCTTAAAAAAGTTTTGCCCAAGTCACACAACGCCAGAAATCGAAAATCAAATTTTGGACTTTAAAGTGACTAGCACCCCCACTTTGTCGAAAATTAAAATGACATACGCCAAAGTTTTGCCCAAGTTTTGCCCAGGTTTGCCCAACCTTTAAAAAGTTTTGCTCAAGTCAAATAAAGCCGCAAATCGCAAATCAAAATTTTTGACTTAAACTTTCTGTAGCTCTCCCACAAGTGTTTTTCGAAATTTGGGACGTAGCATCGTTTTGCCCACGATGAAACAAAGTTTATTGAGCTAGAAAAAACTATTTGCCCAAGTCACAAAAGCCGGAAATCGGAAATCAAACTTTCAGTATCTAACTTCCTTTAGCTTTGCCCCTATAATTTCGAAATTTTGAACACACCATCTTTTAACCAAATCTTGTCGAAATTTACCCAATTTTAAAGGAACTTATTTTATTAAGCGGAAACTTCATGTTTATTGTTGTTTTGAAAAATGAAAAAAAATGTATTTGCAGGACGACGCAAAAAAAATATGTACTCTATTATAGGAGAAATTTTAAACAGAAAATTTGGAATTATTTTTCAAGATAAGTTGATATGTCGCGGCTTCATTGACAGTACAACGATTACTCAAAAGATCCATTGGATATCAGAGACTCCCGAATTCCGTGACTAACAATTTTGGAGAAAACCATCTGATCGGTTTAGGTGCTAGGGTACTACACAGACGTACTACATATATATGGACGGACTGACCGACGGATGGACAGACGGACCACTAGATGGTGCGATAGACGGTCCGACGGACGGAAAGATGGATTGTCGGGCAGATGGACGGATAGACAGCGGACGCGTACGGAAAGTTTTCGCGATATTGGTTTTTTGGTATCAAGGAACAACAAAATATGGATTCTGACATTATAACAAGTTGTAGCCAGTAAATTACTATAATTAAAAACAAGATTCATCCATTTTTTCAATACCAGGATCCCGCCAGTAATTAATAATAAAATAAGAAATAAATTGATAATAAAATATTTGTAATCATTTCCATCGTTTTTCGTTTACTTACTTGCACATTTACTTATGTATACGATGTAAAGCAAATAGTATAGACGTCTTAATGCGTTCAAAATTAGCAATATACATAATTTAGAGGAAGTTATGTGATGCCGGAGAAAATATATTTTCAAATTCCTACATAACAACATGTATCGGAGTCTCCTGATCCCGTTAATGTCGCTTTATTGAAATCATTTTTCCGTCCATCACTGTGCCAGGGTTATTGTACGTCCCTTCGTCAGTGAACAACACTAACCTAAAGAATTCGTCGGATTTTTCCGAAATAAATACTCAAAAATCAATTTGGTCCGACGCGAATCCATCCAATTTTTAAATTAATTAATTGTATTTTGGTGGTACTTCACATTGATCCTCTGGGATGATCTTCTTAATAAAATGATATGTCATTTTCATGTTTTATTTTGTTTAATCAGCATTTGGACAAATGTAATATTTAACGAAAATCTCACATGTAGTTAATATTTACAATAAGGACTAATAATTAAATTTGTTCAAAGAATTGGTCGGCCCGACCGGGATTCGAACCCGGGTCTTCTGGTTTAAGCTCAGTTGCGCTGATCACTAAGTTACCGAGTGAACCAACCCTTTGAACAGTGTTCATGGGCACACTATCGCACCTTGTATGTATAAAGATGACAAATATATATATATATATATATATATATATATATATATATATATATATATATATATATATATACACACAATAAGGTCGTTTTTTATTGATGATTTTATTAGCAAGTACAGGAACTTCAAATGATTCTCTATGAAGTGCCTTGGAAACTCAAAACTTTAATGGGATAATTAACTAAAACTTTTGCGTTTTCAGAAACGCTCATACGTCGTTCCCTTAAACGCCTACAAGTTTTTCACCGAAAATTAACTCATAAAACCAGATTATACCCCAGTAGAATATTAATTTGTAAGTCATATTTCAATTATACTGTTCAGGAGCCGTTTGTATATCCAGTTGCTACATATAGCAAACAACTCTAACATAGCCAGAATCCATTTTTTGTGAGTTCTTGACACCGAAAAACCAATTGACGGCAAAAAGTCCGCCTGTCCTTCCCTGTCTGTTCGTGCCCCCGTGAACACCACTAGCGCCTAAGCCATAGGTTCGATTTTTTCCGAAATGGAGATTCCCCGATCAATCTGGCTGAACTCGAAGCTTTGCGATTTTGAAAAGCATTCTTCAAAAGTTGTGGTATACTTTACTTGATGCTCCATGGATATTTTCTAAATTTTCTTCAAAACAGCTTCAATTTATTTTCTTTAAATGTTTTAAAATATTAGAGTCAAATACATTTATAAATATGGTACAGGTCGTTTTTTTTACTGTTAAAAGTGAATTTTCGAAAATTTGAAAAGTCGTGGCAAGACCGAAAAGACACGGAACCGAAACCAAAGAAATTAGAAAATTAACTAGTACGAGAAAGTATGTGCCAATCTGCTGCACCACTAGTTCTGTTTAGTATGTTGTGAGTCAGAATATATGGTTTGGGGGTGGGGTCATAACGTCGAAAAAATTTGGATAATGTGGATTCATTTGTCAGCCGGTTTTGCTCTGTCTCCGTTCACCCGTCCGTCCATTGTATGTATGTCTGTGAATCAGCGTGTAAACAATAGAAATGATTGGCAACAAAATGGATATTCCCCTAATGATGAAGGTAAATCTGCTGCCCCTTGAATTTAAATTCTTCATTTTTTATGAAATGTAGCAAAATATTTTTGAAAAAAAGCACAACAGGCAGGTTCAATTTTTCATAAGATATTTAAAATTTCGAAAATTGCATTTTTTGGTGGCTGCTTACATGTACGAAATACAACTACATCGTGTATCCACATTACTGAAGAGAGTTTGTAATGAAACCTATTCTTCAAAATTAGATATTTGATTAATATGTACATATTTCAAGTTGGGAAGTTTTTGCGTGAGTTAGAGCAAAATAGTGACAATTTGAAACTAATAGTGCTACAAAATGATATAAACATTCTCGGAGAAGTCAGTTTTTTATCTCTCATATTGCTTCTGGCTTTGTAGTTTCGTCCCATCCTTGTTCCACCCGCTATCGGCACCTAAACGTCCTATCAGGTATTTTCGCGGTCACTGTCGTTCGCGGTCACTCTACGCCCACATTCGCAGTGAAAAGCATTTTCGCGCTAGCCGAATGCCGCGTAGGTCTGTATTGGCACTTCACATATTAGCCAATAGCATCCATTGTCTCTATCAGGGCATATGCCCCTTAGTTCTCATTGTAGGGATCCAGATCCTCAGTTAGACGCACAGTATCCAATCAGACCAAGATATCATGTTTTTCACTCGTACTACTGTATGATCCACACATAGATCTCTGTATGAATAAATGATTAAACTTCTAGGATACGCAGAGCGATCGACATTGATAATACAGTTGAAAATTGTTTAAAACGACGTTGCATAGATTTAAAAGTTTGACATTTGCCCCTGATTTGTACGCAACTTGTTATGCACAAGTGTACGACAGATGGCGTTCAGACGCAATGAAGGTGATTTCATATACCTGCATAACATTTATTCTTATGGGGTGACTTAAACATCTAGTACAAATGCCACATCTATAAATTCAATTATTATCAATCTCATTATATGCAATATTTCACAAGTGATAATTGCCCCAGAAGTTTGTAACTTTGTTCCTGTGTACATAAGTATACGTGAAAGTAAAATCTGCATTCGTTCTTGAGAAAATATTGTTTAGGTAGTTTTTTTAATTCCCTCCATTTAAATTAAACTTACGCAAATCTACGCTATCTTGATAAACTGAGGAAGATATCATTTAAAGATATAATTTTTAAGAAAATATATCACTTATAATAAATGTCTATCTTTTGTTAGTTGTTGCAGGAGTTTAAAATATTGTAAGCTTTTGTAATTTTCTATAATTCAGAGGTGGTATCTGGATCTGGGCCATTTTTACGAGTGTATTTTGTTGTACTCTAGAAATACCTTCACGGAAGAAAATTTTATTTATTTTAAGCCATTTTTGCAAACTTTTTAAACATTATTTGGGGCTTTATTGAATTTTCCTAAGTTAGATTAATTTCAATTTAGCAAGTCTTTGGCGAGCCAGATCAATTCGGGAGTATTATATTTCGGGAAAATTCTTTATATGATTTTATGTACTGGAAAGCGTTGTTCATCAAAAGAATAGACTGAAGATTTTGAAGACAAAAACACGTATTTCTTTGTCAGTCCCCCCTCAAACCTGTATTGAAATTGGGGGGCCTCAAACGTGTATTGAAATTGTTAACCCGACATCCATCATTTGCAGCATTACTTACCTACCTTTGTACTTCATATATTACCGCATGTTCTACGTATAAGTAAAATGTTTATGAAATACAATGAATACCCAAGTACACTGTTAAATAATATTTACTTATAATTAATAAATTTCCTCTTTTGGTGAGTGATACATTCATGTCACTAATGCCACGAATGTGGATTACTAAATTGTGCAGATTGCTTCATGTGCCACATTTCATATTTATCCTTTGCTCGCACTGAAATATCCATGAAATTCTTTCTGGGGATACCGATAATCAACCCAAACATTCTCGTTACTGCTAATTTTAAAACTAATAACTAATTTTTATGATACCTAGGGTCTTTTTGGACTCCAGCATCATTTATTTATTTGCATTATTTTAATATTTACAGTAAATACTTAGGCTTTTATATAAATGCATGCACAAACCTCATAAATACCGATTCTAATAGTCAATTTTAATGAAATTCATTGAAGTTTAAAAATTACACAGGTGGGTGGTTTCAGGAGTTGCATCGGAGAGCATTTTTTACAACCTACAATTTTTACAAAGGTTTATAAGACACAATATACAAAGACAATTCCATTAATGCAAATATTTACTTTCCGTTTCTGTACAATCATTATTTTTGTTCGGCGATTGATTAAAAACACCTATATTTTTCAATATTTTTAAAATTTTTTCTGGCCCTCAGTACCTTCATTGAAAATAGATTTTCGGAATATCGTGAATAATGTAACGCTTTTTCAATGTGAAAGTTTTGGAGACAAAAAGGCTGACATTTTTTAATGGTTTGAACAACTTTGAAAATGTCCTGTTTTTAGTTCCTGTAAGTTCAGAAATTTTGGATATTGGAAAACAATCATTAGACATACTTTGCAGTCTGAGCAATTTATTTTACCTTTACTTGTATTTACTTTAATCTTTATTTTCGTCCGGATCCTTAATTTAACATAGGCAAATAATTTTTTTTCTACTCTACTCTTCTATCAAGATCTATTCAGTTTTGAAGTAGAGATCCAAGTTTTTTTAAAAGAGATGAGATTCACTTGTTCTCTACATTTTTGTTGACATATTCACACTGGTGAAGGAAAGAAGAAATTATTTACATGAGAACTAAAGAATGAAAATTAATAATTTTTTTAGGCTGTGAGGAAAGCACCTTATACAACAAGTAAGCTTTGTCAGGGTAAATAATCATCTAAGAAAAGTCGACATTGTATATTTTTAGGATATCAATTTATTTCTTGAATTCGTACGTCTGTGACTGTTTCTTACATAAATACTTGCTCTTACATGCTCATAGAGGGTAACATCTGTCTTCCTCTTGCAAGACAGATCATCTCATATATTACTCTCTCATTCTAAAACATAATTCAAAATAAAAATAAATCAATTTTCATCAGAAAATGGTCAATACAATTACCAATTTCTTGTCACAAACAATAACAATAAACAAAATATCACCCCTAGGTTTATGTTAAATCATCAAATCAAATTTCTTAGGATCCTTCAGAATTTCTTTTGGATAAGGACAAACTAAATATCCTAGTTGTCTTATCACAGATAAACACATTTGTAACAGTTATGATTGACAGTAGATTAACACAATAAATAATTAAAAGCAGGATTTTTATTTACACATATGTATCACACTTACTACGATTGTATCTTAACATACACCAAAGTGGATGGTTTTAACTTGTAACAATTCTGATTAGCCACAAATTGTGAGTGTTTGAAGAGATCATCTTGCTTTGACCAAGCGCCAGTTACATCTCGAGATAGGCTGACATAGTGATTTGGCAAATATTCAATTACGCCACTTAACACGTATTCCTTATCTAAGATGAGCAGTTTGGAAGGGATTTTATTCAATGTTATAGCTCGTGGATAGTCAAGTCTTTCAAAACAGCCTTCCACATCAAATATTACATGAATACCACTTGACTTTTCCACTTCAGCTTGAGATTTGCATCTTCTACATGTTACATATTCTTCATTAAAATAGCTATCAATAAAACTTTCGAATGTCGTGGTGAAATTTGACTCATTGAAGTCCAGATTCCATTTTTCAACAATAATTCTTTGCGTGAATTTTGTACCGCACGTTTGACATTTAGTTTGTTCCTGAACACTGGGCAGATCTTTAAACAGCCTTTCAAATAATGTATTAACATTCGTCCAACATTTTACATACCCGTTTTCGTTTGCAAAGAAGGAACGCAGGATAATGGCCCTCTTCATGTACAAAGATCTATTTATGATTCCAGTGGCATAATTTTGAATCAATGTTTGGAAAACAGATATTTCCCATACACTATCAATAGCATTCTTTACAACTGAGTAATTAATGTAGCCACTAGTGATTATTTCTAATATCGAATCGAATGCACAAGTATATTGTACATATACTTTTTCATTTTCTAAATTAATTGGTGGACATTTGGCACCGTTCAGAAAAATCTGTTTTTTTTTTCGTCGCAATGGACGATCATGCAAAAGTTTAATGTCAGGGCATGGTCTCACATAAATACCTCTTTTTTGGCTCTGTGGGCATGGTCTGACATTATTTAAATTTGAATCTCGTGATCCTCTTAGTGAACATTCATCTTCTTGTAGCATTTCTTGATAAATTATCTTTTCATTGGCGTCAATATTTTTCTTGCGCCAATTCTCTTCTTCATGTAAATAATCTGACTCGGACCTTTCAGAGATTTGGTCAATGTCTTTGTGTGTCACTGACTCTTTTTTTTATCGAGAGAGTTCTTTTTTTTGTTTTGCCCTTTCACAAATGCATAAACTCTCTATTGATTTAATATGTTTAACAACAAATTTGTCAGCTCGCAATCTATTTCCGGATTTAACATCTGACTCTTTAAGTCTTTAAAATATCCTTCGCACCCAGCAGTGGATGCTACATTAGAACAGGTTGGGAAATAGCCCTTCATTACATTCGTCCCACAAAGGAAAATATTTTGCAAGTGACTCTATATTATCTACAATTTGTGGCAAATAATAAGGATTTAATTTGCCATTGTTTGGTATTTTTTTCAGCTTCTTGCAATGCATGGACTTTAATATCTTCAATGTATAGCGCGATGTTTTTCGCTACTTCAGGAAATTCTGATTGAGTTTCCTCGTCACAATGGGGGTTTGGGTTAAACAGTTGAATCTTTTCCAACAAGTTTTTTAGTTTATAGTTGAAACAAGATCATGACCATTTTCATCCTCACCTTCATACTCACTGAACGCTACTATCATAGTTGATGACAAAATGTCTTCAAAAGACATCTTATCCTCACACATAGACATTACACCTACGCATCTCACAAAAAAAATCTTTTAATTTAGGATGTCTTCCTTGAAAAACGGATTTTTCAGTAATAATTTCATCAAGTGTGCTATATTCAACTCGGATGTAACACATTAATGAATGCTGCAAATGCTGCTTAGTGAGCCAATAAAAACAGTCTGAAAGATAATTTCTTAACGATCGGTCGTTGTATCCCAGTGCAGCTGCGTTAGAATTGCTAACGAAAAATCGCATCTGCCTGTTTTGGAATAGGAGCGCCGAGTTTCAATGCTCTCTGATCCAAAATGATATTTGGTTTACATCATTTCTCTCGCTGAGCATTTGAAAATGGGAATCGGCCCATTATCTCCTCTTACAATCATTTGATATAGAAATATATGTTTACTTTCTCCATTAGGCTTCTTAATAGACTTAACTAACTGGCGCTGTGGCATCTATTTTCCACTTTAAAGCATTTTTTGATCGAAGTTTTATAGACGGATATTTGCATGGGGAAACATATATGCACACGAACGGATCTTTGGAGACATCTTGGATGTATCCAGCGTATTTCCCATATTTAAGTTACATAATGAATCTACTACATTAAGGGACTTATCAAGATTTAAATTTTCATTGATAGCTTCTGCCTTCATTTTCTCAAAGTTTCTTTGCGGGGAAAATACGGTGGCTCTGGATCACCAAATGATAAATCCTCCATTGCTTCCAGATGTAACTGCCTGGGTTTTCTATGCAGTAATTCGGCTTTCATATTCTGGCGTGCTTTTCCTTTTATTGCTCTTTTATCGCCATGTGATATTCCCCGAGTATCGAGAGTTACAAAGCTTATTGTAATTCCAACACCCGGCACTGGTCCATGTAAGCAATGACCGCTAATTTGTGTTTACACTCCTTACAATTCCCAAGAATATTTAAAAATACTCCCTCATGATACACTTTTCCGTACTTGAACGAGAATGCACAAGGCAATTTAGTTTTTAAAAATATTGCCTTGGCTAAAATTGTTGTCCAACCGTCCTTCAATATATTATATTTTTTCCCCATTCTGCCTTTCTCTCTATACATGTTTGACGTTGGATATATTGAACACCATTCTTCGTCATTAAGGTCAACATCGAATATTAATTGGGAAGCGTATTTTTATCATCAATTCCAATACACGGACGGTATTCTTCACTAGACTTTGAAGAATCGGAGTTATTTAAGCTGGGATCTATAGCTGTTTCAGCATCTTCAATACCACAATGTTCTCTGAGACGTGTTAATAAATTACACCGATTCTGACGAATATAAGAATGTACGGTTGTTGATTGGATAGAGAATTGCTTTCCTACTTCTTTCCACACTTCAGCAGAACGAGGTTTTAAATTATTATTTTCAAAAATTTCTTTAGACTTTAATGTCTTGAAAATCTCTTCAAAATCCACTGTAGTTGGTCTCGGCATTGC